>NW_027018659.1:6857804-7032143 GCF_013076305.1 Rhopilema esculentum
TTTCGTTAAAGGATTTCAATGGACCCCTATTGGTTACTGTGACATCGTGAAAACGCCATAAAATTTGCTTGCCATACTGCTCGACCTAATGCAGGAACGAACAAATGATGGTGTGAATTAGGTAGCAAAGATTCAGACACTGAGGTTTAGGATTAGGTTGAACTTACCACAATCTTTTTCATCAGAGCCATCAGAGCAGTCCTTTTCTCTATCACATCTCCACAAACTTCTAATACATTCTCCAGTGTTGCATTGAAATTCGTCGTTTCCACATTCCGCAGATGATGTCTGACGAACTTCTGAAATTGTTGAAGTAGAGTTTACGAGAATTTTGATTACCAAATTTTTCCTGCTCACCTTCTGATTTTAGCAACAGACTTTAAAGGAAGTGGCTCTTTAGATAGCAAGAAGCTTAAAGGACGTGGTTCTTTAGATAGCAAGGAGCTTAAAGGGAAGAGTTTCTTTAGATAGCAAGGAGCTTAAAGGGAAGAGGTTCTTTAGATAGCAAGGAGCTTAAAGGGAAAAGGTTCTTTAGATACAAGGAGCTTAAAGGGAAGAGGTTCTTTAGATAGCAAGGAGCTTAAAAGGAAGAGGTTCTTTAGATAGCAAGGAGCTTAAAGGGAAGAGGTTCTTTAGATAGCAAGGAGCTTAAAGGGAAGAGGTTCTTTAGATAGCAAGGAGCTTAAAGGGAAGAGGTTCTTTAGATAGCAAGGAGCTTAAAGGGAAGAGGTTCTTTAGATAGCAAGGAGCTTAAAGGGAAGAGGTTCTTTAGATAGCAAGGAGCTTAAAGGGAAGAGGTTCTTTAGATAGCAAGGAGCTTAAAGGGAAGAGGTTCTTTAGATAGCAAGGAGCTTAAAAGGAAGAGGTTCTTTAGATAGCGAGGAGTTTAAAGGGAAGAGGTTCTTTAGATAGCAAGGAGCTTAAAAGGAAAAGGTTCTATGCCATGATCTAATGTTCCTGCGCTTCCCGTCTTTCTTTAAAGACTTTCAGGTTTCTTGCTTGAGACTTACACACCCCTCCCTCTCCCATTACAATCATGGTTTTCTGTCATTGGCTATCAACCTACATCATATAGGATGAATCATAATCTCAGCTCAAAATCAAATAGCCATCTTATCGCTTCTTTGTTGTAATTAACAGTTTTATTAATCTTCAAACATGGGCTGATTGGTTCCCCTGTTACTTGAACAGTAAAGTAGTTCTTGTACAACTTAGGTAAGATTTTTTTACCTGAACACAAGGGTACAAAATGTCTTTTGAGGGTGGTGCACTCTTTTAAGCAATACATTTGCCTGGAAAGTATCATTTTACAATATTTACCAATTGATTTGCTATACTTGGAAGCATTCCATTATTGTGCATCAATGCCATTTGATGGGAAGGGTAAAGCAAATAGAAAGGATTTCTACCAGCAGCCCAACATATTTAATGATTGGAAGGGTGAAAAAAAGGATTGGGTTTTGATGCCAAACTTTGTGAAAGTGAAAAATTCAATCACAGAAGCCAATTGATTTCCTCGTTCAAGCAAAAAATTTTAAATTTTTAACAAAGTTAAAATTCTTTATCAAGCTTTTCAAAAATAAAATGTTTCTATGACGTCATCAAAATAGCAAATAGACGTACCTCGACGAAGAATCGCAATATCAACAAGAATTCGTTAAAGTTTATACCAGGAGCAAATAATCCTGATATTTAGGAAAAAACACAATGCCAAAACAAACAGTAGTCAAACAAAACAGCCTGAATTTAACCAATGAGAGCGTTTGTCGCCACAATAACCCATACTTTCTTATAACCCATATCTTTTAAGGTTACGGTAAACGTTTTCTAGATGAAAACATCCATTTTAAGATTTTTTCACATCCTAGTAGCCAAACTTTCAAGGCACACATTGATACCATGTTTAACACATTGATAACAGAAATGACCTGACCCGGATCAATAAAATCCCGTTTTCTCCGGACACGAAATTCTTCTACATACAGGTACAAAACAGCCATTGTGTACCCAAGGAACCAATCGAATGGCTTTACAATTTGCACACGGCCTGGACAGATGGCGGGTAAGGTAAGCAAAATGTGTCTCAAAAGTGTTGTGCTTGCTCTGGTCCGTCTTTTATAGCCAAACACACACTAGCTAAGGATCTGTGCTTTCTGCTGATAAAAGTCACACTTTGTTAACTCAAATCATAGTTAATAGAGGAGTTCTCCTCTATTAACTATGCTCAAATGCAAGGGTACAAAATAGTTCTTGAAAGTGGTACGCCCATTTAAGCAATAGATCTCCCTGGAAAGTATCATTTTACGATATTTGCTAATTATATTAATATGGTTGGAATCACAAAACGCTTCTGAATCGAATGATATATAGTTTAATCCGATGCCGTCAACAGTTTGGCTTTTAGAGAGAGAAGATAAATTATTGTGTCAGAAACGTTTACCGTGTACCTAAAAGGATGGATTGTCTTTGTAACAAGCCATGCCAAGACGTTGACTCTACGTCTCCACACTTTCTTGATCACACAAGCGATAGATAGAATCTGGGGCAGTAATCACAGAAGAACGATGAAGCATCTGGGTTACGAAGGAAGTGTCTCTATGCCTTTTTATACACGTAGTTTCCGTTCTTCTCAGTGTAAACAAAGTCTTCGAAACGAGATCATATCGGGGGACTGCCCGTTGAGTTATGTTTACTCCCTTGTTTCCGTTGAGCCCAGTGAGGTTCATTCACATCATTGCTTTGCCCTCGCTCAGTACACATAGATTTATACGGGCCGAACATTTTTATTTATGTACGTAGCCCATGTGTCGATTTCATATCCCAGTGACGTCGGAACAAAATTCATATTGGAGGGGGGGGGGGGAGCGCTGCCCATTGTATTATTTCTTACTCAGTACACTGTTATCAAAGAAATATATCACAGTTTGACAATTATTGGGGGCTCCAGCCCTAGCGCCCCGGTTCCAACGGGCCTGTACCCTAGAACGGCGGAGCCGTGGGGGCTGGGTGGGTTGTAACCCCCACTGTTTTTTGCTGAAGTATCAAAGAACTACGCGTGTTGTGGCATCAAAGATCTACGCACAAGAGTTTGCCAACTCATCTAGCCTCTCATTCCAAAATATGCTCCGGCGTCCCTGAGACTTTAATATTATTCGGGCTATAATCTCGATTCGAAAACTAAACTCTTTTTTATAAGAATCAGTAAATTGAAGTTCAGGCCGGCTGCTCTTAATTTTTCCGAAAATTTGAGGTTGGATTGTTCTTAATTTGTTCTTTAATTATGAGTGTAAGCAGCGTAAATTAGGGTGAATTATTGTGCTCAAGGGGAGTCTTCAGGCCCTATTTGCAAAAAACTTTGCCAACTTATTTTCTTTGTTGGGTTCGATTTCTTGACAGGGCGTGCCAACATTGAAGAACGTCAACAAACGTTTTTCAAAATTACACTTTACCTTTACAGTACCTCCGTGGTCAGCCTCAGCTTTTAAAATTTTTGTTATAGAAACCGAATGTAATTGATGAATGATCAGGGGGAAAAGTGTGGAGTCTAAAGCAACTGAAACAATAGTAAAAACGAACAGTGAAACATATGGCTACTTACTGACTACTGCTGAAACGAGCAGCAATGCAACGGATGCTGCTAGTCGCATTCTCTGGTAGCTCTTTAAACGCGTATGGAACGCTTTTCGTTGCGGATGCAAAGAAAACAATTTTAATACGAGCAAGTGATTCGCAAGAACCCACTTCCGTCCAAGCACAGACTGCTGTGGTGCAAGGCACTTCTTTTATCCGGCAGTTACAAGGGAGTCGGATTTCTCCTCTTGCTTTTGTTTAGTGTGAACAGATGTAAATCAGGTGCGTATGCTGAATAAAGCTGAAGTTGTAGTTAATTATGTCAGATTTCGATAAACTATTCTTAGTTGCAAATCGAGGTTGTTTTCCAGAGGAGGCTAGTACATGCGCTTATTCACAGTGAAATGGCAAATAATGTATTAAATGGCAAGTATAAATGTGATACACAATAAAACTGAGTATCAGCGAAAAATAGAGTCTCTCAATATTCATAAAATAATTAAAACTGCGAGTTTTCTGATTAAAATCAAGTTTTCAATTTTCTATTGTTCTTGGTCGATAGCCAAAACAATTACAACCTAACATCAATGTCAAAAAGATATAATATTGTATTAGAATATTACAGAATAGTAATTCGATAGTTTCCAAAAACCCAAAGTTCTTTATTAGCTTAGGCCAAGGCCGTAGGTAGGAAAGTTCATAGGGGGGGGGGGGCAGAAATGTAGATTTTCCGACAAAAATCTAACAAGAGTTAACATTTGTTCATTACTCGCATTGTAACATCAGGCCAACGACAATTAACGCTTGTCACACATACAATGACTGCAATTCATATCATTCATGTGATGATCACTTCGTTTCGTTCCGTGCGATGGCTCGATGCTCGTTGACTTAAGGATGAACGGTTGCCTCACTCATTAAAAGTCTTTGTCTTTGTTCAGGAGACAAAACCTTTAATCAATGTTGCAGAGTCACGGCACATACGCAGTAATAAAAGTATTGCACAGCGGTTGTCTGTGACCACACTACTCTTGAACTGCCTGCCAGGGCTTCAAGTGATAATACGCATGCGCAATGAACCTGAATAGATGAGTAGGTAACAGCGTCGAGAATCCCTTAAGAGCACCAGGCCGTACAAAGGTAATGCCTGCCAAATGTACTTGGAACACCCAGCAATTTTCATTGCATTTTATATCTTTCATTCCTTTTCCGAAAAAAAATTACTACTTCAACCCCCTTCTCCCTAAAGCAATGTTGATAACTTATAGAAATATCGTAAAAGGAGCGCAAAAGAAAGTGCTTCCTAATATTTTAGCCCGTTTCATAGTAAACCAACATTGTTCTGTAGGGGAGATGGGGATGATTGATTTTGACCTTGGAAACTGACGTCAGTGTCCCAAGACTTTTGGCAGGCATTGTATATATAGGCTAGACGAGATCGGATGGGGTGCTAAACTGCCTCATTTGAAAATTGGTGGAATATAAAATTTATGTTCAACGTGTAGAATAGATTGTTAATTTTTCTGAACATGTGAAATTTTTTTCGCCCCGGTTCGTTGTTCGGAAATTATTCAGCATTAAAAACGATTGCCCCATTTCTCTATTCTGTGTCCTAACTTCAAACCAACTTCGTTGCCTTGCGAGTGTGAACTCTAATGACGTCATGCCTATAATCTGTGACAAATCTTTAATCGTTAGTGATTAACATTAAAATGCAGCGATTTCTTACCACACCAGCCGCTTACTGTGTTTTGTGTACACAAGAATTCTGCTGTTTGCCTTAGTATTTCATTTACCCAAAGGTATTTCTTGAGTGTATTTCAAAATTGTAACATCAGGTGGCCTAATGGAGCTTTACAGTGTTTACTCAGACACTCAAAGCTCCCTTAATTATCTATCAATTGGTTGACAATGAAAAGTTCACATTTATCATTTCCAGGAAGTTTCCTATTTCTTTTGAAAAAGCTTGCTTAGAAATTTGGACGTTTTACCAGATATCTTGAAAAAATGCCAAAAAATACCTCTAAACGAGCAAAATTGGTTGAATCTGTTGCATATTGACTGAGATATGGCTAACTTCTGTGCTTCTGTGCACATGGCCCGTTATAGATACCGTGGGGCAACTCACTCCATAAAATCTTGCACACCTTTGGTGGAAATCCTATTTGTTTTATCTGGAAATCCCCAAAAGTCCTTTTGTTTTAGAGAAAATCTCGTACGCTATTTGAAAGAGTGAATTGCCCCACGAAAGACAATAGTTTTGCTCATATATTTATGTTGATTCTGCCTGGTTAATAACTTTTAAAACCAAGACCAAATTACAGTGAATTGATAGGGAAAGAACTAATGCTGATGTGTCAATGTCTTAATGCATTTAGCTGATTTGGTCGCCAGTTGTGAATTTAAAAAAGAAGGCCAGACGGGTGACGGCCAAATCGAAGTTTCCCCATAAACAAACGTTGAATATTTTTCTACGCATGCACCATTTAAATAATTTTCAAAACTCAAAAAGAAACTGAAAAACTTTCTTCTTAAAAAAAACGTCTTTGCTAAACATTAGGTTAAGTGATGTTATTTGACATTAAGGTAGTATTGATCTTTCAGCTAAAAATTTGCTCACAACTGAGGATGTTAAGCAGGGGCGGACTGGCTGGTCGGGCTATTCGGGCGATCGCCCGAAGGGCCGGTCGGTTTGAGGGCCGGCTGATAAAAGTGCCAAAAAAACTAGCTTAAAAAGTGAATGCGAGGCAAAAAAGTATACCCACGCGTTGATCTGCTTGCCTTGAATTTTCAGAGACTTTGTGGGAATGAATAAATATACACGCAAGTACTCGAGAACCATTAAAATTACGAATTCATTATTGTCACCGCAGCACAGACACACTTCAGGAAACATGTTATTGTTATATTTTCTCTTGACGGTATTTCCTTTTTGGCGACATACTATACTGTAGCACCCCTGTTTCAATGCGATACATAAGATTTTAACCTGCCCTGGTGACCTTTTACTTAGCTTTTGCTTCAAGCTGGTCATGTTTTTGCCTAAGCACAAGCTATTGCTTAAGGAGGCTGTTGATAGTACACTTACAGAAACAGTAAAATGACTATAAAATGAAATCCATGCAATGTAGCTCCTTAAAATTTAGCACACATTTGATTCTCCTTGTTTGAAATATTTTGAGCAAAAATTTTGAGCAAAAATTTGAATGGTTTCCATGGAAACATAAGAAAAAGAGTATCAAATTGCAATGATTTAGTGCAGATATCTAAGCTGAATAAAACAATATAAATGTGAAATTTTGCACAAACATCAATTATACCATTAGGAATGCAATAAGTAGAAGAAATTTAGATTTTTCAATTTTGGGGGCAAAATACTCCGAAAAAGACTGTTTTCATGGCAACTACCACCAACTGTGACAGATTTCAAAATCCTCTACTTATTGCATAGTTTAATCTTTACTACATATATTCCAAAAGTTTCAGCTGGTTTCACAAAACAGCTTGAAAAATACAAATGTTTTTGTAACAGAAGTGCTGAAATTTCATGTTTTGAGAAAAACGCCATTAAAAATAAAGTTGTAAATCTTGGCAAAGTTTGGCCTTTGCAAGTAAAATTGGTTACTTGGCTTAATTTTTCATTACAGGTGCTTGAAGCTTACTCCTTACTGCAAAAACATCTTCAATTAATCTACAAATCAAGCATACTTTCTTGCTTCAGTTTATCTTTTCTTCTTTCTCTCTACGGTAACAAAAATGTCTTTTTCATCACAAAATGTTATATTAGGGACTTCTGATTGCTTTGTCACTGAATAAGGTCTTTTCCTGCTCTGCTTCTTTTTGGTACATTTCTCAACCTCTGGTTCAACTTCTAAACCAAAAGCACCTGGTTTATAGAAGGTTTCACTTGGCTTTCCTTGAATCTTTTTTTTTCATTCGTAATTCTTTTCTGCGTGCTTTGAATTCTGCGCTAGACTTCCTTTTCATATTCTCTATTCTTCTTTTGTTCTCCTTTCGAAAAAATTTAAGGGTTTGAGAACCTAAGTCTGTTACCCCCAGACTCTGCATCAGCAGTGCTTTGAATGCAGTACCTGTATTAAAAACAGATACAGCTTCACATACAGCAATTGTCACTCTTTTTATACCACATTACTTTGTCTTAGGGCATCGATTTGTCCAAAGTTGACCATTCAGGTTTTGTGTCGACTCTCATTTCGGTTTTGTGTAAGGCCCCTTAAACATCTCTTTAATAGTTCATCCTGGGATAATCTATCAAAAATTGGTTTCAACTCTTCATGAAAAACGGCAGGAAGTCGATTCTCTTGATTGTTTTCGCCATCACCAAAAATCTTCTCTCTCCAATACTTGCACCATGTTGCTTCATCCTGTGGGCAGTACTGGTGCTGCTGCGCAAGAGAAAGTTTTTCTGACTTTACCATGTGGTGCTGAATTGCCATTATGCTGTTCTTCATACCATCCTTGTTCCCTGCATTTCTTCTGATAGCCAAACCATAATAGTTTTGAATGCTATCAATTGCAGCTTTTGTCAATCTACCTTTACCCCCGACAGGTTTTCCATCTGGAAGCATTTCTTTCTTCATCCTTCTTTTATATTCCCTGAGTGATGTACCAATTCGCTTTTGGACATGGCCAACACATTCTTCCTTTAAAACTGAGTAATCATCCCCATATTTGACTTGCAATGCCTCCTTTACTTTTCCAAAAGTACTACTGTCCCCATCTCCAATAAACTCTGTATATTTCGAAAACCTTTTTTCAATACTTCTTGTGAATATTTCAATAGCACCATCCACTTCCATGTTTCCTGAAGATCCCTCATGATTAATGTGACAATGTCCTACATGCTTTTGATGCCAATTTTTGTACTTAGCTGTGTCTTTACCATCTTTTTCATGACTTTTACACTCGTGGCAAAATAAGGATTTGATGACATAATCCAGCACTTGACCAGTCCTGACAGATATCACAAAAACTACTCCAACTCTTGATGAGTGGCCTCTCTTCTGCCAAGTTCCATCAACTGTCACTGCAACTTTTGCAATCTTTTTACCATCTTGCATCACTTCAATTTTAGTTGGCTCTTCCTCTTCAACTATCTTGAAATGCTGCTCAGCTGCCTCTGACATAACTTTCTCTGCAATTTTAACTGATTTGCAAGCAAGTTTCTTTATTTGTTGATTGTACGATCTGCTTGACAATGGTGGAGGTAAGCCCATACCTCCACAAAACTTTTCTAGCCCTGCACGGCCCCATTGGTACGATGAAATTACTGACCGTATATTTACTTCTAATGTACTCCTTCCTTTAGTACTAACGTGTTTGCTTGTGGGCTTTCAGCAAGGCCTTCTCTCTTCGTTGCATCCACAACAATTTCAATCTTTGTTCCCTTGTTTTGCTAATTTCAAGCTATTGCTTAATGTAATAAACTTAAAAGTCCAAAAATTAGAAATCTCTAAGCGATTTGCTCTGTATTTGAAGCAATGAAAAAGACATACGTAGAACGGGGGAAGAGCAAGAAGACTTCAATCAAAGGTGGAGCACAGAAATTTCGTGAGGAAAAGCTGCGAGACTTAAAAAGGATTCAGCTACGATACAAAGCTTTTTTATCAAGGAAAAGCCACAAACATAACAAAAAACAGCATGGTCTTGCTCTTGCTTCTTTCAATAACTCATACAAGTTATGGAAAGTTTATTAGGCCTACACTATCATAAGTCAAATGCACCCCCTGCCCAACAGGGGCATGGTGCTACACGATAAAATTTCAACAGGGGTGCCCTTGTTTTCTTTTTGGGGTCAGAAATTGACAAATTGATATTTTTGGGTTGCTGAAATTACATTGTGGTTTTTCGGAGGATTAGAAAATTATTTGTCACATATGGAGTGTGATAGAAGCCTTCCACTTTAAATATATAAAGAACAGGTTACGTAGTAATTTTTCGCAGCCAAACCTGGAGTCCTTTATGTTAATGTTCTTAGAAAAACACCTGTTAGATGACATCCAGAACGATCACATTATCAACATATAATTTACTGTATTAAGAAACAGAGTCAAACCAATGAGTTAAAATTTTTGTTTATTTACTGTTTAGTCAGCAAATGACATATTTAACATGTTCTGTTAACCAGCATTCATCCATGCACTAAATTACTGAATTTAAAAACTTGTTTTCCTTACAGACTAACATTCATTTGTATTTTCCGAGGAGTTTTTTATTTGCTATTATTGTGGGCCGGTTTGATCAAAATTTGCCCGGGCCAAAATAATTAGCGAGTCCGCCCCTGATGTTAAGTGAGATTAACAATACGCAATGCCGTAATGGCAGATTTTGACAATGCAAGTAATGGGCAAATAATAAAATGCAAGTTCCCTCGCTTTGGTCAGTTCTTCTATTTATACAGGCTCACAGCCCGTACAGATACATGCACGTACAATCAAATTTTCCTATCAAAACGAGAAACAGAGGATTTTTAATTCCGGATAAAAACTCTCCCGGTTACAAGGCAAAGAGTTTAGGAAACAAGAGGGTAAAAACACGATACAAACATTCATTAGACACTAAACAAATCTTTCTAAACAAATCTTTATACGTTTTATAATTTCTATGCAAGGATACGAAAGGTATTAAATTTCAAAATTCATTTTACGTTATTTTCTCCTCTTGGTGATACTATTTTACAGACAGGTTCCTCGATTAACCTCATCATGCTGGATCTCATTAATTACAATAGGTTATTCTAAATTTCACTTTCGAGCCAGATGGGATCATGATTCAATCACGGTTGATCAAAACTTGCTGATCAAATGCTAATCAATCAATCAAATTCAAACACCTCATTCATCGTCACTAAATGATGATGCGGAAGAACCCTCATCTATTGATCGATCATCATCATCATCCTCTGCGTTGGCACCTCCGCCTGGCATTGGTGCGTCCGGGTTTCTGCGGAGGCAAACACAATACAAAGCAAGTGCAAACACTACCAATGGAAATGAATTTGGAGTTACACTGGACTCATTTTTTTATAAGAAACTGGCTATAAGAAACGAGTCCTGGACAGTCAGAAAAAATTAAGAAACTTCATTACTCGAAGCAAACAAATTAAGAAACTGTTAAATCGTGATAAAACTGAGAACAACGAAATTTTATAAAATCCAAGAACATGATTGCCCTGTTGGCCCAGAACTTAAGACACAAGGGATAAAAATATACTTCCCACATCTAAATACAGCAACATTTCATAACATCATTCATGACATCATTATTAAGAAACTCTTAAGAAACAATCAGTATTGAAATTTCCAGAATATTAAGAAACTGGAGTACTCAACATCGACCTTTGTTTCTTATAAAAAATGAGTGCATTCCAAATTCATGAGAACTGAAGCGTTCAAACAGATTTGCAAATTGGTTCTTACTCTAACAAGTCTGGGTCCAGGCCTTCGGCGAGTACTTTGCCTCTTATTGCAGCAACCGGAACCCCCTGAAAATACATAAAAGTAGTAATGAATGTCGACAACCAAACAGAAAAAAGTTTATATCTAGCAGTGTTTACCTACTCCGATTTTTACATATATTTAAACAGGAAATCGATATATAAAGCGTTATATAAACGGCTTATCTGAGAAAATCGTTTAAAGAGAGAGCATTCAATCATAACGCGATCATATATTAAATGTTTACTTTACTATAAATTAAATGTTTACTATATAAAATGTTTACTATATAAAATGTTTACTATATCCTGGTACAAAAAGAATTAAAATATCCAAGGACTCCTCCAAACACTTCCATCTCAAACTCTCAGCTGGTATCATTCAATGAAACGATAAACCCCACCCTCTCCCGTGAAAGCTTAGATAAAAACAAATCTATATGATATATAGAGAGAACTCTTTTTATAATTGATTTCAACTGACATAACTTTAAGAAAGCTTGTTTACATGCTTCTTTGTTATCTATCATCACAAATTCATATACTTACAACTTTAAGCATTTTAAAATATTTTCCATATCTTGGATCATCGGCTACTGTTTTTGCTAGAAATTGAATCACAAGTTCGGCGTAAAATTTCCAGAGATCCTGACAGTACCATTGACAGTCACATTCGAAATGAAAGTTTCATAAATGTAATTTACAACTATATTATAACATTAGATTGTATTCTAAATAAACAAAATATTAGCAAAGCTGATAAAAATCTAATTGCAAAAAGAAATAAGCGAATCTAATTTCATTCCAGATTCACATAACTTGGAAAGGTAAAACCTTCAGCAAAGCCAAGTTTTCAACGGTCATTAAAAAGCCTTAAAGCTGATATACAGTTAATCTATAAAGATTATTTTCAGCTAATCTGTGGTTGTTATCTGTGCCATGTAGACAGAGTTGTGCACAACCTGGTGTGTATAACAGGAGCATTCGAAGTTGTAGCTATGAGTATTCTGTTACACATGATTGTCAGTTGATTTAGTAAGTTATATAATCGATCAGATAAGTATGCTTAAAATTATATACACGAAGAGTTGAATTACTGCTCTGTCAAGGGCCCCATGTCATATAGGCAGAGCTATACATGCTTTTATGTTTAGAAAAACTCTGAATTTTATGCTTAAAGCAATCATCAGGCAACTGCATATAGAGAAATAAACAACATTTCAATTCGATATAGAGTTTATTAAAAAAAGTGGTCCAAAATATGGAATATATCTTATGGCATATCTTTTGATGCTTAGACTTTTAATATGAGGTATGAGCTAAAGTTTTTAGAAGGCAAAATAATAAAGATAGAAAACCACGAATGCATACTTGGCGTCTTTTCAGGTTCAGATTCTGTGAAATACAATGAAGAATCAAACCATTACTGAAGCATTTAAGCAGAAACGAGATCAATGCAACTGACTCATGGCTTTAAAGCTGACTAAAAGCAGGTTCATACAAGGGTGGGCCCAAAAGCAGGGGTCGAGTTTTTGAAAATAGGCTTATGCAACATCATAAGGTGGATTTTTGGCTCAAAAAGTCTAGGAAGGAGTTATGTTGGACTATCAAAATTCATCAGGGGTGGAATGTAGACCTTCAAAATTCAAAGGGGTACAGTTGTAAAATAGTTGGTAACAACCATTTCATACTGTCAACAGTTGAACCTATCAGTTAAAGCAAGAATGCTAACTTGCATTTTTGATAGAGTGAAGTTCCTCAGTATTCTGTGGTGGATTGAGTTTAGTACTTCTACAGTACATTATAATCTACTGAAAGAGACACATGCAGCAAAATCTCACCTTCTTTGGTGGTTGCTTGTTCAGTGCTTTCTGGAGGTTGTGATTGATTTAACTGCTACAGTAAAAATGTACAATTTAGCAAAAATGCACAGCACAGCACAAAACTACACATTCTACTGTATTACATTAATATATTTTTTCTGGTACATCAAAATTCTTAAGAGGGTAGGTTTGTCTCTTTTGCTGCATTGATTTATGTTCCATCTAAACTGCTCCATCCAAAGATTTGAAATAACTACAATTTTTTTGTTTCGGAAATTTTCCGAAATACATTTTGGTTTCAACTAATTTGCTATTTTCTTAATCACAACTTCCTGTTAAAATAGGCGCTTGCTCAAAGGTAGTATTACAGAATGCATATGCATTAGAATAAATATATTTCAGGCCATTAGAAGAATCATAGCAGTGCGATAGGAACACAATTAATATTGGGGGGGATCTGCACACTGTATCTCTTTCTATTCAGTAAATTGCTATATAGGGAATATAGTACAAATAGAAAATTATTGGGGGGCCTCAGCCACCGGCTCCCTTTGGCCCTGATATGTGACTTACAGGTGCTACACTTGGCACTTGTTGGTTGACTGTAGGGGGTTGACTGGGCTCTGGAGTATTAACAGTCACATCTTCCAGACCAGGGATTGAAGAAAGCTACAGTTTAAAGAAAAAGTGACAAAAAATAAAGTTAAGTTATCTTGTGCTTATACATTTGACAGGGAAATACCAGAAAAATCCAGGGACTCAACAAAAACAATGCTAAAACATTCATAAAAGAGATTCTTTTCCAATGTACCATAGTAGCAAACCACTACAGCAGGTGTGGAGTGAGACTAAAATTGCAAGACCTGTCCCCTGGCTAATAAGACATCTGCTCTCTACTCATAGGACCAGCAACAGAACATATTTTTCCAACCAAAATAAGAGGTGCTATAAACCAGGCAGTAAGTCAACAGCAAACCTATTTAGTATTACTAGGTTTAAAAAAATTTTAGGTTAATTATCCAATACAAAGCAGCAATCAAACTATTGCCATCTAAACTAGCAACACAATTTCACCTTGCTTTTTAGGCAAAAAAGGAATGATTTTTCTGCTTTTCAGGGCAGAAAACAAACTTTCAATTTGATAACCTAACAAATATTTTGTTCCTATCTCTTTTAAAGGAACTTGACAAACTTGAATCATCATAGATGTTAATTCATACAAATTTTAATGTGTGCATTAGAGAAACAAAAACCTTTCTTAAGCACAAAGTAAAAAAATGTTTTTCAATTGCATTCAAAATCAGAAAAACTCACCTTTGTTTCCAGAAGGCTAATTGTTATTTCAAGTCCCTGAATGCGCAGAGAGAGATCTGCTAGTTTCTAAAAAGTAACACAACAAACAAATGTTGGCATCTTCAAAACAATATATTACTTGCTCTAAAAGTTCAGTCTTTACAATAGAATTAGTTAGGCACTATTTCAGTTATCATTATGGTTTTAAGTGTTAACATATTTCACTCCGTTGTGATGGATCTAATTGTTCTAGATCCAGCTATGCATAATGTAAAACTCACAAAGTATGATACTTGATACAATGAGAAAACATGTACACTGAAATGATGCCTTTAGCAAAGGTTTGTAGGATTAAAACACTTTGTCAATATGTGACATAGCAGCATGTGACTGTGACGTGACATATGATAGCTGTTGTATTGGAAATTTCAGGTCAAGTTTTTTACCAAATTTACAGGAATGTCCTATGGCTGAAAATTAGATTAGAAAAGTATTAACAACACAGAGCTTTTTATATCCAGAATGTTAAAAATCATCTGTTGGTTTTTAACTCTTCTCCTTAAGAATCTTAACTTTAAAAAATTTTTCTGGCAAAAAGCCAACATTTGCTTATGAAATTCTAACTCTAAGTTGAGAAAACAATAATATTTTCAAGATCAATCTAATATAAGCAATATAATATAAAGCAATACAATAGCAATAAAGCAAAATATTAACCAGAATATACAGCAATGAACAAAAAAATACCTCTTCACAGACACAAGCAAATCTGTTAAGAAATTTGACGGTATGGCTGATAAATGGGTTAAAAAAGGCAGCAAAATCTTTGTATCTCATGGCTGGAACCTAGCAAAGAAATGACGAAGAGAAATTGAAAGGAAATCAAACTTTAAAGAATGTATTAACTGTTGCTTTATGATTAATGCGATATGAAAATAACTTCAACAAAGAAAGATTTGACTTGCTTATTAAAAAGACAATTTTTATTCTCATTTTTCTAATTTATTCTGTAGAGTTTCCTACAAAAAAAATTTAGTAGTTACAACAAGATCACTTAATTTTACAGTTATTTAACCAAGAGGGTGCCAAGGGGGAGCAATCTGCAATCAACATTTGGTGCTTTATTAACTTTCAAAACCTAGCGATTTGAAGTTTCCGCCCAAGAGTTGTCTTCACTGTGTTCACTTGATTATTCTGTTCTTAGGTGACCATGGCAAAAGGAAACAAAGTGGATCTGGCGACATTTGTTGGTTGGGGAAAGAATGAAATTATCAGAAAACTACGAATGCCATACAGTGTTGTGGGGATGCAACTTCATATTGCAATCAATGATAAGATATGAACTGACAGAGAAAAAATCAAATATCTTGAAAAAGGGTAACGGTGCTCTATCTTTGGAAGAGCAGAAAGCAAAAGCTTGATAATGGCATCGGTACATTGAAGAAACCTAAGCTAGAGAAAGAGGTGACAACTGAAGAAACTCTGAGGAAGAAGAGATGTTGACTGTACTGTTTTTAAATTACTGAAAACTGCTATCAGTGGATTTTAAGGTTATGAGCTGTAAAAACTTGCTTTTGAGTTCAAAGAAAGTGTGTTTATTTTGACCTTTGAGTCATTTCTATACCCCTTCCTTCTCATTTGATTGTTCACTGAATTCCATATTATCATGAAAGGAACACCAATCAAATGGTAAGATATTTTCAAGAATATCGGCTTTGATATCCACTACGTTACAGAAGTCATTGATGCTGCATGGTAATTTCTTGACAATGCTTGGTAATTTCTACGAGCAATTTAAATTTTTTTCAACCCAGATATCTTAAAATGGTTACAAAAAGATTCTATAATTACTTCCTAGAAAATTTATTATCAAATTAAATTTAACATCTTTAAAGAAGAACAAGAACAGTTTCTCTGCCAATTTCCTTGGTTTCTGTTCAGTTTGTAACACAAAAGGCTTCCTTGAAAGCAGCACCCTATGGCACAACTGCTGCCATCACAAGTGCAAAGAAGTTAAGCCATGCAAAATGCTGCAAGCCGCCTATTTTCATATTACAAAGACTGCTACAAGCAGCAGTTGTTTTTAACTGTCATATTTGTATTTGTTTTTCTTCCAAAATTTCATTGCCTTTGATCTCCCAACTCTTGCATCAGAGGGCAAAGTATTTTTGGTGCATAAGGAATGATTTTCTGCCACTTATGCTTGCACGGGAACAAATCATGTTGCAAAATAGCAGGTTAAAAGCTGTAGGATTTTATTTCTAAATAGTATTTGTAAGTCTTGGGGGCAAGGCTGTGTGGGGGATTCACACAAAAGTGCTGCAACTGCATAGATTAATCTTAGTTTGAAAAACACTGCACAGGGAATCGTTTCCCCACACATACCCAATACTTCCACAACAAATAGAAGAACTTGGGGATATATGATGTCGGCTTTCAAAATCATGAAAGGTATTGTCGATTTGAAGTAAAGAACTTTCTTCTAGTTGTGTACAAATCAAATTATCTTCTTTCTGCACTCAAAATGTCCTAGAGAAATAGTTTCTAAACAAGGCTCATGTACGGACATTTTCCTCCAAAATTTTAGATACAATTCAACCTTTTAGCCAAGGACTAAGGGTTAATAATTCAAATGTAATGTCATATCGTTTATATTTTTGGCTAGTGCAACGATAAATCAAGCAGCATATGCAGGGAAATTGAGGCAGAATTAAACATGCGATACCTGTGTCATATCATCGACAGCTATCTCAACGAGGGGCTCGTTTGCATCCATCTTCCTGGATTTTTAGATAATTTCTCACTGTCCCTTTCCTCGCTGGCCTTCGCCAGTTTCTCTTTCACCCTGTTTTCAAACTTGGCCTCGATTTGAATCGAGCAGAGCTCTTACGTGTGACGTCATAAAAATTCAATTTTTAAAGAATGAGCATACTGTGTGGTGTGTAGAAGGTCGTGACAATATATAAATATTTAGAATTTTTGAATGTTGACTGCAATGCATGTCCACTGATACATAACCTGAAAAGAACCACTTCTAAACATGAAAAATCAGTTAAAGAGCCTATTCACACGTGACCATATCTCAGCCAACTCAGACGATATGTTTGAAGGATTTTGCACATTTGAGAGATTTTCAAGATGTCCTTTCTTTATGGGACCAAAATGGTTTGAGAATATTTACATTGTCTCCCCTATATCTTGGTGGCTGGCACCGCAACTGACTCCTGGCCTTGAGTAATCCCTTCAAGATATAAAGGCACGTCATTTCAATCACTGGTACAGCTTATTATCAGCTATAAATATTCAGAATGGAATTTGAGAAAATTTGACAGAAAATTCATAAGAGCGAAAATCCCATCAAGGGTAATTTATGGAAATTTTAAAGCATTGATATCCTTATATACTTGCAAATTGAGTTGTTTCTAAAGAAAACTCTATCAGGAAAGATTTTCATTCTCATATAAAGGGGCAGACTTAGGGGGGCTTCGGGGTTTGAGCCCCTCCTGGGAAAATTTGGGGTGCTTAGCCGCCCCTCCCCCTTTGGAAGCAGTTAAATGGTCATTAAATTGTTTAAACTAATTTTTCATTCAATGAAAATAATCTCCAAATATTTAATCAAGATCAAGTAATAACGACAATGGAAAATAAACAAGAAAATCACCTTAAAACCCTCAGCTAAGCCTCTTTCTATCCTTTGCCGTCGACAGCCTCCATTAGCAAAGATTATAAATCCCATTGAAAATATCAAAAAACTAACCACAATTTCTTTGTTAGATACACCAAAAAACAGTTATTATTTAAAAACAGCATTTATGTTGTCCACCTTCGGCATCCCTTGAATCTTGACCTCGTTTTAATTTTCAAGAAATATCTTTTCAAACCACTCTTGTTTATCTACACCTAAGGTATCTCTTTGAAGATGATTTTTTCACCAAGTAAATGGTCAAATGCTGGCCTTGGATCATACAAGCTTACGACAGGCATGTTTTGTTTCCAGATGAGTAGCGATATTCTCTTGCTAATTGGAGGGTACTTCTTGAACGTGACTTAATGTCGTTATATGCCGAGATTAATCACTTTCTATTGACAGAATGGGGTTTGCATACCAAAACATGCGCTAAAACTTTTGTTATTTCTTGCTATTTCTTTTCTCTTCTGGTGTGGACAGAATCCAGAATACATAACGGTTTCACGGCTGTGAGCCGGAGAAAGGTTACCCAGCGATACAGCAGAGGAAGGCCACTGCAAAGTTTGCCAAGAGTATATAAAGTGAAAGAAACTTATCATTGTGCTTGAAATTTTTTTACTCCTGAAGAAAAAACGTAAAGACCAAACCATAGATGACTCAACTTGAATCTCTATGTTATATGATAATCTATTCGAATTGCTGCAGCATTTCTTCTTCCAGTAACAATTAGATTTCGTTTGCCTGTCGTTAATTCTTCCAGATATATACGTAAACAAAAATTATCAAATAAATCTCCATGTCCATGTTATCAACGAGTGGGACCATTATGGAACCATTATGGAAAGGTCAACTTGACCATTTAATGCTACCCCTGCCTCTGAAATTAGGAGTCTCTTTAACTTTTATTCTTTTTAACTTTTGTTACTTACAAATACTTGTAGTATGACGAACTATAAATTATACAGATGGATGTAATCGATAAAAATTGGTGCAGAAAATCCATAGAAAAGGCTTTTTAAGATTGCTGATTTCTCCCAAGAAGACAGCGTTCCATTGAAAAAAAACATGACCATATATTTATTAGTGAAAACGTTTTCGTGTACGAATCAGTTTGTTAATGCTGTTCTTCAAACAGTATATTTTGTTTTCAAAATTCAAGTTGGCATTCCAAAAACCTTTTCGAAAAGATAATGAAATATATCAGTTAGTATATTTGATTGACAGTATGCAAGGTGCATTAGTTTAAGGGTATTAAAAGGGCATATGTCGCATTAGCAGTTGGTTATACAACAAAAGCATCTGGAGTGGATTTCTATGGTTTCTTCTTCTTGAATTTTTACTGCCAATCAGGTTCACGACACATGCCCTTTACTACTGTGGAGCCTTTCGCTTTCAAAATATTAAATGAACCGGTCGCTCGAAAACTAGCGTCTCTGAACAACATTTTCTGAAGGATGGTTTCCAAGATAGTTTCGAGTCAGCGTCGACCCCGAAATAGGTCATGTCTTAATAAAATTTCAAAATTCCCCCTCTTTTTATAGAGCTGGATTGTGAGCGAAATCTGCTTCATTGTTCTGGTAATACAAAATTGCCGAGCCCCCTACCCTCCCTAAGAATATGCATGATTTGTCCCTGATCTTTATAACATTAAAATATTATAAGATACTAGAAGAATTCTTTAGGGGGAATAGTTTCTACTTGAAAAAATACTATGATGTCATGACATGTCACCACAAAATGACTGTACATGTGATGAATATGACAAGCACATTGAAATTCGTTGTTGTCAGAGAGAAGAAAGGGACGATGGGATGGCATGAAGACTTTCTCAGCGATTTTTAAAGCTGTGTGATTCTGTTATAAATGGCAACAAACCATGTAGACATCCAGCCTGAAAGCGAAAATCACACAGAAAAAATGGATAAAGAGTATAAAGTCAAAATTATTTGCCTGGGTGACAGTGCAGTGGGAAAATCAAAGTAAGTTTTGAGTATCTTATTAGATTCTGTCTGCCAATGGTTAACAATATTTTACGACTAGGCCTAGTGTACACATTTGCATCTCCGGAGCAAGCCGGTAACGTAGTATTTCGCTTCTTAAACTCAGTTCCTATTGTTTCTACATTTCAATGCTGCCAATTTTCTTTTCTAAATCAGAATTCCATGAAACGGAGTCTGTCGTTTTATAAGTTTGAAGAAATGCGTCCAAGAGATTCGGTAAATTAATTCCATGGAAACGTATTGCAAAATGCGGTTGCCATGTCCAGGCCAAAGTGTCCCGACTTTGCCCAGGGTACCCCTTGCATCGAAACTTTAGAAACAAGTTGGCAAATCTAGCAGATTAAATAGAAAAATAAGCCTGTTTTGATTAAGGGATGTTAGTTTTGCAATTCGATGGAGGGAATCAATAATCGTTACCGATGCTTTGTGTGAATTATGCTGCAGATCTGCACCGTGATTGTTAATGAGAATTTTTCGGTTGAAGGTATATTTTCTGTTAGCGCGTGTTATTCTATGATAAAATTTATCTATCATGGTACATGCCAGAGGCCTCAAAAGCGTATGAAACCATTTAAGATTTCAATGCTTAACCAATATTCATAGTTTCTTAAAAAATTGCCACAAATTTTACATGTTATAAAAATTATTTAATTATTTTTATTTCTTACCTTTCCTTCAGAGCATTTTAAAATTGAGATTATAAAGTTTATTTTTTCTTCAAGGCTAGTTGAAAGATTTTTGATGGATGGGTAGTATCCTTTTCAAATTTGTTGGATGATTTCAATGTTGATGCATAATTCAAAATCAATTTACTTTTATCTTAGGTCTTATACATAAGCTGAAGAACCCATATGAATTCAAAACATGGTCAGAACTAACTCAATGCTCTTATGATTTAGAATGGTTAAAAGAAAAAACAAAAAAAACCTAAATTTAAGAATATAATCTAACAAATTTATTATTAGAATAAGTATTCTAAGCTTTCTGATTAAGAGCCTTTAGTTTTTAAACTGATCAATTACAAGCCAACCTGGATGTTTAATTTCCTTAACAAGAAAAAGTAAACCACAGCAGTTATCCACATATGCACTAACCTTATTCAAATATCACACAAATTTGGATGGCAGGGAATTGACTGTTGGTATGTTAGAATTGTTCATATTTTATTACAAAATTTTGTTATTATTATGTATGGATTTTAAAAGCAGTAGCTAATGGTCAGAAGCCTGGCATTGCCTGAAGTTAAGATTTTGTCTCCCAATTGTATGGATACAGAGGTTTTGTGGGGAGAAGTTGAATAGCATTTTGAAACTAGAAAAGTGAGTAAAATAATGATTGTTGTTTTAAATTGGTTTTTAGGCATATTTTTATAATACTTAACATTAAAGGCAATCCTGCATTGATCAAAATAAAGACATTAATTAGCTGACAAAAACTCAAGTGACTTGTAACAAGTCCATCTGAGAATCAAATATTGTTGAATCATTAAGTGTGGATGTGGTATCCTGTGAGCAGTGCAAGATGCTTTAAAAAAACACTTTTCTAAACAAGAAAGTTGCAAAACCATTGGCTTGTATAGCTATAGACTTCCTTTAGCATTTGGCATAGATACAAGACCCTTATGGACCCTTTTGTTGATATCTTGTAAGGAAATATAAACAAAAGGTGGAAACACAGCAAGTCTTTATATACAAACATTTTAGTTTTTGAAATAGAGAGAATGTTGAATAAGCTTTTCAACACAGAACTTTTCAAGTGTCTGTTGTTTCTTTCAAAGATTTTGGCCCAGTGACTCTAGACATTACTCAATTGAAAGAAGTTGAAATCTTAAAATCCACAGCAGGCTTCATTTTAAGCAGTTAATACTGCCTTTGGAAGATTTGTTGCTATAGAGAACACTGTTGTTATTTTTTAAGTCTATAATATAAATGGAAATGACTTTTTGATCAGTGAACAATTGATACTTATGTCATTAAAGCATCTTTGATTGTCTTCTTAGTATGTTATAATCTCTTTAAACGAAATTTTAGAATTTTGGGATACTGCTGGACAAGAAAGATTTAGTAGCATGCATCCATCTTATTATCATCAAGCACATGCTTGTATATTGGTAAGCTTTTGAATTGTTTAAATGCATTGTACTACAGGCATAGAAAATGAGGGGATTTTAAAGAAGGGGCTCAGTCAGCCCTGACATCATTTTAATGCACAATTTATATTTAGGAAGCTGCAAAAAGCAGTATTTTCACCGTTTAAAAAAAACAGAAAAATCAAAATAGTATTCTAGATTCTTTATCAAAGGAAATTTTCTGGTTCATTGTCCATTGTTGAAATTGATGATAATAAAGTTTTGTAAAAGATATAAAACCCTTTTCATAACAATGTTTTTAATTGATCAATCCCAAAAATTAAAGTCAGATATGATGCTTACAGTATTCGACATTTCACTATGCCATATTTTCAATCTATGAAATCAAAAAAATTTTAATGATTCTAATTAATGACTTGGTTATTCAAGATGAAACTTTGAGCCGCAAATGGTTGAAATTTTTTTATTGCCTGGGAAGAATGATAAGTAATAGGTTTGCTTTGTATCATCTTAACAACACTGCTTCTAATTATCTTGCAGGTATTTGATATCACTAGAAAGATAACTTACAAAAACCTTGCACAATGGTACAAAGAACTTAGGGAATACAGACAAAAGATACCGTGTATAGTTGTAGCAAATAAAATAGATGGTATCCTTTTCATATTTCTTAAACTGCATCATACATTAGAAACAGATTTATAGTGGAAATAATTTATTGTTGGTTCGGGTGTACTTGGTTGGTGATAAAGATGATGATGATGGTGAAATTGAATATAATTTGGTAATCTCAAAACCTAAGTAAAGTAGCCACCAGTTAAATATTTTTTTGCATGTAGTGCAGTTTTCATGGATGTTATTAAGTCACTGCAATTTTTTCTTAAGTTTAAATACCAAAAGCAAAATAGATGTAAAAAAATATCAAAAGCCCATCTGAAGAATAAATGTTATTCACACCAATAACAAGTGACTACATCTCAGTAATTCACTGGCACTCTTAGAAAAAAATTTCCAGTTGCAAGTTTTCTTTTGTTGTGAAGCTTCAGAGAATGATCACATGTTAAACAAAAGCCTTCCAGAGTCTCAAGAAATAATTGGGTTAACAAGCTGACCCCAAATGCAATATCTTTAGGTTGCCAATTGTATTACATCTTTTTGTTTGAAGTAAAGGTAAAGTTAAATTTCTTTTGTCAGAAAATAATCCATCTCTAATTGAAATAGAATCAATAAAAATTTAATTAATGTTTTGATTTTCTGTTGGACAGATCACAGTTTGCAATTAATTGATTTTGTGTGGGTGTCGGGAAGGTCAAGGAAGATCAGGTGCAGAAAGTAGCAAACAGAAATAACCTGGTGTACCCATGAAAATTATTTATTTCAATTGTTTACATTCAAATTTGGGACATTTTCTCCTTAACATTTACTTAGTTGATTGTAGTATAACCTCCAAGACTTTCAATTTTCCAAAAAAGTATAAAATGCCTTTTTACTTTGTGTCTGCTTCAGATGGAACAAATGTTGTCAAGGTGAGTTTTCTTTTGCATGGAAAAGTTTTGTGTCATTAATTTTAAACTGTTTTTATTAATTAAAGGAATAGCATTATTTATTTGTTTATTTATTTGTTCATTTAACCCGCTGAATTATCAGAAACTAGGATCTGCTGTTCATATATTGAAATGGAATATTTTTTTTACATAAAGATGAGACTATTTAATATCAATAGTCTCTCAATAAATTTTATCCTTGTAAATCGTTTGTAATCATGAGTTTCACAGTAAAAACCTAAAAAGCAGGCCTTTCTTCCAGTATCAAACATAGCTTGTTGTTGGTTTTGGTAAATGCTCACAGGAATTTGACGGGACTTAACTTTACTGAAATAGCCGACTTTAACTCAGAGTATTTCAGACGCAAAATGGTGGAAGTATTTGGAGCCTATGTCACTTAGTTTTGAGTCTCATATGACAAAAGTATGATGATGGGTGGGATGAAAGCTAGATACATATGTGTGCAACCACAAAATTTTTTCCTGTATGATAAACAGGATTCATTGTGTGACATGAATCGAGTCGTTTGAGATGGTTCTGAATTTTTTGGAAATGTCGTCTCACTTCTCCAAAACACATGTAATTATCAATTTTAATTCATGACTCAGTGTCTTTCATTAAAAGAGCAGTTGTATGATGTCCTTCTGTTATTGCTTTTGAAATTTTTCGCTCTTGCTTTCTTTCAGGTATTTAGAGAAGCTATTAAGCTAGGATATAACTACAAAGAGAATTCATCAGACTTTATGGATGAAGTTATGCGAGAATTAGAGGTTTGCAAACAGTGATTTTTTTACTGCGCATTCCTTTGTAAGGATGTTATTAAGCATTCTGTCTGTGAAATATATAGAGTTATTGGATCCCTTACAGGTGATTTATAAGAGGAACAGCTGCCCATTCCTGATCATTGTGCTCTGATTATTAGAATTGATAATCATTGTGTCTTGATTATCAGAACGGATAATCGTTTGCTTATCATTAATCTTTGCAAAGTCAGTTTTTTTAAGTTCAAAGACCTTCAATAGACCCGGTTTCTCTGAAATCAAACTAGAATTTTGAATATTTATATACTTATGTATTCATGACCTTAAAAGGGTCTTTTGTGACGTTAATATTCAGGAATTTTCACCAAATTTGTTTTGCATAGCTAATTGAATCATTTGGATAAGATGAACGAGTATGATTAAGATTTGACCAGTAAATTAAAATTAATAATTAAGTTTTATTTTGCATTTTCTGGTGTCTCGATGATACCGTTCGTTAATGGCCATTTATGGTTTGGTCACTTCGTTAATTGTCATTATGGCATGGTTCGGTATCTAACACTCAAAATATAATACTTCAATCCTTTCCGCGGTTGTCATAGACATGTGGTTTTAGTTTGAATTGAAAACCTCTCCCTTTTGGCTTTGTGGCATATTTATACCATGAATTTTTGTTGCCCAAAATAACAAACATATTGTCTTTATTCAGAGGCCTCTGTATAGCATTAGGTCCTAACGCTTCCGAACAATGTTTATATTTTCATTAGAATAAGTGTTTATGAATCCAGTCCTAGATTGCCAATTGATTTAAATCACCATTGTAGGAGAGGGGCAACTTAAACAAATTGGAAGACTTGGTGTAGATGTTCGAAAATATTTGGCAAAAATATTATTGTAGCATGTTTGGTTTGATAGAATTTTCGCTGTATTGTGAAAAAAGAGCGTCTTTTCAAAGCCTTCAATCATTTCCAAAAGACGATGTTTCATTTGATAGCATTATTACAGGAACGACAAACAGCATTATTCAATAAATTGTGTATCCGCCCCTGTGTTTATTTCATTTGAAAGTAGAATTGATTTTTCAAGTCAAAGCGATGTAGCCTGCCCACTGTCAATAGATTAGATGATATGCTGCAGAAATTTAAGTTTTACTGTCCATGGCCATCGAGGGGGGGGAGGGCAAAATGCTGCAGGGACTCGAGGTCTAGGGGGCCTCATAAAGTAATGAATTCCGTTTTAAAATGAAATTAATTAGAAGCTATAAACTTCTGCTCAAAAATGAATAAACATTTTAAACGCATGAATCAATTTAAGCTTATCTATATGGCTGGCTGCTCGCCGGAGGCTCTACTTTCGGTTTTGCCCAAAGGCTTCCAAAACTTTTGGCGGCCATGCTACTGCCTACTAGTTGGATTGGACCAGAGATAAAGCTGTACCTATATTATGGGGTATAGAGGTCCTCTTCAAACACACTTTTGAGGCTATCAATACTTAGAAAAAGGTCGATTTCCTTTCAGAAACTTTCACAGAGTTGCCCTTGACGACACATTTTTGTTGCTTCGTTCGCGGTAGCCTCATTTTCAACAAGTGCGTTGTAGCCACTCTAGAGTTGTCAAGATAATACATATGTAGCTATCGTCTTATTTTGTAGAATTTTGATGATTTGGACCTCGAAGATCAGGAAAGCTCGACCGACTAACAGCAATGCTTTTGTGCATCAGACCTGGCTTTCTGCAAGTAGAGTGAAAATGGAAGAGTTATTTCATTTCTTGTTTCATCGCATGGTGTTTGGTGTTATGAGTTATAAGTTCATACACTTATTTTGTGTCTCTTGATGAATGAAGAATTTAGCAAAATGTAAGGCTCTGTCGCGACAACAGTTTAAAGAACGGCAGAGGAAGATTTTCACCTTGTGGTCAATGACATTTGATGAAAAGCATTTAAACTACTGAGCCATGTAATAAACTGTTTGTTGTAGACCTAAGCTTTACTTTGTGTGGTTTGGTATTAGCAAGGTTGTGCCTGCACTTTGAAACTGCTTTAAAGAGAACTTGAATATTTAAAGCCCTTTTTTGACACAAGGCTACTCCAGAGAACGTTTTTAAAATACAGCTTGTTATTACAGTTTACATTTGTTGCCACTGAGTACTCAACGCAACAGCTGATATTCTTATCGTAAAGGCTCGGTTCAATAACAAGATCCTAGCAATCTAGATTTTTGTTTTGCTTTTTCAATTATTAAAGCATGGTAGCCCATTTGGCAATGCTGGTTTTCAAGGGGCCATGCATCTAAACTGAAAGAAAACTAACATAAAATAGAATAAAGTAAATAGTTTCAATAGATCTAAACATGGTAGAATACGCTACACAACCCGTTCTCACCCATCATACCCTCGCAAGTTTTGATACCCTTATATATACAATAGTCAAAAGCCTGAAGTATGATATTAAAACAAAGAACAATTTTTAGAGCAAAGTTTTGAATTTTTTAAGAGATGCTGCCTTCTTAGCTTCGGAATCTTGGTTATTACATTGATTTTTGACTTTTAATATATAAATTTTCGATCTGTGAAGCAGTTTTTTGTTTCCTTAGCAGAAAACTATTATATGAATCGAAAATTTTGTTGCTTCAATTTCGTAAGGTTCTAAGTTAGTAGAAAGAGATTCAATCAAGTATTTGGCATATGCTCTACAATGTAGCGAAAGAAGTCCCTAACCTAACGTAGCTGTGCGTGTTTGTACTACATGCAAGCATTTATTTCCTCAAATTTTACAAGCAAAGAGTGTTCGAAAACTCAACTCTCTTTGTTCCCAATAACCCTCGTTTTCGGCGCAGAGTATATATTCCACTGATCTCAAAAAAAGACTGGATCGAGTTTTTCCAGCCCAGTGTTGAATCCACGTAGATGAATCCACAGCGTCCATCTTGAGACCTCGCCGTGTTGTATGAGACTAGAGTGCAATCATATTAGTTTAAGTTCAACTTGCTTTTTCATAGCAAAATTCAAAGTAACCGTTGAAACAAAAACTTACAGCATTCGTAGGTGACGTCAAACATTTTTGCCATGTTATTAAGCTTATGTAACGAAGAATCCACTGTTCAGTTATTTTCCTAGGCCTGTTGTCTCTTAGAATATTTAAGAATTTAATGACTAATACACAATTTAAAGCGCAGCACTGTGTGTGCATCATTTTAACAAATGCCAGCCCAAAGCTTTAGACGCGAGAGGTCTCAAGATGGAGAGATTCGATCGCTCCCTCGTGCTGATATAGGAGGACAATAGGTTGTTCGATCCAGTCTTTTTTTGAGATCAGTGATATCTTCCCTATATGAAGACAATCAGTGATAGGTTGTTGACCGATCCATTTTTACATGTCTACACAAAGGGCATTGTTTTTTAACCTCCTTTTCACTGCATAGATTTGGACCGTGGCTAACGAGGCTAGATATTGGGTTAATGACTTACACTCGACAAGACACATGCTTTAGAAACACGAATTCGCCAGGGTATATTCTTAAATTTATATTTACAAATAAGACGTATGTCTCCGTGTCTCGCAAAGTGTTGTTACTAGAACTATAATTGTAAGCGATTTTTCGTAGCGTTAATCAGATGTTGCAATTTAGTCGAATTGAAATGGGTTTTTTCGACTAATATTTAGTAAATCATAATAGACCTCGTTGTTCAGTAGATCAATCTGTCAATAATAGCATTTAATTGTTTCTTATGTATTAATGAAATACTACCAGGGAAAAATTTCGGGTCATCTATGAAGTTCAAATCGCCGTAGGTTCTGTTTTACTCAGGGTGCTTTGTGTGCAAGCTGGGCAATTCATGGATGCGATATCCTCTCTCCAAATTTCTGTCACGCGATTTGGATGTGCCTCTTTTGGTGGATGTAACTGACTGAATTTGATCAGGTCCCTGAGTTCCATCTGTTCAGTGAAATGGCTGTACTTGGCCGTCAATGTGTTTGAATGTACACTCTTTTTTTTATAAGAACAATTTTTTAAGAACACGAGCCTCAAAACTGGTCAAAAGTTAAGAACAAATTAAGAACAAGCATAGGCTGAGCTTCTGCAAAATGCAACTTTGAACGACGTTTTTTCTCAAATTCGAATATTTTTAGCGATGTGTGGGTGCTTTTTCGGTGAATATTCAAATTTGTCAGCAAATTAAGGCTGTCTCACTCACTCTGTTGGCAAATGAGGCCTGAACACCCCCTTAGAGCGAAAAAACTAGCAATAGCACTGCTTACACCATTTTAATTTAAGAACAATCCAGCCTCAGATTTGCGAAAAAATTAAGAACAGTCAGCCTGAACTTAAATTTACTGGTTCTTATTAAAAAAAGTGTACAGTGAAATGGTTGGATGTTAGGTGCTCAGGCGGTTCACCTTTTCTTGCAAGCCTTTTTGCACCTGCCTGTCAATTTTTTTACCAGCAAGAGCCAAGGACGCTGCAGTTTTCTTGCGGCAGTATTCGCATTTCTCTTTTTCATCGATTGATCAACCCTTTCAACTTTGAAAGAAAAACTGTAAACAAAGTTACAGTAGATTTGATTTGATTACTTGCGAATTCGACAATCAACTTCACGATTTGATTACTTGCAGATTCAACAAGCAATCAGAACAGGGGCCTATGATGTGTTCGCATTGTCGGTTTAATTACGAAAGAAGGAGCCCTGGAATAATATTATATCCTGAAAAAACATTTTAGTAGGGAAATTTATGCTTTTCTTCATATTTCAAAATATCACGAAAAAGAGGAACCATATTTCGGCAAACAATAAGTAGGAAAAGATTCTAAGATGACTGAAGACGGCAACTAAGAATTCGGTATTTTTGAATTCATATTTGTTAAGTCGTATTTGTTAAAAAGCCTAGGTCACCTGACCAAAGCAATAATCCAGGAACAAAATAAAGTTTTTTTCACTCGCTGTTACTCAGTCATCTTGCAGCAGTTTTAACTTATTTTGCACATTCCGAGGTATTTCTTGGTATTCTTTCTGGCTTTGTGGTCATACTGAATAATTCTAAAAATATAGTTTGCAAGATGCCACGCGTGGGACCTTTCTCTGCACGATTCTGCGATTCTCTACTAGCAATGTTAATTACTGTGAATAGAAACTGTGCGTTTGGTCTATTAACCAGTCGAGAGGGCTGGACAATAACCCACACGACCCATACATCTCTATAGCTCACTCTGAAGTTGCAAGATAGAAAAATAAAGTAACACGATTTGTTTCATGATTCAAATTTCAATGAGAAATAAATCCAAATATCTAATTGATTTATACGCCGTTAAAATTCATTAACATCGAAAAGGTGAAAACTTAATTCGAGTGAACATTTTACGTTATCAAGAGTTACAAGATATCATACCCTGTAAACAACTGCCAGAGAAGAAATGGGGCTAGTCAATTGTATTCATTTTGTGCAACAGAATAACAGTGTTGCCATAGGAGGGGATTAATATTCCAAAGCGAGGCACGGTTTAGAAAGTGCCGTCAACGAAGAAGGAAATGAAATTCTCAAATGGAACCTGTTTGTCACTGGGACATGCTTGCAATAAGCCCTAAATCTTAAATGAATTATTTTATACTCTTAATTGGGTGGCAATTTGCATAAGGGTCTTTAATCCAGGCATAAAACTGCCAATCTCTGAAAAGTTTCCTCTAACCACCATTTCAGTGTGTATTTGAATTCCCTGCTGATAATTCATCTGCTCGCAAGCTGAAAGAAACAAAAATGTCCTCAATTTTACGGCGTAAAATTGTGCTTTAAAACAGAACAGTATTTTCAGAGGTAAACATCTAAGAATTTCGTTTTAAAAACAAATATGGAAGAGTGGTATGCGGTAGTTTGGTGAAATGCGAGAGCAAGAGCCATTAAGGAAGTTGGTTTGGATCCTTGCATATAAGCTCAAAAACGTTCTCCGTGATTGAAATTAAATAATGTTATTGTGACTATGATAAACGAAGATTCATTGAATAATTTCGATATAACTACCTAATGACCTTAGCGGTTAATCGTGCAGGATTTTTATACTCAAAATCATTGCAGGAATTCTTTTCCCAAAGAATGTATGCATTTACTGGTGTAACAAAATAGAAAACGGATTTATCAGAAACTCCCTAATTCAGGAGAACATAAGCAATAAATACTCGTTTTTATTTTCAAAATAAAAGAGTTCCAAAATTGAAAATCCATTCATTTTACGTTTCCCTTTTTATAGCTTACTGTAAAAACCTTTCATAATAAAAAAGACTGAAATCTGAGCGAATTGTTTGAGATCCTGAATATGTTTGTACTGGGTAACTAATATTTCATAAAAGTAGTATACATAAATAGGTATTTGTTTTGAAAAGATGCCTGTACCTTGAGAAATCTGATGAAGTCCGCCAAGCACGTTCTGTGAAAGCTATATTTGAAAGAAGAAATTCAAATTTCGATATCAATGAAAAATCAACTATAAAAGGCAAGCGTATGAAACAGGCAAAATGAAAACAGATTGCCATTAAGAACAAGAAAAAGAGCAAAATATGAGTACTAGGCAAAAAGGAAATGATAGAAAAAGATGACAAGAAGCAAACATTGAAAGAATCAAACAGATGACAAAAGCTAAAGAAACAATCAATGATAACGATATTTCAATTCAGTCTCTTACAGATGAAATTTCGTGTTGATGCTTAAATAAATGTTTCAATGTTAAAAGTTTCTTGGTAACATACACTTTATTTAGCAAAATAAAGGACTGCTTCAGAACAATCAGGTAGTCAATAGCAATTCTTCTACTTATGCATTTAATAAAGAAAGTTCAAACTAAAGCAAACTACAAAATATTGCACAATTAAAAGTTAATGTTTAATGAGATGGCTAACACCAACAGTTGGAATCATCACTTTTTCTAATACCCTTATTTGCTAACTAACGTTTCTATTGCCAAAATTTACCATAAATGTAGAGGCATATTTGCTTTTAAAGGGAATGGAAAAGGAGAGTTTCAGCAACTATCTGCAAAATTTCAAAGCAAAAGTGAATCTTGCAGATTAGTCAGATGCAAATACAATCACCCATTGATGGTCTTAAAGGCTCTTGCGCAACCGGCAGGCTTCGCGACTGTAATTCAAAGAACAGGCCTAATACTACATAAAAATACAAAACACAGTCAATTTCTCAAAACAACTGCCGCTAAGCATGATGGTTGCGCAAGAGCCTTTAAGTCTACATTTCATGAAGCTGAATTCTGATTACTCTGTCCTTTGTAACATAGAGACGTGAAAGGGTTCATTCCCCCCCCCCCCTTTACTGCTGTGATAGAATTGGCAGGACAGCCGAGAGGCTTCGGAGGCCCTTGAGCAAAACAGGAAGACGAGGCCTGACAAGAAAAGTTTTGCCATCACGCTCTTAGATTAAGTTAAATTTAATTCGGGATATTTCTTGCAGACATTTTCTAACATTTGAAACCTTTTACCACTTTAAGGCATACTTCTGTTACGCTTGATTAATTCCATTCTTAAAATGGAATTCAGTTTTTATGACGTTCCTAAACCTTGAGGCTCTAGGGCAATGTCCCCCTGTCCCCTCTCGACAGCCCTCATAGCAGGCTCGAGCTTTTCAAGGAGCTGCACGTTGTTATCTCCGGTCTAACATTGTTTGTAATAGCTCTGTAACACTGCTGCTAATACTCCCATTACTCCCTTCCCTTAATGAAGCTAATATTTGAGTACTTAATCTTCTGCTAGGAAATGGCAGGCAAACATAAAAAGCAGAGATAGCCGTCTGTTTTATCTCACCTTGCTGCTTCGGAGCATATCGTAAAGTGACTCCACCCTTCTGTTGACTTCTTCTAATTTTCGTTTGGTTTGCTGCAACAGAACATTGTCAAAGTAATGCAAATTCAGCAAAAAGAATTGATTTTTTCATAAATGTATCCATTGGTTGACAGCAATTCACAAACTGACTCTTGAATTTTCAAATTTTGGTTTAAGTTGACAATTGGTCAGCAATCTGAAAATGAAAAACCCTGTAAAATGACTCGATCAGAACAAAAGTAAAGGCCGACCTTGGCAACATTGACTGATCTAACTAGTAACATCTTCAACTTCTGTCTGTCACAGCATTAACAGGCGAAAAACTTACAGGATTATTGGCAGCTGATCTGCAGCGATCTAGCAAGGCATTAAAGGTTTGCTGCAACACCATATGTTCTGCAGGAATTGGCGCCCTTGGTATTTCTTGCTTTTCCGGCTCTGGCTCGGGCTGGAAAGAATAAATTGCGTAGTAAAGATAAAGCATGGAAAAATGCTCGGATACATGTGCTTATGTTACTTAAAACTGGGACAATCGAGCATAAGGGACATAAAAATTATAAACCATTATTACTAGTGCTGTGCATTCAGGTACTTGTCAATGGAATCAGCGATCTGTATTAATTGACATAGGCCTTTTCACTTGACATGGCACATCAACGTGCAATAGCCTGACACCGCAATCTGTTGTTTCTCACCAAGGCGATAATAACAATCATACACAACAAGATATCAATATGTTTTGGTAGGAACCTGTTTCATAGTTCACTTCAAGTGAATGATAAAAAAAGATAAAGCTTGTTAAGGCATTTCGCCACAGCTTATGAAAAACACAAATTTCAAACCAGAGCGGTACAAACAGCGTTTTGTCAAGATTTTTAAAAAAAACGAACTTATGGTTCTGATTTTCATTGTCCCTAATTTACAACACTTCTTTGGATGTAACAAATCCCTACATTGGATTTTGTGGTTTTCCGGGGGGTATAGCAGCATGACTTACCATATGAGGTTTTTGCTCATTGACAATTGTTTGGCCAGGAACAAAAGTACCTGGCGGCGTTTGAGGTCCTGCAAGAAAAAGTTGAAACAATACAATGAATAAAGGCTTCAAACAGACAATTCTTAAATTGAGCATCAATGCTAATAAACAAAGTAAAAAACTGAGGTACAGTTGTACGATTCTGTTAAACAAACACTTTCAATGCACAAAGCGACGTACATACTTTGCCACAGGGAAGTTTTCATACCACCTCCTGTCACAACAATTCAAAAAAAGCGGACGCTGTTTTCTGTGTTTTATGCAGCTGGTTACTATGAAGCAATGCAGCACAGACAAAATTGTCTTCTCTGTTATTTTTGTCCCCTTTCTGCATACCATTGGTTCATTAATCTTAAAGCGTCTTAAGATGCTCTTTAAAATGTTTAGTCTACTTCAGCTGCTCATTTTCTGAAGTAAATCAGTTTTACAAGAAGTAGCTTTGAACATAGATTCGAGTAATCTTAAAAGATCATACTACATAGTTGGATTTCAGGTCACATGACATGGAGGATATTTGCTTTCATGTCACGGAGAATTTCTAGATCAAATTATCTTGATCAAATCTGCAAAATTTAATTTGACATCTTTACCTGGTGATGGCTGATTGTGGCTTGGCTGCACAGCTGCAGGGTTGAAGATGTTCATTGGCGGCTGCGGTTGCGGTTGCGAGGCTGGAGGGTGCGTTTCCTATAATCAAACAGCAACTTTTTCATAGCCGTTGCGTTGCAAGATTTTTATAGCGTCCAGTTTTTTAAGCGAGCTTTCTTGAGCTCTTAGTTATTTCTGTGTTGTTAGAAACGCTCGCGTGTGAATTCTGATTGGGCGGGAATGGTACTTAATGAAATTCCTCTCAGATGGTTTGACAAGATGTTGCAATAGACGCTTTCTAGAGGATGTTGAAACAACTCAGCAAGAATCTATCGAAGAGTATTTGGACACTGCTTTGAAAAGCAAAAAAGGTTCCAAAAAAACAAAAAAATACCTGCTTCATTGCTTTCATAGACATGAATGACTGTGAGCCGCTCGGATCATATGTAGGAAGTGGGCCTAAAAATATTGGAAGGCTTAGAACCAGAAATATTGGAAAGATTACACTTTAATTTTGCAATTGTAAATTAAAAGCAAGTTATCCGCTTAACGCTAACAGGCAATTGAAAACTGTTCTATTTTCATGGGGTGTTTTAAAAACTGTAAACAGTTGAAATAATACAGTGCTTTCAATATAAACAGCCAAAAGGTATGGATTTTCTGGTGATTCACAAAAAAGTCACTGCGTCCTTCGTGTTTTATTAGAAAGGTGCTGGTTGCAAAGAAGACTGCAGAAATAGTAGCAATTGACTTAAAGTTAACACACATAAAAACACCCTTATTCACTGTATTTTGTTCAGGGAGGTTTGGAAAGTTGTGACACTTTGGCCTAACTGCACTCCCCTGAACCCTTAGCCACCCTCTCCCCAGGCCTCCCCCTTCAGGCCCCTTTCTTTATAGAAACTGTCACTAGCAATTGTGCGAGGTGTTTTTGTACTGAAATTCGTAAGAGAGTGAGTTGTTTTCTCCACTAACCATATACCAGTTGAAGCGCAATTGCTGCATATCATTGGTTCTGGGCCTGTTCAAAAGCACTGCCTATCCAAGCCTAATATTACGACTTTTTTGGGTTAAGTTGGTCTGATACGTTCAACTTTTTTGTCTCTGTGGCATTGCTAAACGGATGAGTTTGTACTTAAATTGCAGCTCATCGTCTTAAAAAATTAGGTGCAATTTTTATGGAATGCAGTTAGGATTTTGCCGAAAAGAAAGCGAAATATTTTCGAGACAGCCAGCCCGCTGGGCGCAAACCGGAATTTGTGGGGGAAAGTTAGTCTGATAAAAGTTGGTCAGATTTTCTTGACCCTTTTGTATTGTTAAACGGCAACTAAGAAGGTGTCATCTTTCTGAAATGAGGCGAAATACAATGCATTCTTTACCAGTTTGGGCTGGGGGCGGCATTCCGTACCCCGGATCCGCTTGATACTGGCTGACAGCTGGCGTCAGTGCTTGGTGGTATCCATACTGGTTCTGAAACGGTGGCTGTGATATCCCTGGGTACTGTCCGACCGGAGAAACATTGGTTTGGTAACTGGAAACATTTGCCTGTATCGGAATTCCAGCTGGCTGTCCATACGATGCAGTCTACAAAGAGTCCATTCAGTCAGTTTTGTAAAAATGAGCGACCATATCTCTACATGATTAAATGGCAGAGCAACGCCTAGGACTTTAATTTTCATTTCTTATAAAAACATGATAATGTTCAAAATAACATTGGTATGTTCTTTAAAGTAGAATAACACATAATAACTGAAAAAGCATAAAGGTAGCAACATGTCATGTCTTTATTAATACGACCACTTCATTCAAGCATTTTAATTGTATTGCCCTTCTCGTGTTCGCTATCAGCCCCGATTATAAGCTAATCTGATTTTGTATTCATCGCAGTACATCAGAGAAATAAGAATATACAGCGAGCCGAAAAACATGATAAAGCTCTTGAAATAATCTGCTGTCTTGTGATTAATAAAAAGCGTTTACAAATTATGTTTATGTTTACAAATTACAAATTAATTATGTTTACAAAAAGTTCCATTTTATCAGCATTAAAAATCTTTTGAAGAAATCTTAGTGAGATCGTGATTAGGAACTTTATCAGATCTGGGTTCCAATGACGTCACATATGATTGGAGTGAAAACTCTTGCCAGCCTTCCTCAAACTCAAACTCTAGGGTTTCATCCTAACAACAACGTCAACCCGTGCTGAAAATCAAGAGCTGGTAGAGCATCTAAATGCTTTCAATGCAACTTGATGCATTTGAAGATATAAGGGGAACGTATCTGAAGAGAGATATTACCTGTTTCTGCTGGGGTTGCTGTGGTTTCGGTGCAGGAGTGGTTCTCACGTTTACTTTTTCAAATGGCAGCTGGGAATCGCTGACCCTCTGTCCTTGAGCCTGCAGCAACCTGTCTTTCAGCATGGCTACACCCTGAGCATATGCATTGAAATCGATCAAAGAAGTCGAAAAAGTAACACTATAACCGACACATTATTTTCTAATAATTAGGCCTATTCAGAGATTAGATCCAAGATGTTCACTGATTATATCCTTGACTAAACCTCTAATATAATATGATAATACACATATAAAGTTGACTAAACAAAATCAAATACACCACAGGAAATTAATTTTACATTTTCTCTTCGTGATTGTGGGTCCTATCAATAAACCTCGCCATTAATTCATACAGTGAAAATTTCTATTACATATAATATAGATTTTATAAAATGATATATTCTGTTCCTGAGCCAAACCTGTTGCAAAAATGACACGAAAATTCTTGCTGTATGCGATATCATTGTAGAATAAAAACAACATGACAAGAAACTCCTTGTTTCATTACTATCCAGAATACAAATAACAATACCTGGTCACTGATTGTTGACAAGTAGACCATTGCTGTTTCGTAGCTCCCTTGAGATGCCAGGATATTGCCGTATTTGCTGCAAGAAAAGGTGCAAAAAATAACCATATAAGCTTTCATACATGTCAGACAGCTTTTACGTTGATTTTCGATCCATTTCACCCCTAGCAGCAAGCCTCTGTAAATCTATATGCTAGGATTTCAGTGTCTTATTTCTACGACACTTCGTTTAAAAGGCTAAGCATTAGGCATGATCACGATCAATCAATCACGATCATCGATCAATCACGAGCAATCAAAGATTTTTACATTTGAACCAAGGTATCAATAGCATGCAATACACTTTTTAAATTACAGGCAAACCTAAATTAGAGTAATTAATGCTTTCTTGCTTCCACTGTTTGCTAATTTCGCACCGTTTTTGTTTTATTTAACACCCCTAGGATAGTTCTGTCATTTTTGCCGTGTAGCTTGCCATGAGATAGACTTTGTAGTGTAATACAGCCATAGTTAGTAAACATAATATTTGAGAAATAATGCAGAGCTTATTGAATAGAAACCTTAATTGCTCGGCTAATAATGTGTTTGGAACAGCGGCATTTTGCTTCTTTTCTCGTTCTACAGCCTTCTTGAGGACCATGACTTTTTCAATCAGATCCTGCAACATTAATGGAGCTGGTTCCCTTGGCACTGTTTTGGACCTGCAAAAAGAGATAGGAAAAGAGTTCGGAGAAATCAGTGCAACCATTTGTAGTTTATGCTTTGTTAGGTTAAACAATATGATACAATAACATCATGAATGAACTCGTTTTAAGAGGGTGGGTGTAACGAACCCAGACTCGCGGCAATTCAAGAAGACCCAATTATGCGTCCTTGAAAAAATTAAATTTAAACGGAAAAAAGATATAAGAATATAAGATGACTTATCAACTTTTCAAAAAGCAAGAACTAGATTATACTGAATCGCCCCGTCTTTTCAAATCCCCTCTTAATTCTTGAAACGTAAATTTTTTTAGAAAATCTAACTTCCAATTACATGGTGGGCTCCAGCGAATAACAGGAGAAAAGAAAAAGCCTTTAAAGATATTCATACTTGATAATCGACTGCTTGTTTTAGCCGATAACCTACGACTGTGTTAGAAATGCAACGAAGCTGAATTAAATTTGTTTCGAAAACACAACGCATTATGCACTCACCAACACGAAACAAGCCTTTCGATGTTTCCAGAACAAATGTAGCAGATCATAGCTGAAGTGTAATTTTGAGCCTCGACTTCCAATCTTTGACCAAGAAGATCACAAAGCTCAAAGAATTCCTGTGCGCGGCCATAGGTCACCAAAGTAGCGAGAGCCTCTTTCCAGTTCTCAATTGCACACGTCTCAACTACTGATCGCCAGTCGCGACCAACCACGCAAGTTATCAGCTAAGGAATGAAAAATGATAATTTATAACAAGGTTTTCTCCCAGTGAAGCCTAGTTTCTAAATTGTCGTATCGGTTGTATTTTTTGGGACACGGGTATATATATAAAGGAACAATATATAAAGGAACATTCGGACAAGAGCCGATCACGACAGATAGCCGAATCATACCTGGACCCAAAAAAATATTCTTTTTACCCCCTCCCAAAAATTTGCACATCCTTTTTCCCAATGAACAATCCCTCTAGTTCCTTTTTTCTCAATAATAAGCCTAACCATCCCCCCCCCCCAATAATTCATTCCTCCCTACAGTGTTGTTTACAACGGTAATAGGATAAATTTTAGACTCATTTGAGTCGAAACGTTATCATTAACGGTTTTAGTATAATTCAATTTTCATGATGATACCACAAGTAAACAAAAGTACTAAAGGAAATTCACCTTTGAAATTGAGCTCCTTGCTTGGTCTAGGTACCTCTTCTGGGTTCTTGCAAACAGCTCTGGCCCCCCTGCCACGGCCAGTATCAGCGCTTCTGCCATCCTATCCGCTTTGAAGCAAAGGTCGACAGCTCCTTCGAAGTTTCCTACTAGCAAGGCTTGGCTAACCAGCCCGTCTGTATCTGCAAAAGCATTTAGGTAAAAAATGAGAGCACGAAAACATGACTAAAGACATCCACTGCTCCAAGTAATTTTTTGAAGGCATTGTACCACAAAATACAAGGACTGTCAATGGATTCAAGTCAATAGAAAAAACTACTGTTGCAATATCCTTTTTGTCACCGTTCTTATTATTAGTTTGAATGTGAACTAGGCAGAAGGAGAACTCCCTGCACATCAGGTGAAGCCTAAAAATTCTAGCTCATGTGTTAACTCAGCTCGAGGCTTAGCATAAACAAATTCAGTTATGAACTATAATGAATATAGAATAATTTGCCCTGGCTAGGTTCTTCTAACGAAAACGAGGTTACAGGGGCATTAAGAGGTTCTGTACATGATTCAGGCTATAAAAACAACAAAGGAACCGACAAGAGTTGCCCTTCTGCCTAATTCCTACTCAGTGATTGTTCATTGCATAAAGATGTTCGTGAATTAGATTGATTACTATTACCATTTACTGCCAGTCTAGTTAAATCGAAGACACAAACATGACGATTACGGAAAAGTACCTTCATCCACAGCTATGATGAGCGGTGACACTGGACGACCTGGGTCATCGATCATTGAAGTACCTGTCATGGTAAAATAAAGAATTTCGATGACAAGAGACAGAAATACGGTAGCGTGTAAGCAGTCTATGGAAGCTGGACTCTGGGGAAGCTAGACTATGGGAAACCCGGACCCTTCTTTACAACAGCTGCTCGTAGTTTCGAATATTCTGGTTAGCTCGATATGTTGCTTATAGCTTATCTGCCAAACAGGATCCTGGAACCAATGGCTTATCAAGAAATACAGTCGACTCCCGCCATTAGGAGGTCTGTAGAAACCAAGAAAAATATCAGTAATAGCGGAACTTCATTACACGAGGGTTCGTTATACAGAACAAGGACGATTCCAAGAAACCAGGCTTCTAGCTTGTAATATTAGGAGATTCTATATACGCGGGGCACGTCATAGCGAAACTGCACTGCGTCTATTTATCTGAAATAGAAAACTTAGGCCCTACGAAATTTGACCGTATATCGTTTTACTACGTCGAAGAAAAATTGTCCAAGGGTAAACAAGAAGAAAAAGAATCAACCCTACCACCTCCCAATGAACAAGTCTATGACTTGACACCCCCCCCCCCTCACCTCTAAAAAATAAAACAATTTAATGATCTGAAACATACTGTGACTAAATGACGTGTCTATACTGGTGTTTCCAATCAAATCGAATGCGGAAGCTCCTTCAGTGTCAGAGGCCGGTGTCTGTAACAAAGCAGAATCATAGATATCAAATTAAATAACTGTATAAATTTATTCATAATTCCTAATGCATTTAGACTAAAGTCATAGGAAGTGTTGTTCACAGAGAGATAAAGTGTTTGCAAAAAGCAATCAACTAATCAACAACTTATGATACGGAAGAAAAGATTAAGGAAGGTGCAAAAAGAGAGATAATTTCTAAGCAATACAAGAGAGGAAAATTACTTTTGATCCTGGAGCCGGAGATATAGTCCCACTACTGAGCAAGCCTCCTTCACTTTTGACTTGACCTGTATCCTGTTTGTGAAATGTTGAAATAAAATAGCATTGAGAAATACTTGACAGTTTCTTAAAACAATCGTTTTGGTAAGCACTCACATTGTAGCGAAAGCGATTTTGTTCTAAATAAAACTCAGGAGACTTTATCACAATGCAGACATTAACAAAATAAAAGAAAATTTTAATTACAACTGCCCATAAAAGTTTAGGAAATCCTTTGCAGACTCGACAGTATAAGCCAAGACAGTTCAAGACCTTTCTTTAAAAAGAGACTTGACAAATTTCAAGGCTAAATTGGCAAAGATCATTCATTGAGAGGATCGAAGGGACAATTAAACTATATATGGACCTTAGCCCTCAGTTTAGCAGTTGAAAAGAGAAACATTAAACTTATATTTTTGTCTTCAAATAGGTTTTTGGTGTCGCAAACTTTGAAGACGGTACAAAACAGCGGAAAGAAAGCAATGTTGACATCCTTGAGAGAAAAAAAAGTTAGAGGACCAGTGGATAAAAACGTTCACACCCAGATATAGACCACTACTGTGCCTCATCCTATCAATCAATCCCTAAACAACAGCACTAGTGAAGAATAAAAATGAAAAAGCTAATCTCTTTCTTTCTATTTATGACGTTTTATGGAACACCATCGTTATAAAATGACATTCTCGTTCAAGGCATGCGCAGATAGCTTACCCCTGCATTCAACAGCTGCATTTTGCTGGCCAATTCGTCGGCATCAACGCCTGCCAACCCAGATGACGAAGAAAGACTTTTTCCACTCAATGACAAGCTTGAAATCTTAAAAAGAGAGAAAATTTAACAAAGTGTCAGTGACAAAAAAAAGCGTTTCGGAGGAGCATTTCTCGTTTACAAAAATCACAAGGAAGCATCATAATTCTACTTGTGGCAATGTCTTAAAAGCAAATTATGACCTTAATGTCATCTTAACCATCCATTGTACTCCTTAATGACTCAGCTCTCAATAAAATAAGATGGTTCTGCTCTCAATACTTTCAAATTAATCTCAAAGAAAGACCAACCATTTTTCCTAGAAAATTTGCAACAAACTAGACTAACCAAATCGGTGAATAAACACTTGTCTATAAATCCGTTACCTTGTTTGAGAGTTCTTGAGGATGATATCCGAGCAGATCCAAAAACCGAAGTCTTGGTTCTTTGTCAAAGTTTACCTAAAGTAAATAACAAATTTCAAAAAAAGATCGCTACTACCAATAAATTGTTTATGTACACTTACCCGAATCTCTCACAAATGGGACGGTAAAGAATAAAAGTAATATTTAAATTTACTGGCTCAAATGGTTTTATCAAGATGAATGGCAAAAAAATTTAGGTATTTAAAGCAATGTCGAGAAAAAAGGAATAACGTAACAAGCAAATTACTTCAAAAACTTTATTAACTCAAAGACAAAAAGTCACCTTCAAAAAGCTCCATAAAGTCCGTTCTGTTTCGCCCTCGCAATCTACGACCTTTTTATCGCAGAACTCAACAAGATTTTCGGAGAGAAGCGCACTTTCAAGATCGCCAGAGCGTTTTAAAAAATCACCTTCTGTGACAACTTGACTGATGTTTATCTAAAAAATAAACGATTCATTAAAAAGCGTGTAAAAGTTTTTGTAATTCCAATCAAAAGAAACTATGGAGTTTATATTATATATATATTATATACGTTGATATATTTGTAAATGGTTTATCTAAGGTAGAAGTGTAATACAACACAATTAAGTATAAAAAACCTTTAAAAGGAAGAACATATACATCAGAACTCCTGGGAACTCCTGGGTGAGGGGGGTATTCCTGGGTATTGCTCTAAGGATTCAAAGGGGAGTTTCAGGTCACTGTGTTCTTATCTGAAAAAAGCATTCCAGTTATGAACTTGGCCAGTGATGCGTGGAAACAGAGGTATCTTCTCAAAACAAAAGGCTTAGGGACTATGCTCTTAAAAATTCTAAACTCGTGATTTCAAGGCCTAAAAACAAAGATAAAAAACAGTCTGCAGGTTTCTAAGTAAAACAGTCTGCAGGTTTCTAAGTCCTTAGGTTCTTCTTTGTGGGATATACTGTATTTTAATGATTTCATACCTGTTTTGCAGGGGAATCTGGGAAGTTGCCGAAAGAGACAAGTTTTCCACCAAACTGAAAAAAGAAGTGGGAGCATACATAAAACAAGCAAAAGGAAAAAACCACATATAACAGATATAAAAATATGCACACAGACATTTTTGTGCTTTCACTGAGGGATATTTTGAATTAAATGTTTTTGTGATCAATGCAATAATTAGCTTCAGAAAATGACACTCGAAGGGTGTCATTCAATCGAACTGCAAAAAAATTTCATCCTTTTATTGTGCTTATAATAATTTCATTCATATATTATTTACATTCATCAAATCTGTCTCATGGAAGGTGGGATAAATCTAACTATTCTATTTTATAAGAAAAATAATAACCTGAAAATTTGAAAATAAGAAAATGTAAAGTACAAAAGGCCTAAGACAGTACCTTCTCACGAAAGAGAAGAAAATAAACTTCACTGTGGACCCTATTACGCCTTGTAGTAAGTCACGACAAAAAATGAAGATTTGAAAACAAATGGACCATGAACTCACGGCAAAATTTGCACCGCAGGGCCTTCTCATCCACCTCGGTGGCTTCTTTAAAGGTTCAGCAGCTGGTTGTTGACTTGCTACTTGAGCTTGGCCTGCAAATGCATCCCCACCAAATGAGCTAGCAACCTACAACAATAACATAATTTCATTTACAGGAAAGAGGGCCTACTGTGATACAAACCAATTTTTATTTCACTTAATACTTCTTAGTGTTTCACGTTTTCACTTAGTGTATTTCCAGAGCCTAATACCTTTCAAAATAAATAGGTTTGGAGTTAACTAGGAGTGTTGAATTCAAAATAAGATAAACTTTCTTTTACTTTCGGTAAGTATATCAGAAAACGCCTTTAAAAACAAAGGGGAAAGCCTTGATTTGTAGCTACCTTGTCTGGAACGTTTGATGAGGCTGCGCCGCTTCCCATAACAGAACTGACGGTAACATGACCATCAAACGATGCAGTTGAGATCACACCTGGATTTCTTGGACACCAACTGACTTCAAAACACCACTGTGATGTCGTTGGTAATTCATATATTATCTGCAAGAAGAGATATGTGAGCAAAATTCTTTACTGGCTATGAAATGTGGAAAAATACCATGTCAATGTTATAGCGGTATAAGTAGGCGTGGAATGATAAAAGTATGGGCATAACAGTAAAAATTATGCATGATTGTTTATGGTGCAGAGGTTATGGTGAAACAGAACGATAGCTAAGCGCCTATCAATACGTTTTCAATGTTACATCGAAGCATTTAAGGAAATTAAACAAAATTCAGTTTCAAATTACATGTCTTTGATACTGTAAATTAAAGGGCATATGTCGTGAACATGATTGGCTAATGCAATACAATTATCTATTTTATTTAGTACAAAGAAATGAAAAGTCACGAAACAATGAAATTCCATTCCAAACGATTTTGTTTTATTAGTTAACTGTTAATGCGACATATGCCCTTTAATGGGAGTCTACAGATATTTAAATGGTTGAAGCTATCTCTTGAACAACTATTGGCTAATTAACAAGCGCTTGAGGGTTATTGCGCCTCTTGATTGGCTAATAGTTGATTGATAAATGGCTTAACCTTTATGTCGATTCCTTACAAGTAAAAATCCTTAAAATAATTTAGATGATATTCAATATAAAATGCAATTAGAAATAAAGGAATTTTGAACAAACGAAATTGATAGATGGTTTTATACACTTATAAAGGTAAGCTTTAAACTTATATAAAATTTCCAAATGCTCAACAATCAGAAAGTATTTAATGCTTGCTATGAACAAAACAAACCTCTCCGTTTTGTGCACTGGTGTTTGGGTTCCAACAAAGGATACGGTTGTCCTGAAAATAAAATCCAGAGATTTGTTAAAAATATAAGGAAAACAGATATTCCTTAAAAGCATTTTACATACCTTTCCAAAATAGTAAAGAACATAGTAAGAAAAGAAAAAAAACATTCTCAACATGATAATGAATTGTATGCTGAATTTCATCAGAGCAGATACAGTATCTATCGATTTTCAAAATGCTTAATACAAACCTTTGCACAGCTCATCAAGAGGTCTGGGTCTTGTGGACACCAATCTAGTGAAAGGATACCTCTACGAGAAAAAAACCAAGGACCGGTCACAGGAATATCAAAGCCAGTGAGAAAGTTCAGTCATATTTGCCAGAAAAATCCAAAAAAAAAATACAGCGCAATACTATCAAAAATTGCCTATGCCCTTGTGACAAAATATAGAGACCTTTATCAGTACAACTGCTAAAATCTAGATACTTTTATTCTAGATACTAGAGTCTTTTAACTGATTCTATACTGCTGCAGAGCAACTTACCTACAACATATGGCTGGTCTCCCAATTTTGCTTGCCTTAACTAACCATTTTTTATAACTATCAAATACCATATTCTATCAGAACTCAAAAAGCTTTAAATGATACAGAATACAGATTCTTTGTAAAGGGCTTTAAATATAACCATGTCAAAAAATCTCACCTTTGATGCCCTTCCATGACTTTCATTGGTGAAGTAGCAAACCTTAAATCCCAAAGCTGCATAAAAAGAAAAAATAGGAGTAGCTTCAATCGTTGGACTAATTCATTGCCTTTGTGAATACAAGGATAATTCAAGAATAAGTTAAGCAACAAATAAGAAACAATGGTCTGTAAGACATTCTTCTGGAACGGTATAAAAGTAGTTATAGAAATGTTAAGATAATTTTATCTACCAAATATATTTTTCAAAAAACTCCAACACAAATGATGAACAGTGCTGTTCTTAACTTGACATAAACTTGTTTTCATAGCCAGTATTCAAGTATGGTATGTAAGGGTGTGACTAAAAACTCTTGTGAATCTATCCCAACTTTTTCTAATTGCTCTCTCTTGGAAATAGTGGATGTATATGGATACTAGATAGATGATGCGAATTTCACTAAACTACTTTATTTGTTAAATTACTTTATTTTATTTCTAGTTTGTGATGAATGAATCACTTGGTACAATATCAATAAAAGATGGCTTTGAAAAAAGCTAAAATTTTGAGTCATACTGAAGCTTTTCGTCTAACGCTTTTCAGAGTATAAAATGTCTGAACATAGATCAGAACACTAAGCTAGAAAATATATATACCCAGTGGTGGATCGAAATAGGCCAATCAGAAACACGAGCACATGACTGTTGAAAATGCCCAATAAAAGACTGACCTGTATAACAGGATACCTATCATCCTCATTTCCAATGACCATTTGAGTTGCAACTTCTGGATGCCAAGCCATCGATTTACAATGCAACATGGCTGAAGTATCCCCAACCTTAATAATTGGCTCGCTTTTCCTCAAATCCCATACTACCACTCGTCCAGATGGAGACGATGATGCCATTATGTGCTGCACCTGTTTGTTCCAGTGTACGCAGCTAATGTTATCTAAAGGTGTGCTCTTCGCCCCTGGTGTAAGAGGGCTTTCTGGTTTCTTCAAATCCCAAATGTATATTTCAGAGTCATTAGCACCTGGTTGAATTTAAATGAATTCTAAATGAAACTTATAGGCAATGTCAAACTTTGAAACTAAAACCTTAAATGTCTCAGCTTATATTTCTTTTCCAACCAAAAAGGAGATATTATATCATGAAAGCTATTTATCTGCATCACCAACCAACAAAAACAGACATATCATAAGATAAATTTAATATGTTTTAAAGTATACCAAATCATCAATACATTTTTAATACTAGAAAAACTTCAAAAATATTAGTAACTTTCCACTAATAGTTTCCATCTAAGATATGTCTGGGAGCTTATACAAATAGGAATGTGAGGTGCAAAAAATCAGTTAATGGTTTGAATATAGTAAAACAATGTATAACTTAGTAAATGCATATTAGTTTGATAAAATGAAAGAATCTCTTATTTTATGGGAAAATATAAAACATTGTCATTTACCTGAAGCCAGCAAGTTCTCTTGAAAATTGTTTAGATCTAATGCTTGGACAGGACCTGTGTGCTTATCCAACTGATAAATAAGGGCATTATCGTCTTCCCCAGCAATTATCTTTGCTGCATCATAAACATATATATGTCCATTGTCAGTGCCACCAATAATTATTCCAGATTCATGCTCATTTGATTGAATCCCATGGCTGCCCCAGATAACTTTGTGAAGCCTGGAAACACATAAAAGACAATTAAGCATATTGTCACAGAAAAATTGTTTGGTATGCTCTTCAAGATGTGCCTAGATGAGTGACATGAAAGTTACTGTTTACCAGTCTATCATAAAGTGCTTGATATAGAGCTGGGCAGGCTATTTGGTGTATAGAATAGGATTGTTCAAAGTTGATTTTTGAGTTTTGTGCTCAGTGAGATCATCAGGAAATCTACACAAGGATCAGGTTGCTAATCATTGTGAGAAAAGATGTTTTACTGCCATATTTTCCTAAAAAATAGGCTGAGGTATAAAAAAGATATATATATATATTCTCATATTTCTTATATTGTTATATTTTGGTATGCTTGTTGTTTTTATGCAAATTGCATTCAGTTGACAGTTTCTTAATTAATTTACACATTATATTGCTTCAATTACATTGAAATTTGTTCATCCCCAAACATCAAACATCTTATTCTAGATAGAAATCAATTTATAATGAGAAAAAAATCATAGCTGTTGAAATCTAGATCATCAAAAATATTACACTACACAAAATTACCTTTGGCTACATTGGAGAGAGCCAGCAACTGACATCTCCAGATCACTGTTGGCAAAATCCACATGAAAAATTTCCAAGGCAGCAGTAGTGCTAAAAACAAAAAGCTTGCATAAAAAGAGACCTAGTAAATGTAGTCAACCCTAACAAATATAAAGAATCATAGCAAATATCATATATTTCTACCAATAAAAAAAGATTAGTTTTCAACTATAAATGACACCACTTTTTTCATTGTTAATCTGATTGTTTTTTTAAGTTAATTGCATTTGCATTCAAACAAAACTAACCACAATAAAAAATGATCAATAATTGATTGATTATAACAAAACTGACAAGTGTTAACCAGAATATATGAATCGAAACGAATTAGAACCAAGCAAGGTAGTTCAATAAGACAGGATATACTGCTTGTCTTGAGCTCAGAATCAAACATTTAGGAACATGTTGGATTAATCGAGCTTGAATGGATAATTCTTCATTGAACAATTTGATATCTTCTTTGATAGGACAGCTATTATGTTAAAGTAGCATACGTTAAAACAGTTGTGAAGAAATTCAGAACCAACTTGTAATGGATAATGAAGTGATAAAAAGTTGAAAATAAAGAAAAATGGTTTTGTACCTGAAAGTAGCATCTAACTGTTGAGCAGCAGTACCAGCAGCCAAATAAATTGGATGTTGCTTTGCTGGGCTCCATGCTATATTCGCAGTCCTTTCAACTTGCTTAATTTTTGTCATCTCTACAAACATAAAAACAAGTGGTTAGATTTTTGATAATGATTCTCATTTCAATACATTCAACTAGTTATATACTGTTGCGGTTTTAGAAAAGACCCTTTTATTTAAAGGTGTTAATCACAATGCTTGATTGAACACAATTTCTATGACTGAATGTACAATTTCAATAGCATTGTTCTTTGAGTTGTTTTTGTACTTGGATGTTGAAAGTTTTGATATGGAAAATTTGTAGCAAACAGTTTATTTATATTCTTATATGACTGTTGAGGTGAAAAACACAACAGTTATCTGAATACATTTCTATTACATATATACATAGTATTACATCAATTAAAAATCAAATCAAATCAAAAAAGGTGAAGAGCAGAAGGCAAACAATTTGGCAACTGATAACATATATCCCTCTGAGCAAAGTTGAGCGCACCTGGAGTTTGTAATAGTTAGAATTTTCCAATGGCAGGCACTGCAAAGCAGGGGGGCTGGGGGGGATTTAGCCACTTTTTGCAAAAAATGCCAAATATTAAGTATCAAACTACCAGAAAAGCCTCTTTTTATACGGTTTTAGCCCCCCACTTTGTTTAGACCCCCCACTTTTCTAAACGCTCTGCGGTGCCTGAATGGTAATAGTGAGCCTACAATGCAAACTATTAGGTTGCTTACTTCTTTTATTTCATTATAGTTTTACTATATATACTTTTATTTCATCAAAATTAGAAATATGTTTGTGCATTTGATGTGTTTTTTCTTTATCTTCATTTATGGCATACATTTATGATTACATTTGATGACAGGCTGGCAAGGTTGATATTTTTTAATCTCAGGCAATATCAACCAATGTGATCAATATGAATCAATATGCTGGAACAAATCCCTATAGACATAACCATGATCATCTGTAAATATCTTTCCTCAAAGACTAAAAGCACTCCATTTCGAAAACAATTATCAATGCTTTAGCCTATAATTTCTTGATTATATTCTACTCTCCTTTAATTTGCTTTGGCTATTGAGAGAGTACTTCCTTCAAAATTCTGCTTCATACAAATTCTCTAGTAATTTATAGCTATGTTTTTCTTTTTATTCAAGTTCAACTTGCATGCTAGTATTTGTAGCCTATTCAAACTTTTCAAAGCTGTTTTTAAACAGCTAAATAACCAAACAGGTTTTTGGTGCTTGCCATCTTCAAACAAGTTAAATATATATTTAATAAATTGTGATTTTGTATATCATATAGTTATAATATTAAAAATAACCTCACAAAATTCAGTTTCTTATTTTACTTATATATTGCTTTATTACTCAAATACATAATATATGTTTTTTAAAATATTTGATATAACATAACATATATATAATACAACATAAAATATATAATATCTAACATGAATTTTAATAGCATAACTTTTTTCTTTGATAATGACTGATAAGCAAAAATGACCGGATATTGTACAACTGATACGGTACGACTTATTTCACGACGAAAATTTTTGTCCTCAACTTAGCAATTTTGCCTAAAAATCAACTCAGATTTTCACCTAGATACTAGAGCAACAAAAATCTTTACTGTATAAGCATTTGGATTATTCAATGTTTTGTTCACAAAAGAATTCCAGCGGGTACCTACAGAGTTGACAAAAGTCCACGGACAGAAATTTCTGGAGGTGATCTTCTGGTAAAATGATAGACCATACCCTCTATCAAACTATCGAATCACCGGTAGGCACGCAATAACGGTCTCAAACCCGTTTTCAACTAACGTAGTCACAAATCTTTAAATAAAACTAAACTGAACTGTGACGGATATTAAATAAAAGTCTTCTCAAACCGAAGCACGAAATCCAAACTATTGACTATCGACTCTTATGATAATGAGATTTCTGCAAAATAAAGATGGTTAGGTATCTCACCTGTCTTTGGATGTTGGAGAAACTTTTTACGTGCTCTCTATGTATTCTCCTACCGTCAAGTCACAGCAGTGGGAAGATTGTATTTACTCCCTCCAAGCTACCATTTTCTCATAATTGGGAACGTGGCAAAACTGTTGTTGCTGTTGCTCGTTCAGTAGCATAACCTCCTTCTGGCCCATTCTGGAAAAGGGAAATGAAAAACAACAGGGGAAGAACTAGTTGCGCGGGCAAGAAACCCTAATAATTTTTTAAGAGATCTTAAGATATGGTTGTTTTTAGTAGCTATGCCAATCTCTCCTTCGGCATATTTGACTAAATGGTCGTCTTCATGTTTTCAGGGGCGTCATTTGAAGCGGGTATGGGGGAGGGGGGGTGGTTCACCCCCCAACCACGAAAACAGAACCGTCTTGCAGGGCAAAACTGATTTCTGCAGGGCAAATATTTTCTACCTATACGGGCCTGCTTTGTTTTTTTTCTTATCTAACGGTTACATGAAAGGTTATGCTTGGAATTTTTCTGTTCCAAAAGTAAAATGATACAGACTACCAGTGACACGAAATAGACGTTGCCAGCGTGGGCTAGGGTTAGATGGAATAGATTTCTAAATAGATTCTGATTCCGTTAACTGAGCACTGAAATTTTACAAGCTTGGTCAATATTTGCGTCTTATTTTAAGAACTATACAGAAAAGAAACGCACCGCTTGCCAGAAAACTAAGAAAGAATGGTGTAATTCTAAACGGGCGTTGCCACACAGCCTTGTGCCGGGAATGATCTGGAATCCAGTTTGTTGCTAAAGTAGTGTGCCCAAATAAAAGCAGCGTGTGTCAGAACAGTAATACTGCAGTAAATTCCTGATATAGTCACACCAAATGTTACTTGAAAACTTGTGACAGTAAACCGATTGTGATGCTGTAAATAGAGCTTCTTGGATCTTGATTTTATTCAATAGTTTTGCATATTTGGGTCTAAATTTGATATGACTGTAACCAGAAGTGTGACTTTAAGCGGTGCGATTATAAGCGGGGTATACTGTTTTTAGTATCTGCTTTATTTTTTGTGGATGATATAGAGTGTTTAGTATAAATTCCTGTTGGTTTTCAAGATTGTGTTGCCAGATGAAAACTGTGTTATCGATAAATATATTCCAAAATATTGGACTACGCCCCATCGGGGTATTGCTCAAGACATGTTGTTTTATTGTTGTTATGAATATGCTGGCATAATTTGGGGGCAAAGCGCCCCATTGCCCTGCCTCAAGGGAGGTTAAAAAAATTACCTACCCTAAATGGCAAAAAAACTTCTTGTTTTTAGATGAAACATTGTTCAAGAGTAGCTCAGCCTCAGCTTGTTCTTGATTTGTTCTTAACTTTTAACCAACTTTGTTTTTTATCATTTTATAATATTTTTGCTATATCAAAAGAGTGTAAAAGCAAATTAATTATGTTTGAGAATAAACAGATTTTACATCTAATGTAACGAAATCAGTGAGATGCTGGTGTGCAAATCGAAAGTGTCTTGTAAAAAATGAGCGCATGCTATTTGACTCCAGAATGAAGGGTTGCCGCCAGGGGCGGACTGGCTGGTCGGGCTATTCGGGCGATCGCCCGAAGGGCCGGTCGGTTTGAGGGCCGGCTGATAAAAGTGCAAAAAAATAAACTAGCTTAAAAAGTGAATGCGAGGCAAAAAAGTATACCCACGCGTTGATCTATTTGCCTTTAATTTTCAGAGACTTTGTGGGAAAGATATACACGCGAGTACTCGAGAACCATTAAAATTACGAATTCATTATTGTCACCGCAGTCCAGACACACTTCTTCAGGAAACATGTTATCGTTATATTTCTCTTGACGGTATTTCCTTTTTGACGACATTCTATACTGTAACACCCCTGTTTCAATGCGATACATAGGATTTTAACCTGCCCTGATGTCTTTTTACTTATCTTTTGCTTAAAGCTGGTCATGTTTTTGCCTAAGCACAAGCTATTGCTTAATGTAATAAATTTGAAAGTCCAAAAATTAGAGTTCACTAAGCGAGTTGCTCTGTGATTTGAAGCAATGAAAAAGACATACGTAGAACGAGGGAAGAGCAAGAAGACTTCAATCAAAGGTGATGCACAGAAATTTCGTGAGGATTCAGCTACGATACAAAGCTTTTTATCAAGCAAAAGCCACAAACATCACAAAAAAGCATGGTATTGCTCTTGCTTCTTTCAATAACTCATACAAGTTATGGAAAGTTTATTAGGCCTACACTATCATAAGTCAAATGCACCCCCTGCCCAACAGGGGTATGGTGCTACACGATAAAATTCCAACAGGGGTGCCCATGTTTTCCTTTTTGGGGTCAGAAATTGACAAATTGATATTTTTGGGTTGCTGAAAATCATTGTGGTTTTCCGGAGGGTTAGAAAATTATTTGTCACAAGTGGAGTGTGATAGAAGCTTTTCCACTTTAAATATATAAAGAACAGGTTACGTAGTAATTTTTCGCAGCCACATCTGGAGTCTTTCATGTTAATGTTCTTAGAAAAACACCTGTTAGATGACATCCAGAACCGAGGGGCAAATCGCTTCATTAAAATCTCGTACAACTTTTGGTGGAAATTCTATTGTTTTATGAGAAAATTCCTGGAAATCATTTTGATTTTGTGAAAATCTCGGACACTTTTTGCAAGAGTGAGCTACCCCTCGTCCAGAACGATCACATTATCAACATATAAGTTACTGTATTAAGAAACAGAGTCAAACCAATGAGTGAGATGACCAGCATTATTTACTGTTTAGTCAGCAAATGACATATTTAACATGTTCTGTTAACCATATTCTGTTGACCAGCATTCATCCATGCACTAAATTACTAAATTCAAAAACTTGTTTTCCTTACAGACTAACATTCACTTGTATTTCCCGAGGAGTTTTTTATTTGCTATTATTGTGGGCCGGTTTGATCAAAATTTGCCCGGGCCAAAAAAATTAGCCAGTCCGCCCCTGGTTGCCGCAATCACTTTCTATTTTGCGCGTCTCCCAAAGTTAGGCAAAGTTAGGCAAGGGCCTGAGTGGGTACAAGTTCCCCACATTTTAAACTTTTGCCAGGGCAAAAATTTTCTGCAGGGCAAGTATGCATCAACCTCTCCCCCCCCCCCCCTTCAATAAAAACTATGAAGTGACGTCTTTTCATGCTCTTTTCATGATCGAAATAATAACTAACTGGCCTTCTTTTTAGCAGGTAATGTTATGGAGATGTAGCAAAGCCCTGCCAAAGGAAATGAGCGGGACGGGACGCTAGGAGGAGAGGAAAATGAGATCATGTTTTTGACCCTGGTTCAAAGTTCCTGGTTCTTTTTCAGTTTGTAGGTCCTAATATGCTAGGTTTTTCACAACCGATCGTTACCGCTGCTCTGGAGCCACCTCAAACCAGATTAGTGAAGACATCTCTTTAGAAATAATCCTATTCTTTAAAATGCTGAAAGCATTTGATAAACAACATCTAACAATCAACCAGGTTCAAGGGAGAAATCAATGTCTTCATTTTGCCCAAAATCTATAAATGAGCACCGTCCTAAATGTGGGGCATTACTTCAAAAAAGGAAGAATTTTTTATCTGTAAATAGCTAAACGTTGTGAGGTTAGAGCCAACTTGCTATAGATAGGAATTAAAGCTTTGTCTACATAACAGGGGTACAATGAAACCATGTTCCCTACACTTTTCAGTGTGATGCATTGTTAATGATTGATAAACAAACCTTATCCTCTATATGGCCACATCTGTTTAAAATCAAAGCACAGCCCCTCCTGTATATTGTTGCTTGGAACTATGCTTAGAATTAGAAGCATTGAAAGTTGGCCATAAATTCTCTTAAGGAACAATCTTTTGAAATCGGGGTTGGATATTGAAACGTAAAGCAAACATTAAGGAAAAGATTACGTTCTGATACACTGAAAGGAAATCTTTGCATTCTGTTTTGTTCCATTTTCCTTAAAGAAAAAACTGCAATGCGTTGCATTTATTTGACTCTTAAAGTTCTATTACTAGAAACTGAAAATTAAACAGTCTTTGAAGTTCTGAAATTTTTTGTGTTGAAAATTCTTCGATTGTTCTTTGACTAAATCATTTTTCTTTATGCCTTTCAACAGCTCCTTAGCTTAGCTTGTAACTGGAATATAGACTGTGGCTACTATTGAGAGAACCAGGAAGAAAGTTTGTTTTTTTCAAGGCTATACTTTGAACTGTTCTCTTTCAATGCAAAACTTTTTACAGTCAATGTGTGTTCTTTACACCAAGTCTAAATTTTTGAAGCAATCCCACCCCGTTATGAACTCGAAAGAAGGATTAAATAATTGGGTATATAGAGGCGCGAATGTGCCAATTTGAGGGGTATATTTCCATAATATGACTACAAGAATTTTCGACAATTGGGCAAATAGACGCAATTATGGGTATATATTTCCTCATTTTGATAGGAATAATGCTAATGACTTACATGAAGTCTTCCGAATTTCGGCCAATAAATGGCTTAATCCAGGTAAAGCCTTATATTTTGCCGTAAAGGCCTACAAAGACAGTCAATAAATAAGTAGATCCATTTCTTTTTAAGATGTAAAACCTGGAGTTTGAGTCATATGTTTTATGCTCCATTTAAAGACTCGCACTAACAGCCTAAGCGTTTCAGTACAGTTAAAAAGTTTAAAACAACTAATTATGTTTGGAATTGAGACTAGCTCTTGCAAAACAGTCTCCCCTAATGGTTTTTGCAGCCCTGAATTTTCTTTAAAAGAACCTTTGCAATTGATGAAGGTGAACTTATTCGTATGGAAGAGCAATCAGCTTTTGACATGTTTTAGGTTGACTAGTTGAGAAAACAAAAGTACGTTTGATGTATAGACTATTCGAAAGTTTGTGATTTCATCCTTCATAATTTGATAACACATAGCAGCAAAGGGGTCTTCTCTCTATTGCGAACCAATCTATTTCTTTGGTTTTCAGAAAAGGTAATACACCCTTGCTTGATAACCGCGGCTATTTGTGGCCATTTGCAAAAGAACCATCTCTGTGTCCATATTAGGTTGATCCGTAAAAGGCTTAAAGGGCTCGAGAATTTAAGGGAAAGTCCTCAAAAATTTGGTAGGGTAAAGGGTTAAAAAACAGAAAATTCATTCCGCAAAATTGTGGAGAAGGTCTCATACACAAAACAGGACATATTCTGAGGTAATAGTCTTCCATGAAAATTTCTTAAGCACATAATTTGCCTCTTTAAGGTACGCAAACTTTGAAGTCATGTTATATACCATATACGCCACGTGTATTGGTCATGTGACCTATAAATGACGACTGCCAAGACACTGTTAACGTTGTTCCTGAGGGCAAGGGCAAGAGGGTTGTAATGCTGGAGAAAATAAACGATAAGAAAAAAATAATATCCAGATTTCCAAGGGCTTTCAGCAATCATGGTAGTTGCAAAAGGGAAATGTGAAACAAAAGGCAGAGCAATGGTAGTCTATAAAAATATGAAAATAATCCGAGTTCTGGATAACTAGTTACAAATAATTGGCAAGTGATTAGAAATAACAGCTAGCAAACCCAAGTTATCTTAGAGAAAGACATGAATAAAAATGCAATCTGATATTAAAACATAGAGCTCATACAAAACATATAATCAATGAAATGACATGACTGAAAAACGTGAGTTGTCAACACGGTTGAGAATAAAGCTATGATAAAAAACAAAAGCAAAGGATCAGTTATCAAAAATAAAGGATATGAAAATAAAGATCAATCTATTTAAACTATTCTTATTAAAACTTATGAATTTTATGGCCAGCCTAGTTTATATAAAGACTATATATAAAGACAGATTTACCGGGGGATGTGGAGGTGTGATGCTAATAATATTGTGTTCTTCTGTAAACTTTGCTTTAATTCTGTAAAAAGCAATTTTGATATACAGTAGTATCGAAATGATGCAAAAAATTACTTCATCTATCTTCCTTATATTAAAGTTACAAACTTAATTTCAAAAATGGGCGTTTCCATCGTTTTCCAGTCACATGAAGGGTGTGACAGCAAAATAAAATCATCATCTAACACCCCCACCTCAAATCATTGCCGCTAAAATCCATCCCTAGCTATGTACACTTCAAACATATTTACTGCAATGATAATAGCAATGATAATAAAAGGCTTAAGAGCTAATTAACCCATTTAAGAGATCTAAGTGGATTAAATAAGGATATTTGAATCTATCAAAAATCATCATAATAGTCAACATAAAGTGTATCCAGCTTAAGAGACTTGAGGAAGAAAATTTTAAGTTTAGCAAATTCTGTTGTTAAAGGCAGGCATGTTTTAGAAATAACATTATATTGTAGGGCTTTGCAGTTATAACGTTTATCACTATAATAAATTTAAAAGGAGAGTAAAGTTTAAAATATCAAAGATTCAAAAATTGATCATACGGAGCCTTTAAGTATCCTATTATGGCTATTTCAAATAAAATTTAGCAAATACCTGAAAACATAATTCTAAAATTAAAGAGCAAACTACATACATTACTAAACTTGAAAACTTGGTTTTACATTAAAAGTCATCATCAATGAGACTCGTTGACTGATTTGTTGTGTCTTTTCACTCGACCCATCAGAAGTCTAGTGTAGGCTGCAAATAGTTCCTTTTCAAATGTTTCAGTCAACTTGTGATCAATCCACTTTTTTAGTTCCTGTAAAACATCATGACATACAATTTTTGCAGCTGCTTCAACAACTTTCACATGAATGTCATCTGTCAATAATTTTGAAAGTACCACAAAAGCATTGGTACTGCAATGTTCATGAAAGTGGCAAATGAAAGCATTAACAAGCTCTGACTTTGATGACAAAAGTGCTTGCTTAAAAAATGGATCATTTTTCTGCTTTAAATCACCAAACTCTATAACATCATCAACACCAGTTACAATGTTTCTCTCGATATAGTCAACAGCCTTTTTCACAGCATCTGGGATGAGTTCTGTTACAGCCTTTGCCTTCATATTGCTGCAAAATCTCTCAGCTACAAAATCTGTGGTTTCCTTGAAATATTTAGGCTTGAATTTGAAGAAGTCGTGAATCATTGTATCTTTTAGCTGTTGTTTTGTATCAACAGAAGAAGATATCTTTTCTCTGTGTGTCAGTGGTTTTATCTTTCTAACTGCACCTACTCCTGTGCTCATCAAAACTGATTTTAACTCACTGAGATATGGGCAAAATCTTATCAGGACTGACTTTGAAATAATGCCACTGTCATCTAAAGAAAGACAATCCTTTGGTGAATCTTTATAACCATCCACTTTTTGTACAAGCATTTGGTAAAAAGGTATTTCTGCAGCTATCTTTGGCTGTTCAAACAGCCACCCAAGATGAAGAAGAATGAAAACATGATTAAGAAATGTGCCTTTTTCTTTGAACTTATAACAAGGTAATCTGTATAAGGAAGCCAAGTATTGAAAAGTGGACAAATTGGTTTTTCGTTTCAGTGACAATTCATCCATCATACTAAGATACAGTACAAGCCATGGTATTGTTACAATCAATCTTCTAGTCTGGTTCGCTTGACACAAAATTGCATGTGGATCAAATGGCTGAATGTCTGCTTTTGCTTCTCCAAATTCTTCTGTTTGGCTTTTTGACCTGCTGTCTGTTTCATATGGAGAAAAGACAACAAATCCTAAAAATTTAGCAAGGGTTCTTGCCTTTGCGATATGCATTGAATAATCTCTTCTTACTTGCTGCATAGAATCTGTGTCCTCATTGCTTTCCAAATTCCCACTTTCCAATTGAAAGTCGGACTTATTTATCTCAAGCAGATGAAAGAGTAATGCATCCTTCAAATGCATTGAGAAATGATAATTGCAAGACCTTTCAGCAAACAGTCTGAAAAACATTTCTGCATCTGAGAAGTATGGCTTTGGGCAAGGTCCCTGCAATATCATTGGTACCACAAATCTTTTTTGTAGCTGCTGTAGCTTTTCAGGGTTGGTCTCTTTCATGTATGTAAGGAGGCTAGTAGATACACTGTCGTCTCTATTTCCAATTACAGAAAAGTCTTGTGAGCCAAGTTCTATTAGCTGTGCAACAAAAAGCTGGCTGAACTGTGCATAAGCAGGGAATTCTCTGAATTCAAAGAAAAAACTTTGAAACTGTTCACCAAGCTCTTTTTCCAGATGCCATGCATGGTTGGCATGATTTTCTTCCCAAACTCGTACCAGCCCATAAAACTTGTCCCTCATCTTAGAAAATGAATAAAAATGGCGATCACTTATAAACGTCTTGCGATTGTGTCCTTCAATAAGAAATGGAACACCAAGAGATGTTGAGGTGTTAAACAATTTAATACTTGAGCCACTTGATGATCCCAATTCATTCAGCTCAATCTTTGAAAACTGGACTAGATCTGGTGCAAAACTTTGTAATCTCTTGTTCTGTGAAATCTGAATGAGTGTTCCCATATCCAATATTGCAGTCAATGAGGTTACTCCATCAAGAACTTTGGCAGCAAAATATATACAGCTTTCAACAGATTCAAATATTACTTCATCCTTTTCTTTTGGTTGATTATCTCTAATATTGCAATTAACAACACTGAACAGGAAATATAGCTCCATACAAATATTACTGATCAGGTTTTCAAGCAATATAAATTTATAAACCTCAACAAAGGCATCCAACTGTTTCTTGTCTGATATATGTTCAATAGAAACAACATCTGAATATTCATCGATGAAGGACTCTTTAAGACACATACTGGAAGACTGATCAACACTTTGATTAATTTCAGAAGATTCCTCTAAGCTTTCATTAACTGACAACATTTCGATTTCTGAAGCTATTTCATTTGGTGTTGAGGTGGCTAATACAGCTGGTATCTTCTTCTCTTCACTGGAAAGGAAAGCTGATAGAGGGATCTTGTTTGTGTTTCGCTTTCTATTTCTCATTGACTTCTCAAAGTTTTTAATTTTCTTTTCAAACAGTGAACTGTTGCAAGATGATTCGCTAGAATCTAAACTTGACTCAGAAATATCTATCACTGGTGAGCTTTCAAAAAGACTTCTAGTTTCATTATTTTTCTGTAGTGGCTCTTTGTCTGGAGTAACAAGAGTAGGTGTAATCCTTCTTTTCTGATTTTGCCTGTTTATTTGTGGCGTTGAAGTGAGTGGAGAGTGCATTAACTTGTTATTTTCATCAAAACCTCTTGAAATGAATTTCTTCTCTGGCATTGGCTCATTGCTGGTGTTTATACCATTTAGGCCCACCCTCTTTGGTTTCTTCAAATGGTTCCCCTTTCTATTCAAGCTTTTACTACCATTCTCCTTTGATCTGAACGATAGAGAATTTTCAAGAGACTTGGAACCTCCGTCAAAACTTTTTGATTTTTGCTTCTCATCTTCATTGTTGAAACGTGATGTCAAACTTGTTCGCGTACGAATTCCATTTTTTCGACTAGCTGCACTTAAAGAAGCAGACCTCTTAGGCGAGCAAGAAGCTAGTTGTTGTTCTGAAAGGTTGCGCGAAAGTTTGCCCTTTACGAAATTCAGAAAATGTGGCACTAACTCTCTCACGATACTGAACTCATCCTGATGCAGTTGAATGTTGTTGTTCGATGAAATTTCATCATGCTTAATCCCATTAATAATTGCATTGTGATCGATTGATCCCTCTATTAGAGCATTTAGGAGATCCTCAGCCATTTATTGACGTGAGGTTGAAAGTAACAAACAGAATTTCGCATAACAGTACAGTGTACTTGCCTGGGACAAGCCGGGCGAGCATTTCCCGCCAAAAATCTGGTGGTAAGCCAGGCCTCTTGCTGGTGTCCTTTTGATTTAGTCCTTCTCCGAATTAGATTTCTGACCTTTCCATGATCTTTTCAATAAAAAATTTGGGTAAAAGTGGAAGCTTGATTATGCTTTGTATCGATCTTTGCGTAAATAGCAATAACAGACCTTACGCACACTGAAAGCACCGAGCCAGTTTTCATTTCTTAGGCCAGCATTATTACAGCCTCGCTTCTAATGAAACGATGACGTCACAAAATCTATTTTTAGAATTTTGGATTTCGAAAGTATAACCCGAGAGAAGACCATAAAACAACTCTGAACTGAATGTGCAAAATAAGTTAGGTCTGTTTGAGATATAGCCCCATGATTACAGATAACCAAGGAAAAATAACAGTAAGAAAATTTTCATTGACCATACATTATCACAAGAAATCTACAGCAAATTTAACTTACGTCCTTCACCGTGCTCTTTCTTGATCAAAAATTTAAAAGCTCTAAAAATGTCTGTTTATGAAGACATTACTTTGCCACTCTAACTGGGCATGCCAACCCCCTTTTCAAAGACGTAGATATTCGAATTTCTCCACGCTGGAAGTATTGTGTAAGTTAATAATCGACCAGAATCAACATCAGTGCACCGTTCGCGTTCTCTATGAACCTAAATGAACCTAGACAATTGATAGCTGCAAACCAAATGGATTTAGCAATAGATGAAGTAAAGATAGCTGCAAACCAAAGTACCAAAGGGATTCCACAGTCATTGAAGTAAAGCTAGTTGTGATCATTTGCAATAAACTTGGATTCAGGTATAAACGTTTAGCTTTCTCCTTGAAGGCTCCTTCGCAAATAGCCCTACATTTTCCAATCATTATACAGCTAAGGATGATCACAGTCATATACTGTGGGAAAAGAGTGAAATAGCCAAAATGTAATCTTACAATATTTAAAAGAAAAGTTTTTCACTAAATCAGATAGGTTAAAACTTATTGCAAGATTTTTAGGGTAGATTTTTCGTTAACAGGTCTATGCATTTATTTCGAACTAGTCAAATAGATTTAAAGCGACCTTGTATGTAAAAGATTTTAAGGAGAATGTGTAATGAAAACGTATCTCACGTGATTCCAGAAAGCTAGATCTTCGAGATCACGCCATTTTTCTATGCAGCATTTCAGTCCTCTAATTGAACTAGACGACTCTTCGTGGGATTATTCATAGCTGGGACGTATCCATCGCAAATATCTTGGTCACTCCTTCAAATATCAAAGTAATTCAAGTCTAGTTCAGAGTCCAGAACATTTTTGTCAATTTTAGGTTGTGGTCATCTTAGCTTATGAAAGCTGACATTCTTTTAGCAAAAAAAATGCAATGCTCATAGGAAAGAAATCTGGTGAAAGTTCTCAGGAATGGCAGTGATTTCGTCGATAATTATGCGTTTTGAATTTTGCCTTTGTTTAATATAAGTGTCTTGAAATTTTAAACTCCAAAAGATAAAACTTGCTTTTTGTCGACTGTCTACAAGATTTGCGTCGTTGCGCAGGCGCTTTCCCGTTCCATACCTCCGCCACAGCACCCGCAATATTCCTCTTAAAATCGTGGAATATTAGGCCTAGCTTGGCTGTTGCCCCACAATCTAAATCTTTCTATATCCACGACATACGGCCTCAAAATGGGAGAACAGATGCGATTAAAAGGAACACTTAAAGGCCATACTGGATGGGTTGAGCAAATAGCCACAACTCCATTAACTCCCGATCAAATTTTGTCTTGCTCAAGAGGTAAGCGTTATCTGTACTTTTAAGATATATTTTGATTGGTTTTCTAATTCATTTATGTTTTAAATCTTGTCGCACAAAATAAAATACTAACTAGCTCTTAAATGTATTTGTCATATCTGAGCTAGTCTCCTGCAGAACGTGCTTGTAAATATAAAAAAAGTACTTGTCTATCGACAATGTTTGTTCGTTCCAAAGTTAGGGATGATACAGTAAATGGGAATAGCCCCCACCTCATCGTCATTTAGAATTTTGAATAATATTTATGAATATTTGAAAAACCGGCTTTTGGTTAGCGCAATTTCGTTTATTGTATTCAACTAAAGTAAGTCTCATTTCCTAATTTATTCGACCCTGAAGCACAAAGGCTTCAAGCCATGCCTCTTATCTTATTATCTGTCGTATCATAGCCTTGCATCATTTAGGAAAATAAGAATCGAAAAAGGTTTTTATGTTATGGTTGCATAGAATCTTAAGACATTAATAGTGAATGCAATTTCTCGTAGATTTTTTAAATATTTGTAGGCCTAATTAGATATTTGTTTTTTGTGAAGGAAGTTATAAGTCACTGTATGCAGTAAAGGCACTGAACTACACATGAAGGAACTAAAACCTCATTTCTGAAGTCACAAGTCATAATTTTTTCCCTTAGCCATTTGCAATATTTATCAATTTTTAATTATATGGCATAGCATTTTTCACCATTCAGGTCAACTCATGCTACTAACTACATTGTGTTAATTTTCTAAAAACATAATAATGACACTAAGGGTTGTTAACATATTTAATAAAAACATAATAAAAATTAGCAATGTAAATATCACCATCATAGTTCCAACGTTTAATATCTTCAAGAAATGAAACTTCAAATCAAGTTTATGATGAAGTTAAAGGTCTTATAAACAGTTGGCAAAGTAGCAAAATTAGCCAGGGGGTTGTAATATTTCTGTTATTTTTCAGTCTGTATTTGCTTGAATGACCACACTTTAATTACAACCCCCTTAATTTACTTGTGTGGTGGCAGTAATGCTTTTCTTATCCAGACTGAAGACTTTGCACCTAAAAAAGACAAGTTCTCAACTTTGTAACTTTTTCCATCCCACCATTTTTCCGTTGCAAAGCCTATTAATACACCACAAACTTGGTGTTTGTAGGCTTCATCAATGATGGGATCAGAAAATGGCTTTTAGAATGGTGTTTTTTGACAAGTATGTTGGGAATAAGCATTTTGAAGACAGGGTATGACCCCTGGGAAGGTTTGAGAAAGCAGTGAATTTTAGTGAGACTTTCTCAGTTTCTTTTGTGTTATCTTGGTTCAAGCACTGAGTTTGTATAAATGTCACTTTACTGATGAAACCAACCAGCTCACTTTGAGGTGGATAAAAAATATTTTCACCCTTGAAACTTTTATTTTTCTGAAAAGTGACAAATCAGTTGACATTAATGAATTTCTTAGATTTGATGCGTGCAAAAACTTCATAGTTTCATTCTGTTTCAGATAAAACTTTGATTCTCTGGGAATTGACAAGAGATGAGATGAATTATGGCTTCCCCAAACGATGCTTGAAAGGACACAATCACTTTGTGTCAGATGTTGTCATGTCTTCAGATGGACAGTTTGCTCTGTCTGGTTCCTGGGATAACACCCTTAGGCTGTGGGACCTAAACACGTATGTATAACATAAACAAATTTTAAACTTGAAAATGGCTAAGGAACCATTTTGCTTGAGAGACAAACTCCTCCTAAGGAAATCGTTGTTATTGATATGATGCAATGGATGTCACTTTAATGATGAAAACCAACCAGCTCACTTTGAGGTGGTAAACATTTTTTCACCCTTGAAACTACTACTATCTGAAAAGTGACAAATAAGTTCATGTTTTTTAAACCTGTATTTTATGTTAGGGTTTGTTCAGCAAAGGATCTGTTAATTTTAAATCTAGGCTGCTTCTAGAAAAATTGACAAGCAGTTTTAAACTCTTCTCAATAATACACATATTTTTATATATCCAGCTGAGTAGACAGGTTTTAGATTCATAATGCTCATAATCTAAGCATGTGAACAAGATTTCAGTAATAAAATAAATCAAAGCAGCATTTACAACCACTCTTGTATTAGAATGTTGGTAATGATTAAAAAAAATCTGTAAAAATACCCTCCTTACTATATCCAAAGTATATATATGAATCAGCTGAATCCCTTTGAAAAAGAACAAAGTTCTTGATCCATCGCAAACATTTTTATTATAGCTGAAATAGTTTCCTGTACTTATAAGCTAAATGCATGAATGCAAAGTAGTGCTGCTGCATCATTTCTAGAGAACTTTTTTCAGAAGAGATAGTTGATTTTGTAAAGAGGACTTTCACATCTGAATTCATGTTGGAGAAAGCAAGTTACCTGAATATGGTGCATGCTACATCGGATTTGTGTTGTCTTTTCAGAGGTAAAACTACAAGAAGATTTGTTGGACATACCAAAGATGTCATGAGTGTGGCATTCTCTGCTGACAACAGACAAATTGTTTCTGGATCAAGGGACAAGACAATCAAACTATGGAACACCTTAGGAGTCTGCAAGTACACCATCACTGTATGTGTTTTTGTTTTTATTTTCACACAGTTGTAGCTCAGTGAAGCTTGGATCCAACTTAGAATGGACAAGCAAAATTTGAAAGGTTCACTGAGAAAGGTTTAAGCATTTCACAAACTGAAACAGAGCAGAAACATCAGCTTAATCCAGTTAATGGAGATGTTGCTTTTTGTGATGTTTTGATTCCCTTGCACCACTGAGATGTTAGCAATTTGGTTTCACGTTGTATCAATGTACTGAAGAATTTTGGGTGTTGTCTGTTTATGTATAGATTTGCTTTTTACATCTATCAGGCATATAAGTACACCTTGATTTGTCAAATGTCCCATTATTTGTTTGATATATGGCTTGGAAGGAAATTGAAGTATCTTTGTGTGAGGCTTTTTACTGTGCAATTTTTTAATGTTGGGATGTGGAAAGGTGTTAAATGAATGTAGATGGGATGAAATTATTATTTCCATTTGGCATATACTGTCAAGCAAAGGTAGTGCATAACATGACTGTATTTGGAACACAACACACACAATTTTACTGCATTGCACACACAGTCTAAGACCATTGTGTTCAGGGGATATTTGTCTGGTTTTATCTTGGAGTTGTGCAAAATGCATCATATCCCACTCCACAGTTGCAGCTTTGAATAAATGATCAATATTATTTTTTGAAAAAATGCTGTCCAAGGGTAGGTCTAACCCTGCTGAAAAAAATCCACAGAAAGAGTTGCTGGTCTCCCATCAAGAGAGAACCTTTTCATTGGAATTATCCATCCCAGCTAACTAAAAGTTATTTTGCCTAGTTACTGTGACTCCACAAGCCCCCTTCCTCCCTATTTCCTTGCACACCAACATATGCTTTTTGACCAACCTCTTCTCCTTTTTATATATGTGTAGGTTTGTTTGTGATTGACCCAAATCAAATTATACACCGACCTTTACCATGTATCATTTCATAAACTTGTATATACTTTTCTGTTTATTTTAAAGGATGATTCACACACCGAATGGGTCTCTGCTGTACGATTTTCGCCAAACACCTCAAACCCAATTATTGTGTCTGCTGGTTGGGACAAAGTTGTCAAAGTTTGGAACCTTACCAACTGCAAACTGAAGACCAACCACTATGGACATAATGGATACTTGAATACAGTGACAGTCTCACCTGATGGTTCCCTTTGTGCTTCTGGTGGAAAAGATGGCCTTGCAATGCTTTGGGATCTCAATGATGGCAAGCACTTGTATACCTTGGACAGTGGTGATGCTATCTCTGCACTGTGTTTCAGTCCTAACAGGTATTGGCTCTGTGCTGCTACTGGGCCTAGCATCAAGATTTGGGTGAGTATAATCAATCCATTGTTAAATCTTTTAATTTATTTTGCCAAAAGCAGTTTCGAACAATTAATTTCATCAATATTACATTGTTTTGTTTGAAGAAGAACAAAATCATTCTGAATGCGAAAATGAATGCTGGTTGATGATGAAATGGAAACAATAAGTGTTAAATGTTCAACTTCAAACCCAGTGCTGATAGAAACTGCTTTATGATGAAAACCTACCAGCTCACTTTGAGGTATCCAATGTGTTGCCTTTGAAAACAGGTTCTTCTGAAGGCAGTAAATAATGCAGTTATCTGTTTGAATGACTTGTTGTTATATCTTTTGCCTACATTGTACATAACACCAAAGGGAGAGTGGAGAACCTTGCATAAATTGAGTCTATTGGCACAAATGTCTTTGACTTTGGGCTTTTTGTCTTAAACAAAAGTTTGATTGGTCAGAAATATGAAAGGAGGATCTGAATCTTCCCATACACAGGCCTTCCCAGGAAAGTTGTTTGATCGCACTCACAGGCACAGGTACACGCCTCCCCACACCAAGGAGTGTGTTTAATCGCACACCTACTTTTGTTATATTTTTTTTTTGTTTTTTAACCAAAGCATCGGAAACTAAAAAGGTGACAAAAAGGCAAGAAATTGTTTGGTGTTGTTTTTTATATGTTTTACCGGTCTTGCAAACCATCCTGAGTCCCCAAAATCATTTTGAAACACAGAAAAAATTATTGTTGCATCAGAGCTAGTAGTAGTCTGGTAAACTTCATTCTTAGGCTGCAGAAACCATTATTATATGACAATTTGCAATCATCTTCTAGCCCAGTGCTTGTAAATGCTAAGTCCCATTTTTTCTCATGTGCTAATTTATTCCCAGGAAGACCTGCATACATGATTTTCTACCAATCATAGTTGTTTTCAAGCTACTTTATTTGCTATTACCTTCTCTGTTTTTCTCTCCAAAAAGTATGACAGTAAGTTATTAACTATTAGTGTTATGTGCAAGGACCTCCATTTGAAACTTTATACTATAAACATATGTATGGTAAGTGGGATTCTCTGTGAAAGGTGTTTTCATATTGGTGATGTTTTACTGTTGTTTACAGGATTTGGAATCAAAATCTGTTGTTGACGAGCTGAAACTAGAGGTCATCAGCATGAGCTCAGGCAAAGACAAAGGCGCTGACTGCAAATCTCTTGCTTGGTCAGCAGATGGACAGACCCTGTTTGCTGGCTACACTGACAATGTCATTCGTGTATGGCAGGTTCAAAAGAATGTATAAAACTCTCAACAAGCATACCAAAATGCAATGAATTAAGAAAATTCTAAAAACAGAAATATTGTAATAATTGTTTTCTTGTGTCATCTCTTTTCCTTTATTGATAGTTTGATAAACAAGGGTTGAAAGTTTGATAAACAAGGAATGTGAACTGTGCATAGAAGAACTGAAGTATCTTCTTCTATTCACAGGTATCTAAAATCAGCACCAAATGCAAAAGCGCCTTTAATATCAATGAAAAGGATTTTAGGATAAGAAAGCATATAATAAATCAGTTAGTTAGTTAGTAGGATACATCTATCTCTAAAACTGTTCACTAGATTGTACATAACTGTTCACTAGATTGTACATTGATAGGTAAGTTGCTTCCTCAAGAGATGTGATTTTGTTATGGCAACGACATAATAAACTCAGATACTATGCTGCTATTAAAAACTGCTGATCTTGTTCTCATGTCTAATCTTAAACCTTAAATTAAACCAACATCAACATATTTATAGAAAAGTTAGACTCAGAAGCACGTTTAGAGGCAGTAGCCTTAAAAGCATCTAAACCTGTGGCATTGGTAGAGTGAAAAGCTTCAAATTAATAGTACTACTAGACGTTTAAGTTTTTGATAAAAACGTTCCTCTAAATATTTAAAAAGTGTGGGTTTCATGTATGTTTTTTTGACATGTCAAAATAACAGATCTGTTATTCCTTTAAAAAGTCTATTTGTCGATTCTAGGAGAAAGGTTATTGTAGTCATATCCCATTTTCTTGAAAGATGCATCTGCCTTTACTTCAAGCAGTTAACTTTCGGTAAAAATTCTAAAAAATATCGACAACACCCTTCAAAAATTTCTTACCAATGGATGAAATAGAAAAAAAAAGACTGGCCAAAATTAAAGCACCAGCTTGTGATACCCAGTAGTTGGTAACTGCTCGGAAATGTGGACTTAGCTTCAATTATTATTACCAGGAAATAGCTTTGGCTCAATCGATAAGATTAGGTATGGAAGCAAGATATAATGTTGCAGCTATTGATTTTATTGGATAATTTTCTAACGCAAGTTTCTTATTTGTTTCAATATTTGTTTATTTAGTTTAATCATAGGTACTTAAACAGCATGTGCAATTAACATGCATGCATACTTACTACTTCTCTGCTTTGCAGAAAATAATGAAATAATACAGTACCTTATTATCGACTGTTTCTTTGCCGGTGGCCTTTTCTTCTGACCACTAAGTGTGTGTAAGATGAAATTAACCTTATACACTTTGTGGTCAGAAGTCAAACACCATTGAGAAGGGGGCTATAGCCCCCACTTTTTGCCAAAAAATGCAATAAATCTACCAATGGATCAAATCAAAATAAATCAAACTACTTTTTATTTGGTTTTAGCCCCCTCACTATTTCAGCCCTCCCACTGTTCTCAACACACCGCGGTGCCTGAGAAGCACTTGCATTTTGACCCTTCTAATATTGTGCGCCTACAGGGATGCCAGATTAGATTTTGGGGTGAGGAGGACTCCAGACAGTTTGGCAAGCTTTTATGGTAATTTTCCACCACTACCTTCGATATGATGACATTAATATCACACTTCAGCAAAAAATGAGGGGATTACAGCCCCTCTTTCCCCCCGGCTCCGGCGTGCCTGGCCTAAAGTCTATTTGGCACCTAAGAAACAATCAGTGTCCATTCAAATGGTACCAAGACAAATGGTACTAAGACAAAAAGTTGCCTCTTATTGAAACCGAGACTTAAGGTAGGCCATGAGTCAAAATATCCACATGGCGACCTAGTTGTAATCTAGAACGCTTCTTCAAATGGGGAAAATGACGAAGAGAAAGCAGAATGAAAGTGGTTGGAAATCTGTAGAAAAAGGAAATGAAAATGAAAGCCTCAATTCGAATGGCACAATCCCAGAAAAGGTAATTGAAAGTGAAACCACAAGAGAGAATGTGCAATTTTATTTGCTTTGGACTATTTAACTTGAGGGACATTTTAATATTTGGAGACTAAAAGAGCTCTTAAATTTTGGTACCAAGGTTCATGTACCAAGTAGCATCACCTAGTAAAACTGCTGTTATAGAGAATTACAATCTATCAATAATGTCCCCTGATTCCTGAATTTCCACTAGAGTGGCGTCGCCTTCTTGGTGCACTTTTTCATACTAAAGCTAATAAAAAACTTTAACCAACGTATAAAAAATTTATTTACCATTTACAGCTTTCCAAATGTGTGCTTTATATCTTCCAAGTATTAACAAATAACCGATTATTTTCATTGACGAAATCTAGGCCGGTCGCCCTTGTGGTGCACCCAAAAATTACAATTTTTACAGACTTTAAAAATTAATAAACTTTTTGAATAATCAGTTCTTCAAAAACCAGGAGGGAAATTCCCCCAAGGTACATTGGGTACCATCTCTGATGTTTTCTCAAAAAATTTTAGTGAAATTTTAAATTTCAGGTTTATCTCAGTGTCCTAGGCAATACTGACAAACATTCTTTTTAGAATCTTTTAATTATTCTTTATGCTTATAAAAATAAGTAAGTAGATCTTTAATATACATGCTGTTTGCTAAATGAAACTTGAATTTCGAATCAGTTTTACCATACGAAATACACAATCAATCCTGCCAAGAACTGGGGATGGGCATGTCCCCCAATTTCTTTTATTATGCGACCATTGCTGGACCATAGATTGGAGATTATTGAAGGAGAGTGTTTTTTCCAAAAGTTAATTTGCAGAAAATATAAAAACATTAATATTTTTTCCCAAGTTTTCTACCTATTTCAGTCATTTCATTTTTTTCATTTCATTTAGTTTTAAATTTCCAATACATACAATCATCATTCAATATGCAACAAGTGACTAAGAGTATATCACAAGAATACAAAAGATGGAAGACAAAAAATTGCTATAAAAGAATACAGAAAATTGATATTTGTATCTAGGAATTCTTAAGGAGGGGCTCTCTCAATAGATAAACTAATTGAGGAGAGAGCACCCCTTTTCTAACTCATGATATCACATCTGAGTAAAAAAAACAAAAAAACGCAAAAGGTTCACATTAGGTTGTAAAGGTACTTTTCTAAGTTTTTTTCTAAATGAAAAATTAGATGATGTTTTAATTTTCTAATCTCCCTTGGTAACTCATTCCATAGTTTTACCCTCATATATCAAATTGAGCCCAAACAATATCCAAGTGTATTTTTGCCAATTAAATAAAGATCACCATGGTAGCATTGATGTGTTGTAGCGTTATGCCTTGCTGAACTAAATGAGAAATAGGGTGGTGTTAGGAGTTTAGTTGATTCATAGACAACCAGGTTAAGAGTTTGAGCTTAAAAATGTCTGATAATCTAAGCAAATATAAATCTTTAATTTAAGTCTATAGCTTCTGTTGTCCTTTTTACTGTTTCTTGACTCATAAATGTGCAAGTTTCACACAAAATGCCTCAGACTTGGTAGGTCACTATATTTATATAAGCATCACGTATCTTATACAAAGCAAAGTAACTTTAGTTGATTAACAATTATAATTTTATGTTTATCAGAAACTGAAATCTGAAGAAAAACTAGTTACAAGCAAAGAGGAAAGAGAGAGATTCCAACACAGTTTGTATCGACCACCAACTAGTGATGAATTAAATGACCTAAGGGAGACTGAAGATCTTTACAAAAATAATATATTCAGAATGCAGGTATCTATCTTTTGTCTTTTTCAATATATGTTTGAAATATTTTATAATGCTTTGCACTGAATGATAAATCTGCAGCCATCGAAAGAAAATCATCCATTTTAAAGGGTCACATATTTTATGACATGCCAAAACTTTTTGTCTAACACCCTACATAATGTAAAATCTCAGAATATTGATTGAATGTTCTAGACCAGGAAATATATTAAGTACCCAAAAAACTTGAGCAGGTGAATGGTAAGGTTGCCCAATCAGCGTTGTTTGCCTAATAAAAAGGTGAAAACAAACCCTTTCTATCTACACAAAAAAGGTTTTTTCTTTATCATGCACATCAGTTCCAATACTGCCACATGAAAGGATGAACCAGGTTCTGTCACTTATGGGGAACTGGTTGCCATTATGGCTTTCGGCATATTACTGTCTATGGCAATTGCACATAAATATCAGCTAACCCTTGTGAATGGTGAAACAGTCCTGTTTGGGCTTGATTTATAATCTCCATAGATGCAGATGTAGATGCTACTGTAAGTTATCTTTTTTAGATATCCTATCTACTTGAAGAGGTTAAGATGACTGACAAAAAGAGTTCCTCTGTTGAAGAATTTCTTCGTTTACTACATAAATATTTGAATAATCTGGATTCAACTGAAAAATTTGATGTAAGTATGCACTCAGTTGTAGTATGTAGCCAAACCCTAATCTTTGATGGTATGTTTTTTCAAAAGTTAAACTGAACAGCAGAACAGCAAGTAATTCTTAGTAGTATGTCAATATGTCTTCATTTGAAGACAAAACCAAAATTAAATTTAAGAAAGCTTACAGGTTACAGGTTATTATGCAGGGGTGGACAATGCCAGTAAATACCAGCAGCTCTGTCAATGGTCTCCTGCATTTGGCATGTGGTCTCTCAAAATGGAACTCTGACAACAGGGTTGGACAATGTCGGTTTAGAGATTTGGTTACCATAGTGATATATATGAACCCTTACCTAAGGGATATATAAATATAATTAAGTTTCCCTCTAACTAGATCTATTTTTAGCAGACAAAACCTATAGGAGCTGGTCAATATATTGTTGTTCAGAGTTTGATTGATAAAGTCTTCTTTCATGTATAAAAAGCACAACAACCTGCTGGACAAGGGAGCCAAAGAGATTTCATTTTCATTTCATTTCATTGTTTTTTTTTAAATTCAACATACATGCAAATCTAAGTACGAATAAAAATTTAACAAACAGTGAATGAAAATCTAAATATGATAGAGTAGAAGCAAATGATAAGTTTAAAAAACTGTAGGTAAATGTTAACTGGAATATTAGCAACAAAGTTCTGTTTAATTTGCACATACCAGAATTAGAGAAACTCCCGAGTAGTTTGAAACAAACGAGAGGCACAAACCTTTGGTTCAGAGTAAGTTTTATTAAACTCAAAGCAGGGGCTTGACAGGGCCTAACAAAAGACTTTTTAGTGAATAATTACAAGAAATTTTGAAGGCAATTTTTCAGATTCTTTTTAAATGGAAATTAAGATGGAGAGTTTCTTATTTCTACTGGAATTTAGATCATTCTACATGTTTTCCCCTGATAGCAAATGGAGTTCAAACCAAATTGAGGACTATTTTTGTGGGCCAAGATTACATCCCACAATTGGATTGTCTTCTATAATGTGAATGAATAGATGAGTTCAAAGAAAATAAATTGTGAAAGCAATTAGGATACCATGGCACCATAGACAGAGATAATTCAAGGTGTAAAAAAGGTGCATTTAGATAATTAGGGAAATTGTCACTTTGCAGTTATCAAAAAGTATATGTTATATTTCTTGAAGATTGTTAATCAGCTCTGTTTTTTGTTTTTGTAGATATCTGATCATTCCTGGATGCATGAAAATATCAAAGTTCCTATACCAGATTTACCTTCAAAAATCCAAAAAGGAAAAATTCAATTTGGGAAACCTTCTTGTATTAAAGTAATTGGAAGTTATTTGCTGAAAACTGCAACAAAGCCAAATTATGCAATTGACATTGGTGTGGGAATGCCTGAGGTATGACTTACGTTGGCATTGGCTTTTTGTCTCCAGAGGGACAGCAAAGCTTGTAATTGATATATGTGCTTTTTATTTTTCCAGTAATGTTGAAAAGTTCTTCCATTTTTTCATAATTTCTTTCAAGGACCATGTTTGCCAAGGAGCTTTATCAGTTTATAGTTTTGTCATGTTTCATAATGGGAGTCAGTCTCTCTTTATATCTTATTTTTTTTCATTAACTTGCATTTTTTGCTAACTGTGTATCGTTATTATCATTCCAAGACCTAACAGACCACCTATTTAGTGATTTTGATCTGGTATATTAATTTAAACAGGCCTTATTTGGTTTTTCATGATGGCCTCCATGGCATAGCTTCCATTTTTCTATGCAGTACTAAATATTTTTCAACTGTTGGAATCTACCTAAATATTGATCATTTTTTGTGCTTCTCTAGGAATCAATGCAAGCCAAAGATAACTTGAATTTCCGTTACCATACCAAGAGAGCAATGTACTTGGCCTTTCTTGCTTCCCATCTTCAGAAATGGAGTGAGGTTGCTACCATTTCATACAGCAGGATACAAAATCAACCTTTCAGACCAGTTCTTTGTTTAAAACCAGCAGGTTTGTATCAGTCAAATAGTTCTCTTACTGCACATAATGTTTTAAGTCATGAATATGGAAAAATGCAGTAACAAGCAACATATTTTGGTGGGTCATTGGTTTTGAATAGAAAACGCCATGAGACATTGATATGTTGGCATTTGCTTTCTGAGGCTTTTAGGAATCTTGTATTCAACAATTATTAATAGTTATCTGGAATCAAAATACAAAGACATGCAAAGGGCAGACTTTTCTGCAGTAATATGCTTTTAATTTACACCCATGAGCATTTGAGGCGGCTAATAAGCATCATTCTATCATATGATGTTTTTAAATGTTAAATAGTGTTTTTGAAAAACCCTATTTTGCAAACAAACATGCAAAGTTTGCTGTCATATCAGATGCAAAATGTGCAATACACCAAACACCCTGCTGGCTAAATCCTTGACATTGCTCTAAACAGTTTTTGTGGGTTACCAAATGTTTTTGATGCAAGGTTTTTCTAAAGATGATATGTAAATTCTAACTTACAAAAAATACTCAAAATCATTGTAGTACTAAACGTAGAACATCACATATATACAGAATGTTTTTTAATATTTTGTAGAAAACGTCGCATTGTATAAAGATTTATCTTAAGGCATGCTAAGAAGTAATTGGCATTTTAAAATTACATGGATTTATTTTTGATTTCTTCAGGAAAAGCTGGGAAAAAATATACCATAAAAATTCACCCGATGCTGCCAGAAAATATGTTCAAGCTATCCAGATTTGCCCCTCTGAAGAACAATGTCCGGTTAAGTTGGTACAATGGAAAGACTCTTGAAGACCCCAATGCTGATTTTGGTAATTTTTGCTCATAATCGATTTTATTCCGTGAAATGCCTCCTCAACCATCCTGACACAACTGTGTTACTATCCCGTTTTTAAGGACATGGTTTCAAAAACTTTCAAATTTCGAGACCCTAAACATACTCTCTGTTAGCTCTTTTAGATAATCGAAATTTGTAAAAAAAATTGTGAGTCTTTTTTTATTCAAATGCACTAGTTTTTTATGGCGGTGTCACTCGTGTATCCATTAGTGGTTTTCAGGGTTCAAAATATATTCTTGCAAGGTTAAGTGATGACTAACAGTATTATAAAAATGAAAAGCATTTTCTTCTTCACTAAGTTAATCGTGAAACAGCAGTTCTTCATTTTGTCTTCTCTCGGTTGCAGGATTTCCAACTCCAAAATACAATGCAAGTGTACTTTGTGACATGCTCTACGAGAATCACTTGACAACACTCTACGAGGCAACTGCCAGTTGTGAGGGCTTAAAAGACGCTATCCCGTTGCTAAAGGTTTGGCTCAAACAGCGAGGTCTTATTGAGGTATGAGATGTTGTTTTTGTATACTCGTCAGTTTATCTATTTGTATTTGTTTCTACCGAGCATCCGAAGGTAGTTTTAAAGACACCGAGAAGCTATGCTTATCGAGCAGTGTCCTGGTCCTTCCTCTCGATGTGACCACACCTCGTTATTCCTACGCCTGCAATTAAAGAGAGCTGGTGACTCTCCCCACTCTGGGTGAAAGTTTGGTCATGCCAGGGACTCGAACCACGGACCCTTGGGGCTGTAGTCAGCGCCTCAACTGAACCATCCTATTTTATGTATATACCAGAATTGGTATAGCAAGAAACGGGAAAGTTGTGGAAAGAATTTCCTGGACAGGCTATGATATTCAGTTAATGAGTAGTTTTCAGGTGGAGATGCTGCTGAATTATGAAAGCAAGGAATTAAACGATGATATGTCAAGTGTTACCATTGACTGACCTTGTCTTAAATCTTCAATACACAAGTCTAAAAAATTTACAGATCTTTTCAATCTCAAAATCAATGCTCATTTTGTTAATATCTAATATTTAGATTTTACGTTGGGCTTTATTTTGCAGGGAGAAAGTTGCTTTAATGGATTTCAAATGTCAATGCTGCTGTCTTATTTGCTGCAAAAGAAAAAAATATCCCCTCATATGAGTGCATTGCAAATAATCAGAGTTGCTTTGCAATACCTTGGTAAGGCGTTATTCTTTTAGACAACAGAAATTCACTGCCGTGCAGAAATTTCGCTTATTCATTGTTATGTTCACTGTATTTTTGCTGTTCTTCGCTGTTTATTGTGCTACACGTACTTCTTTGTTGGTTTTTCAGAATTATTTCACTTTTATCGATCATGAAACCGTATCCGTATTTAAAGGCAGTCTGTCCTCTCCGTGATTGGCTAATACTAAGTTAAAGGCCTCACCTTACAAGAGGGTCTTCCTCTGCCTATTTAGTATCCAACAATACTTTTTGTGGGTGAAAACAACAAAAAATTCATTATCTTTATATCATCGAAATTGACTTAGAAGTTTGACACCAGAACACAATTCACAGCAACTCGCTCAGGGAGTGTACGTGGTTGTTTATTCTGATTGGTTATTTGTACATTAAACCAACGATGCATGAATATCGTGGCAATGAAAAGAGATTCTGACAACAATGGGGGACAAACTGCCTTTAACTCAACTTTATGCTCCTCTTGGTCAATACAGTTTGACAGTATTTATTCATTTTTCACTGTTGTTTTAGGCCCTGTCTGGTTGTATGATATAGTAATGATTGAAAACCATTGCAATAACAGTGGTAGCCTTTTATTTATAATTTGCTAAACTAATATTACATGTAGCGAGGAATTTCCCATGATACTTTCTTTTACACTCCCAGATTTAATCAGTAAATTTAGTAAAGCTTAAACGTGTTTTTTCTAAGTGTCATGTAAACAATTTTCTAGTTGGAACCCAGCAATCTATTACTGATCTCGTTGTAGCTACATGTGATTGGGCAACCAAAGGAATCTCGTTGGCAGAAAATGACGACAACAATTCTCTGGTACGTTTCTTTTTCTTGCTATTAGCCTCCCTGTATCTTTAACGTTGTGCAGAGGTAGAGTAACTTCTTGAATAAGGGCATCCCCATGTTGGAGCAGATGGAAGACTTCAAGACCCACATGGATTATCACAAAATATCTCTCAAGATCAGCTTATTTGTGTATTGTTTGCACCTTTATTTATTTGTATGTATTTGTTATGCCTTTTAACATTTCTCTAGTCTGTGATTTTCTAACAAATTAGCAGAGTCAAACGGCATTGAAGATTTCAGCCACTAGCTGAGCACTTTCAAAGTTTTTTGGTTTACGTGTTTGATATTTGGTACCAATTGAAGTTTATTAGAATTCTTAATCGATGTCAATCAGAGATCATTACAGTTCTGCTAGGTAGAGGCGTCTAGTGATAATTGTTGTGATAAAATGGTGACCTTGAAAAGGGCCACTGCATCTCATTGATTGACTGCTATGATCTATTATGACGATAAAGCTTGCTTTCACGCATTAATTTTTGGTATTTTGCTTATCCATCGCTATTGCAGCCAGATTTGACAGAATTTCATTCTGTGTACGATGTCGTCTTTGTCGATCCCTCTGGGTACCTGAATTTGTGCTCCAATATGAGAAAGTCAACTTTCCGCCTTGTAAGTAAAACTCTAATTTCCATATTAAGAGCAATGATACTATTATTTTGTAAATTTGCTGGAACATTTTATTTGTTAGTGTAAAAACCAGAGCCTGGTTTTTGGCTGAATTCATTGTTGTTTATCGTTTACTCTTATAGGCAAAGTACGCATCAGTTATATCTATTTTATTTTCTTCTGCAGTGGTAAATTTCTGATCCAAAATGTTCCACGTAAAAAATTAATAATCACAGTGAAAAATTTTAGCATTTTTATTTTTTTTTGCTTTTTAGATGAATTGTAGTTTTATGCTGTTCCACACTGTATCAGACATGAATACATTCCTAATGACGCATAGCTCATTATTAGAACGATCCAGATAAAAGTGTTCTGTGAGCCATTTTTCAGTTGTAACCAAATACCAGGAAATAAAAAATTCAATTGTATTTCTGTTACTTATTAATTTGCTCTTTAATGATTGAAGAATTTTGCACGCAAAAGCAATCAAGCCACTCGGTATATACTTAGTAGGTTCTTCATTACTTCGTTTAAAAATTATCTTATTAACATTTCTGCAACATTTTCTGCAGCTGCAACTTCATGCAAAACTTGCGATCGAGGCCTTGCAGGACAGAGTTGTCAACAATTTCGATTCACTGTTTATGAAGCCTACAAAATTTGAAGAATTTTATGATCATTGGTTCAGGTTGGTTTCTTCAATAGATATCACGTGTTTTTTCACAAAATTCTTCAGCTTTGTTATCAAAGACACTCAGAAACCCAGCTGTTAAGTATATTGCTCGATGAGGTTAGTTTTTTTAAAACGTGCAACGATAAATTGGCATTTTCTTCTCAAAACTGTCAACAATATATTGAAAACAAGTGTTTTGTTTAGTCAAACCGAAAGCTGATATTGATGATAATCAAGAATGTTTTTAATTGTAGATTTATAGATGCCAATGCTCTTAAAGGTTTAGCAAAAAAGGAAAGCCTAAAAGCACAATTAGTTGACTCTGGTGGTGACTGGCTGCCCGTAGTGCTTGCAAGCATCGTACCAAAGCTTGTACAAGGGCTTGGCAACAAGATTCAGGATTTGCAGATTAAACAGCAATGTGCTCAGGAGGTAGGCTTGTTACATAATGCTTGTAACATCAAGTAGTAAAAGACCTTGAGATTAGTAAAAGATAATGAATTCTCGAGCATGCTCACTAAGAAGTCAGACTAACCTTTAGCGAAGTGTTTTATCGTAAAGACGAGAAAAACTTTAACATGATGCCTAATATTTCCTTTCTTTCCGGGCTTCGTGAATTTTTTGCTGCACACGGCTTTTTTGATGAAGTTCATACCTTCCACATTTTGAATTGTTTTCCTATATTGCATACAGGCATAGACCGACGCAGATTTCTTATTCATTCTCAAACCATATCTTTATTTGATTGCAACTTCGTTTCTTTTTTAAGTGGACAGTTGATGTTGCGCCTCCGCAGTCGTCCATAACTGACGCCACCATCGGGTTTTTGATTGATCCTGACCACGCCGAAAATATTATTGATATCGGACCTCCAGCAGATGACCCTAAGGTATTTGTAGTTTGCACTAAGATTTGTATTTTATTAACCTCGAAAAATATTAAATATCCAATTTAGTTTATTTTAGAAGCTAGAATAAAATTGAAATGAAAAGACGACAAATAAAGAAAGAATCAAACAAACACTCCGTTAGTCATTTTTGTCTCCTATCACCTTATGTTAAAGCTGTGTTGTGTTGTATTGTTTTCGTCCGAAATTTGTTTCTACATTCAGATTTTTGCAGACCTTTTGCAGCCCAGAAGTTATTCTCAAGAATGGTTTGAATTCTTGTGTTCTTTCAGCGCAAATTTATGTTCAAAAACTATTGACGAAGATTATGGCTGAAGCCTCTGTTCATGTTGTTTCTAATGAGACCAACCAATTCATTGTCCTCTTAAATTTTCAGCTTTTTTTCTAACTCGGTTACAAATTTTATAAGATATTAGATATCTCTAATTTCTTCCGTAAGCATGCTTACTGAGGTTTTTCTGCTCCCTTGGTCCCCTCTCAAATTATTACGCAATGGTTGAAATTTTATATCATGGTTTTCCTGTTTTCAAATATTTTATTTTATCCTGGTAATTTTTTTCATAGGCTAAAGAATTTCGCACTTTTTGGGGCGCAAAATCCGATTTGCGTAGATTCAAGGATGGTAGCATAAACGAGGCTGTTCTTTGGGAGGCTTCAAACAAGGCCGAAAAGAGGCTGGTTTGTAAACAAATTGTGGAGTTCTTACTTCAAAGGTAGGCAACTGACCTCTTTATTTATTTTTTCCCAAAATTCATCCTGCGAAGTTTACTCGTGACTTCAGCAGTTGGTAAACTTTGACAATTTTTGTCATTCTTACTAGTAAATGAAAGGGGTGGGGGTAGGCTGTTTTGCAAATGTAAGGCGTTCATGAAGTATCATTATTGATTTCATTGCTTCATTTTTATTTGGATTTAAGTTGTGTACGTATCTAGTACAATCTTTACCTTACTTTGCCACATCGATTTTATCAATTTTGATCTCTTGTTTGTACTTCAATTTTTCGCAAATTCATCTTGCAAAACTGTTTTGTTTTATCTAGTTTTAGCACCGTTTTTTTTCTACTGGTCAATCCTAGGTTCTTCAAGATTCCTCCATTAGCAATTGAGTACTTCGCAGATCAGCTAGACTCGCTTGTGCGACCAAATTATGTCATCGATGACGAGGAGACTCCCAAGGGCAAGCAGGAAGCAAAACATTATTTGACGTCTACAGGCGAAGAAGAATCGTTAAAAGTTTTGTATGCTCTCGATGAACTGAGTAAAATGATAAGAAACCTGAAAGACCTCCCATTAGATGTCAACTCCATCCAAGGAGCGCGGCCTCCCTCAAGGTTAACCGAGGTATCAGATTTGCTTTGAAGATTTCACATATTTTATTGAGCATTATAAATTTGAAAATTATTTTGGAAGAGTTTGAAAGTAATGAGTTTTTAGGATTTAAGTTGCGTTTACCGTTCTGTTTCCCCTGGTAATTACAGGCCTTCTTTTGTCAATAATTTTTTCTCAAATTTGTTGTTCAGTTAGGCTTCGATAAGATATTGAGTCAGACAATAAAACCCTATATCGTGTAAATGGAAATTATGAACGCATCCTTTCTTAAAAATGATGGATATGGCAACATTCGTAAGTCATAATTTGTTGAAATACACGATTTTTTACCTATAGATTATCCTTCAGGTTTAACTTTCCGCTGCTTTAGCCTTTAAAAATTCAAAATCCTCCAATTACAGTTGATATGCTGATTTTTCTCAATTTATTATTAATTTACGTTCCTGGTTTGATGATCATCTCCTGACTTATCTATTTCTACAATCATTTTTTGGAGCTTTAGACTGTCTTGCCATAATCTCCGGCGATATTTTCCACTGTAGAAGATCATTTTCTACCAGACGTTTTCCCATGATTTGCAAGATTGCTTTATTATGCAAATTTGCGTTTGGACAGACGGTTTGATTCTACTTCCATATTTAAGAATCTACCAGAACTCGCTTCTTCAATTTTTAAATTTCTTTTGTAGGTCTTTCCACCTAGGCCAACACCTCGAAAAGATAAACAAAAATCAACATTTTCTGTGCCCTCGACAGACTCCAGGACGTTTTGGTCTCCTGCAATAGAAGGTGTGTTGTATGCTTGTCTTTTTTATAACAGGTAAAAGTTTTTATCCCACTGGATAACTGGTAGTGTAATCTTAATAAAACTTCTCGTTGAAGCAAGCAGCTACACAGATACTTCATGTTTTCACAGACAATCAAGTATTATTCACTGTAAACTGACTCTTTTGTTTTACAGTTGTTTTGCAGTTTGAAGGAAGTGGAAAATGGCCGGATGATATTGAAGCAACACAATACGTGAAAGCTGCCTTCTACATAAAGCTTGCAACACTTCTGAGTTCAGCTTATTCCCTGCCAGCCCACGCGAACAGCCAGTATGTGGACGTCATGCATGTAAGGTTCTTAGCATTCTGTGTAAATGCTTGAGTTAACTCAGTTGTATGTATCTCTTATCCGGAGAGAACAGCGTGCCTGTCTGCCCACTGTTGTTATTTTTCCTCATTGATTGTCGTTCTATGTAAACAGGTATATGAGCCCTCGCAATAATATCTCAAAAATAGAAGTCAAAGTGATAACTCTCCGATATTCACAAAAGGGGCGAAACCCCCTGAGCACCCTAGCACGGTCCCCTTGATTGTAGTTTTTATTCTTATATTTCACTTTTTCTGCAGTAACAAGCTGCTGTCAATCCGAAACGGGAATATAATACCACCTTTTCAATTCCAATTGCCTTTAAATACAAGCCAATATATTTTATTTCATATCTTTAATGTTTGTGGAATGAAGTGTAATGTCTCTGTTATAAACTGAACGAGTTTTTAACTTTTACAGAATGGGTTTGTGTTCAGAGTCAAAATCTTTTACCCGCGTGAAATACAGCTATGTAAACAATCAAAGGAGGGAGATGGAGTGTCATCTAGAAAAGAATATGATAAATTTGCGCGATCTCTAGATGTCAACATGGTGAAAAGGCCATTGCACACCACAATGATACATAGGTCAGAACTGCAATAAATTGTTTCTATGACTGCCTTAAAAAATGTTATAATATTGTGAAGCAGTAGAGCTTGCTCCCTCAGTGAATTCTCAGTGAATTATTTACACAGAAAGACTAGCTTTTTCTGTTTCTGACTTCGATTTGTTTTCCTTATGATATTTTTTATCTTGTTCAATATTATATGAACTGCCGCAAAGTGGTGTTATCCGACCGTCTGTTTTGTTTTTATTTTGTATATACCCGCACTGGCTAATACCCACTAAGGCCCCCTCCCCAACATTATAATAGAACCAAACACATACGTGATATATGATAATAGTTTTTCTCTCTTCAATTTAGAAGAAAATGGCGTTTTTTCAACTAGCTCGGGAAAATATTCTCAAACAATACTCACAAGGACTGAAAACCCGTAGGCTACACCCTGTCCCTTTAGTGGTACTACCCCAGATTGGGGAAAGAGGACACGAGCTTAGATGGTGAAAGGGGGATTATGCTGACTACTTTGCCAACATACCCCTTAGATTAGGCCATCATGAAGCAGCAGTCACATCATAATTTATTTCCATTCCAATTTTCTGTTCTATTTCAGCTTAAATCAGAAGTTTAGTGCTTATGCGATGACGACAAGACTATCGTTGAGATGGGTGTCATCACAAATGCTTAGCTGTTACCTTACTGAAGAGGCAGTTGAATTGATCGTGGCGTCTCTCTTTCTCAAGCCGATGCCACATAAGCCCCCCAGGTATTCAATCAAATCCCTTTCTGGATATTATTTTGGGCATTTTGTTAATCGTTGCGTGAATATCCACTAACTACTGCTCAATATACTGTCATTTTTACAATGGTTTGATTTTGAATAAATATTATAGCTAGGTGCTGTTTAAAATTATTTTTGGAATGTTTTATATTCAGCAATTCTTTTTAAATTTCAAAGATTATTTAGCTAAGATGAGTTTGCATTATCAGTAAACCTTCATTCCGAATAAATTGTGTTTTTATCAGTGATATGTTGCCTTAAGGCAAGCTCTTGTGTCAACCCAGTTACGTAGGAGCCGATTTATTTTCACTTCACGCGCATTGTAAGTTCCATGATTGTTGTTTTCCAGCTGTCACTTGAGTGGATTTCTTCGATTTCTGACGCTTGTTTCTACCCATGACTGGCAAAGCGAGCCTGTAATTGTTGATTTGAATGAAACAATGACAGGTATGTATTGATGTTCAGTTTGATCATAGTTTCGCAATATATTTAATTCATTACAATTATTCTAAGCTTTTGGCCACATTAGCAACCTTGTAATGATTTTAATGCTGCCTTGATCGTATCAGATTTCAAGACAGTATACCTCTCGGTATAGCAAAATTATTTGTGTCAAACAGCTCTTGGTGCTGCTGTTAACCCAAGCGTTAGCCTCACCTTTTTCAAACATCACTAAATGAATCAGCTTTGGTTCGAATTTGTGTTCATACCCTGCAAAGGGAATCTGATGGTATTTAGACAATTAATTCACAACGAACCAGTATCATCAGGGGATATCAAATGCCTTTTTTGTTGAAATATCTGCTTAAAATCTTGTAATAAATTTATTTATCAGGTACTGCTGTGTAGGTTTAACGTTTTTATCTTGTCGTTGTTTGCCTTAAGAAGTTTATTGCAAGCGAAAAACAGTTGATCGTTTATCCTTCTAACTTGAAATATTTATTCGTCTTTGAAAAAAAATGATACGTCATCTAATTCCCTTTCCTGTGACCCAGACCTTTTATATTCGAATGTTTGCGTATTACAGCCGACGATCATGTTGAGATTCGAGACCATTTTGCGGCGCAAAGACAACAGCTACCCCCGGTGTTTATCTCCACACCTTATGATAAAGAGAATTCTGTTTGGACTAAGGATTCCATAACCAATCCGGTATTTTGTTTGTCATGTCTCTTCTCATCTTTTGTACCTAAGTAAAATTTTTATGAATAACCCCAATTTTTATGAGGCACTTGGTTTCTGGTTTTCTTAATTCGATCACTATATGTAAGAAGAATAACAGTTGCCTAATGATCGCATTAAGCATGCAACTCGGAGCAGCAACTTACAGCCGTCCTGCTCTATACACCGAATGGCGTATACAGCTCTGCCTATACGACATCGAGTAAATTATGATAGACCGGTAAACAGTGATTTTTATTAAGAAGGATACCATGAATCATTAGAAATAATGAGAATTAGCATTCTAATAATATTTAAAAAATGAATTGCCAATTCATCGATTCTTTTTAACAAAGAGCAAAAATATAATTTTTTATGTTTCTTTTCATACTAGTGAGTTTGACACCACACATACTTGAGATCTTTACGAATTCTCTTCTGTCCTCTGGCTGCATATATTATAATCACCTGCATAATTACTCAGCCCCTAAATATAGCTCAATATTTTGTTCGTCTTTATTTCGAGAAGAGCAAACCCCTTACAGAACCATATTTTCAATATTCGAAATCAGATTTCAATCATTTGAAATCCGAACTTTTTTATTCAAGACTTTGGCTCGTCTTGTTGCTTTGGCAAAAGTTTCCAGAGAAATTATGGATGCCGAACTGCAGAACCCAGTAAATTTGAAGGTAATTTTATTTGTTGTTTATATGAAGAGGTTATTTAAAGCTACTTTTGCGTTACTTTTGAGAATTTGAACTTGAATAAATATTTATTTTTGCTTTCTAGGATAAAATTCATGGATAACAGATTCAAATTAGACATCAAAGAGTTACTTTGCTAAGCTCTTTCAAATCTTAAATGACTAGTCAAAGTTTGATCTCATGTAAAAACTAAACATATGGATTGGCACCTTCAACTAAATCCTAGCCCTAGAGACATCTCCTTGTTTTAAACAATACACTTTTATATATTTTTATGAAATGCAGGTTTGAGCCCGACCCCGACCCAACCCCCTCCCACCGCCCCGGTAAAGTCCTTTAAGCCATTATAAAGATAGTAGAAACAATTTCACAGCAACTGTTGTCTTCCAAGATATCCCTGATGACAGTAATAGTATCATGCAGGTTTGACCCCAAACACCCTCCCCCCCTGATAAAGTCCTATATACTATTATATAGATTTTAGGAACAATTTCACAGCAACTGTTGTCTTCCTAGACATTTCTGATGACAGTAATAGTATCATATCTTAAAGTCAATGACAGTAATAGTATCATGCAAGTTTGACCCCAAACACCCTCCCCCCTGATAAAGTCCTATATACTATTATATAGATTTTAGGAACAATTTCACAGCAACTGTTGTCTTCCTAGACATTTCTGATGACAGTAATAGTATCATATCTTAAAGTCAATGACAGTAATAGTATCATGCAAGTTTGACCCCAAACACCCTCCCCCCTGATAAAGTCCTATATACTATTATATAGATTTTAGGAACAATTTCACAGCAACTGTTGTCTTCCTAGACATTTCTGATGACAGTAATAGTATCATATCTTAAAGTCAATGACAGTAATAGTATCATGCAAGTTTGACCCCAAACACCCTCCCCCCTGATAAAGTCCTATATACTATTATATAGATTTTAGGAACAATTTCACAGCAACTGTTGTCTTCCTAGACATTTCTGATGACAGTAATAGTATCATATCTTAAAGCCCTTGAATTGGAAGTGAAAGTATTGTATCTTACTATTGAAAAGTACCATTCACCCTGGGCTTATTTTTTCCAGCAAATATTCCGACCTCCTCTTGATGACTACAATGTATTGATTGAATTGGATCCCCAATTGTTGCCAAGACATTACCAGGCTGTGGACACGAGTGTCATGTTGAAGCCACCCAAGCCCAAGACAGTCGTACATAAAGCGCTACCAGTCGTCAATTTCGATCCTGCCATGATTTATTTAGAGGAATTACGGGTGAGTGAACGACAGTTTGATTCTACTGGTCTTTCTTCTGTTTTGTTGGCGGCATCAACCACTTGGCTGTAGGCGGGACAAAATAAAAATATTTGGCCATACCCTTTTTAGTATTGAAAACGCCCTTTAGCAACAGGCACGCCAGTTTTGCCAATAGGAAACGCCCAAGACTAACTTTGGCTTCGTAAAGGCAGTTCTGAAGTTATAGAATTCCATCACGAAAATTACTTTGCCAAAAATTACCCCTTCCCCAACATGTGCTCGTCAAATTTAAACGACATACTGAATCGATCCTGCCGAAAACTGGGACACGTGTCGTAGTGTTCTCCCCTTCCGTAGGGCTGCCACTTCCTGCACAGCCTTGTAAGCTGCTATTCGAAGCGTCCTATAATCAGCCCTACATTCTAACCCCTCTGTCACAGAATATTCGCTCTGCTTTGTGTGAACCTATCAAGCGAGAGAAATTTTAATGCTTTAATCTACGTTAATATTTTCCAGGGTTTACACGTGTCATAGCTTTAATCCTTCAGTGTTTTGAAGTATTTGCATTGTTGTATCATTTTAGTCCTTTTCCAGAGTTGCCTCGTTTTTCTGCTTGTCCTGCCATTACGTCTTTTGCTTCAAGTCATTACAACGTCACATTTGATTCTGACAATGATAATATTTTTTTCTAGAGCTCATTCTCAGAAATTGCGTTGTTCTTTTACGACCAGCACGGTTCTACTGTAATTGGTGTTGTATGGAAACCCGATGCATTTACTCCACAAGAATTCAAAGTGGGTGTCAACCTATTTTTGCCCCGTTGTTAGTCATTTTTTTGGCCATGCTGATACTGAAAAATTCTGTTTGTTTCAGCTGCCTTCTAAATACTGATATTGGTAACGTGATATTACATCTGAAGCAATCCTCTTCTTGCTATTTGTGACCTGTGAGGTTTTTGCTGTTTTTTTTAAAGTGTATTTTCAAAACCATTTCTCGTTTTTTTCTAAAAATATCTCATTTTTGTTCAAAGTGCCTCTTTTTTCAAAAATGTTCATTAGATTTTCTTTGTTGAGAAATTCTAGATCGTGACAGGAAATAAATTTATTTTAGTAAAATGCCTATTTCTACTCGCTCCTTTTTTCTGTACCCTTGCCTACAGAGGTAATATCTCTTGTGGGTATCTTTTCTCTCTTTTCCCCCCTCGATTTTTGTAACACTTCTCATTCTCCCATTGCTGCCGGCCGTATGTTTAATTTGATTGAAAAATGCGTAAATCTTCGCAGACTTGACTTAGTTCTACTTCCTTACTCCTATTTAGCGGGTCCATATTATTTTGTTATGAGTAATAGGTACATTTTTTGCTTACATCTAATGTTTCTGTACCTCGGCGGGGCATTTCCTTGAAGGTCTTCGCGGTAGATGTTGTTATCGTGGCATTGTGTTTCCTTTAATTAAAGTGAAACTCAATTTTATATCGGCAATCCCTTGAATTGCTGCAGAATGCAGAAGAAACTGAAAATGAAACGCTGTACCTGTTGTGTGCCGGTTTATTTTTTATCGTCGAGTTTATTTGCGCTGTAATTGCTTTAAGTTGACAGATCTATTTTCATTTTTTTTACAGATACTTGCGCTTAAATATAGGATGCCCTCATTACAGCAACCAGAAGGAAAGGTGTGAAAATATTTTTAATATTTTTCAATTTCCTTAGTGAGAGAGCCAACCTATTTTTAGTAATTCAAAGTGTATCCTTTTACGTGAAGAAACCTGCAGTTTTTCAGCACATAAGGCATCATGATGCCTCTGAAATAAAGTAAATAAGATGGTATTGCTTCAGAATTTGTAATGCATAGCCAGGACAAGGCAAACAGTCACCGTGTTTAATACTCATTCATCATAAAAACTACATATCTCTTTTAAAGATCGCCATCTTAATGTTCAGTTATGTAGGACTGTTCAGTTCGGAGAACTAATTTTTAAACTTCCCGTTGGGAAATGTAAACAATAGTAAGATTTAGCTACCGGGTCTCTACAAATCATGCCGAACGGTCCCCAATTTTTGCCCAGTGACTCACTAAGACGTCAAAGGGTGGATATGAGGAGGCTTGAAACCTCAATCTTTGTTCAGTAGATAATTAAAAAACCCATGTTTCTGATTCATGACTTTTATTCTTTCTGATCCTAGCCTTCAACAAAACAGTATATGGTCCCAAAAATAGATGCAATCTTGGATGACTTTCGCGTGATTGGACGTGGGATTGTTTGTAACGTCAAAGTTAAAGACAGCTGAAAGGATGCATTGCTCATTCTCTAATACCCATCTGCTGGTCAACAAAACTGAGACAAAGCACGTTGAATGCAGGTGTCGGAAATGACATTGTTGTATATAGGGCCTGAAAATATATTCTTATGATAACAGTATAGATAACGATGCCAAGACATCGAAGGAAGTTGATTCATGATCAAAATTAATTTCTTTACAAGTTTTCACATGTGCTAATTTTTGTGTATTGCAGCAGTCATCTACTCCAGCATTTTCAGCCTAAACAATTTTTTGAACGCAAGTATTCATGTTTTCCTGCCTATATATTTGTAGATACTCATATAATGAATATTCTAACTTCTGTTTTTAAACCTTTTTTGCAAAAACCTCTTCTAGACAGACCAATAGTTTCTTACGGCTTCTCATTTGAAAAAATGATTTTTAGTTTTTTTAAAGAAAAACATTACCGAAATGGCTATGTAGCACTATCAAGATTTTGTGCTTATTGTGTATTGTGAAATGAAGTTCATTATATGTAATTTTTAGCTGCGTTGAACTTTGACATCGAAACGTGAGGCTTTGTTAATGAAGGTAAATAAAGTCAGTATGCTTCGGGGCTTTATTTTGTGTTGGTGGTCAACCAGTGTGTTTTTTGCATTGTTTTAGGCCAAAAATTAGAGGTTATGATTTTACGTGTATTTTACAAATATGTGACTACTGTTTTTTTAGAAGATTTTCCACTTATGGGTATTAATTGATTTTCCGGGTTTTTTTTGCGTTATGACATCCGAAATTGGACACTGATGATGACCTTTACGAAACAAATGATGATTTACGCACTCTTATGCGTAAGCAAAATTCAAGCACGTTTGTGCGGTTTTATGAAAAAATTACAATTTTGATAAGAACAGTTTTATAAGAACACGAGACTTGAAACTGGGCAAAGGTTAAGGACAGATTAAGAACAATCTGAGGCTTAGCTACTTTTAAAATTGTACTTTGAACAGTGATTCATCTCGAAAACGAGGGGGTTTTGCCATCTAGGGGGGCTTTTTTACTAATTTTGTTAGGCCTTTTGTTAGGCTTTGTTGGGAGGCCTTAACAACCCTCAAGAGCGAAAAAGCTAGCAATTTCACTGCTTATTAATTTAGGACAGATAAAGCCTCGGATTTTTGCAACAAAAAATAAGAACGGCCTGAACTTCAGTTTACTGGTTCTTATAAAAAAGTGTATATGCTAAAATGTAAAAGCAGTTTTGGCAAATAAGAAGTTGCTGTTTGGGATAGAACCGTCGAAGAATCAATCTGGATGACCATGTCAATCATACTTTGAAGTTTTTACACTATACGACTGCTTAAAAGTAGTAGTGATTTTATTTTATTTTATCGACAATGAAATTTACCACAAAAAGCAACTTAGAATCTTAATATGCCGCTTGCAATGGAAAAGACAAAGCGTCATTGCAATTCAACGAAATGATCGTAACGGTATGTCAATGCACTACAGACACTGCGTCATGGATGAATCTCTGAATCTAGATGCACATATTCGCTATCAGATTATATGTAAATATTCTGATTTTGCAATCAGGACTTTATCAAAGTAATTTTATCAAAATAATAAAAGTATAGTTTATCTAGAACTAAGAAAACTTGAGTCAGGCGTGAAATTTTCTAGTTTTTCTTAAACCTAGAGCCAAGATGTCGAAAAACATCATTGCCCCGCAAATAAGCTGTTTTTCTTTTACTAAGCCATGCCCCGCAAATAAGCTGTTTTTCTTTTACTAAGCCATGAAAATTCACTTATATCTTGGGGCTTTTTGTTTTCAGGCTAAATCTTTCTTAAAAGTTTCTTAAATTTTCCAAGCTGAGTACCATGTTTTATTTTGAATAAATACTCTACCCATTCATTTATATCAATTTGAATGCCTTGTTAAGAAAAAGACATTTTGACCAACATTTAAGAAAACGCCTAAAAGATTTTTAAACCAAAGCCTTTGAGAAAATATTCGAGCCTAAAGGTTTCTTAAAAGTACCTTTTTATTAGAGATTGAAGAACGACTTACTGACTGACCCAAGTGTTCACCAATTCCAAGAACCAATTGCGGAAATGTCTCCGGTTCCTTCGGTTGAACTCTTCAGTGCAGATAATTTTGTTGATATCAATTTCAACATTTTTGAAACGGTATGAAGGGAATTCTTCTTCCTTTCAAATTGAATTAAAACCTTTTAGATGATGGTAAGAATAGACGGAAGTTGATCCACTTTAAAGCAATCATGTTGATAAAAAATTAATATGAAAGTCAAAGCTTCTTGTGTGAGCGGAAATGTAGACCCGGAAGATGAAAAAACAAGGAAGTCTGTAGCTTCTTAACGCGCTCAGTTATGAATAATGATGCATATCAAGCTTATTGTTTCTCTGCATGTTAGAAAGCTTCAACTTCCATTACCGTCTCATGTTGGATCGGTAGAGTCACTGTTATGCAGTTGCGAATCTTTTTCGAACTCTAAATTTGTTGAAAGAGGTAAGACAGCTTCACATGCATTACTTTTTCATGGAAATGCCAAAAGAATAGAGAAAAGTGCTTTGTATTACATAAAAAGCAAATCTTTTATTGCGGTATTTAACTCATGGCCATTTTTCGTTAGTTTTTTACGCTTGATTTGTCAAGGAAGTGGAGATTGATCGCTCACGGCAGAGATCTTTGTCATATTTGAAAACAGAAAGGACCAAGTTTCAACCGTCCCCATTTGTTTCAATCTTCAACAAAAAGCCCAAGAACGGTTTCGTTCTAGCAATGATCTTTTGTAGGTGTGACATTATTGAGCAGTTTCAATTTTCCACATTAAAATTGAGATGTTATTCGTGATTTTTCACAGATTAACCTAGTGATCCAACATAATCCAACATCAATATAAACACCGAAAGTCAAATCTCATTCGCCCAAGTTCTTAATTTTGCATACTTTATGCATTTTGTATATAAACCGTATTTTTGAATTCTAGCAAGACATCTAAGTTTATGTTAAAGATACCTAAGGCTCTACTAAAGGTTTCTAAGGGGCCATTCCGCTGTTCAGCAAAACTGCTATATGTCATATTTGAAGAAGCCACCACTCCCTTCCCCCAGCCACCGTGACGTAGCAGGAACAGCGGAATGTAAAGTCATGCCCTCACCCACCCCTGCAGGACAATATAAGCTTTTGGGACAATGTAAAACTCAAACGTAGTTCACCAATCAACGACGAGGACAGACTGCTGCATCAGTTGTACTACAAGCTGTAGCCTGCGTGCAGACTCTGAAATTGTTCCTACGTGAAATCATAGGAGTATAGTACTTTTCTACAGCTTAGATTGCATGCAGCCTACCAGGGTGTACATGAGTGGAGAAAATGGTCCATTGTAAGCAAATAGACCTTAAGATCTCTTTGACCAGACCCACATGTCCAAATTATTCTCCTGAAATTGCTAATGCTGCTTTACAGGGGCGGATCCAGAGCAACCTTGAAGGAGGGGTAGTTTGTAGTAGGGGCGCTGAAAAAATTTTAAAAATTGGTGACGAGAGTACGCTGTATACAATAATTTCAGATCCATTTTCGGAATAAACAATATAACTTTGAGGTAATCCTTGAAGAAAATTAATCTAACTTTTTCACCTGATTCTTATTCTTCAAAAGGGGCGTTATACTTGCTCGTCGAGGGAGGGGCAACTGCCCCTAGCTCCGATTTCATTTTAACTTCAAAACGAATAGAACTATAGAATATAGTGATTAAAGAAGAAACTTTCCTTCAGTCAAAATCTACTTAAAATTTTCTAAACTTCTTTCTTGGGCCAACAACAATAGTGGCGGCCTTACAAACTCCTCTACTTGCAATTACATTTTACCAGCTCTGTGTAGCATTTTTTTATGAACGCCATTTCTGTGCCATCTTTAAAGCTCTTTTAAGATGAAACCGGCTACCGGCACCATCGGAGAGGCATTGAAATAACGCATACAGAGTCGAGGAGAGTGTTTATCTTTCCAATGATAACGAGTTGAATGTTGGCTGTGATTCTTTCATTTCTTCTACTTTCAATTGCTTTTTCCCAAACACATAGAACAAACTTAAAAATGAACTTTGCAGCTATGCCTGTGTGTTCTATTCACGTACATTTGTGATTTATTCGTTGGTTTTTTGCTTAAAAATAATCTGAGTAATATATAACCATTTTGCGTTTTCAGGCTTAGATGTCTTCGAAAAAAGGGTTTTCGATTAGCTTTCAGTTTTAGCAGCTTGACATATGAATTTCGACTCTGAACTGCCTAAGCCAAATATTTTTCATCTTTTATGGTTCTCTGACCAATCTCAAGGCATAGTTTATCTTTTAGTGTTCATCGGAACATTGATCGATGATTGCCTAAATTTTCCATTAAACGACAAACGTGCTGTTTTTAACTAGTGCGTTCTTATTTAACGTGCAGAGGACACGGAGCCAGAGAGATGCAAACTGTTTGTGCAGTGTGTAACGTGATTTCTACTGACTGGTTATTATTTACAAAGTGCGTATTGATATAGAAAACTAGCAAATTTAATTAAGCGTTATACAAATGAGAGGATGTGCTTGATGGCTAACAATGGTGTGATTGATAAGGATAAAATGAAGTGTAATTAGCATAGGTAATAAAGAATATAGAATTACGTAGGTATGCAGAAAAAGCAATAATGGATTGTGTAAAATGGCCTAAATTGAATCACTACGATCTCTTTCTCAAACCCAAGGAATAGAGTTTAAAACTTAGCTTAGCTAATTGTACTTTATTTAACACTTGGAAGATTGAGAGAAATCAAGGCTCTTTGCTCTGGCAAAGTTACACATTCAGATATCAGCGGTATCACAAGGGTTTTTCCTTGGTCTCCTGCTTTTCTAAGCTTTCATTATTAACGTAATTGGCAACTGTTAAATATATCTCTGCCAGTATTACTACAATTTGTCATTAAGTCAATGACGACGATGAAAGTACCCTCATTCTCTACCTAGATCATTAAAAACCAATCTTGGCTAAGCAATGAAAAATGCAATTTAAAGATGACGAAACTGAAAAATGTACTTTTTTCGCAATATGGGGTCTCATATAGTAATGAATTCCATTAAAGACTGGAATAAATCAAACCTAACAAAAGCATGCCTTAAAAATAGTAAAATGTGTTAAACGATTGCAAGAAAATGACTGCAAGAAATATAACTGCAAGATGTGGTCGCAAAAATGTTTAGCTCGCTTTGCTCGCAGGGAACCTCTTCTACCAAATATACCTAGGGCCTCAGACAACGTTTCGCCTTCCCTTCCAATGTATCGCTAGCATGAAGAGTGCCCTATAAAGTTGTGGGCTTAACATATCGTGAAGCATTTTATTGAGTGTGTTTGCTAGTAAAATAATGCATCTAACTCGAGCACCACCCCTCCCCCCTAACCACTTTGAATTTCTTGACGCTGCCCCTGCAACATGGATTTGTTGGTGAGTTGCTTGTGGAACTTGTTGTGGTCAAACTCCCCAAACACCTCCGAAATAATTTTTGCCTCTGGTAAGAAATCTGAAGAGCAAAAGACATTTTTGGGTGTTGCACTAGCTTCTTCCGCCTAATCTCGATTTCACAACGAGATTTAAAAACAGTTCGTATTTTGTCTTTGTCTTACAGCGTCATTCCAGTCGATTTGAAGTTCAGCTGCGATATTTCAACTACTGGTGCAATAAAGTTACTTACTACTCGCGTAGATGATAGTGGTGTGTTTGGTTCTTGTTTGCGAAACTTTCATACTGGCTTAGAGCACAGTTTTAATGCTGGAAGCGTTTATTGCAATGTCAAGTATGCCTACAAACGGCACGTGTATTGTTTAACAGCCTAGGCCATCGAACCACCGAAGTGTTGAGACGTGTTTCTCTGACTGCTGTCAGCCTTCTGTGATTTGAACCTACAGGCCAGGTGAAATGGGAAACAAGCAAAGCAAAGCTTTTTTAATCTCAAAAAGAGCAAATAATGGAAATTCAGTGCAAGATGGCAATTCCAGGGTTGCATCAAAGCGAACGGCTGAGGACATGTGTGGTAGCAGTTCTAATCGTGACGAAGAGCTGGAAACGGAACACAGCCCAGGAAGGTATATATTTTTAACATGGTGTTACGCTTTAAGTCATGAAGAATTTTTATACACATCAAAACAAGCTGCAGCCTTAAGCTCGCGTTTTCGACCGTTTCTAAGGTGACGTTTACTGCTCAACAAATTTGCAACAGAGTGTGATATTTTTGCACTGATGAAGTCAGAGAAAGTAAATCTAGGAGTCCACCAGAAAAAACAAGCGAGCAATTTTTAGTGGAAAATTCACATAGCTGTTACAAAAAATCATTATTACTATTGAATTAATGTGTACAGTTTTTATTAATATATAATCCCCCTTGTCAGACGACTTGTGTAAGGTTTAACCGATTAGTTGCTAGAAAGCTAATTTCAATTGTCAAAATGGCAGAAGCAACCAACATTAAACAGACCAATGATTTGTTGTCAAAGTTTTTTGGCAGCCAGAATTGTTTACATTAAAATGATAGCACTTTGTCAGTTACTTTCTGTGATTCAGTCATCTAAAATTACCTGCTGCAATCTAAAGCAACAGGATTACATCAAAAAGAGTTAACTTCTGCAAATTGTATATCCTAAATTTTGTCAGTATTCATGTAAAGCAAATGATTTAGGTAATGGAAGAATGACATTCGCAAGATACAAAAGTATTGCAAAGAGCCTTCTTTTGCAGCAAAGACTACATTACTTTATGTAAACTAAAAGTTCTTAAAAGCTAAAGGCATTGAGTCTTGATAAAAAAGAGGCTATACCCAAACCTGCCCAAATCCCCTGTGTCATGGCTTCCATGCTGCAATGCTATCGGTTGATCTGGAACTGGTCATATGAACTGGTCTGGTGCTAATTAACAAACAGTTTCCATCAATAGCAAGATGTCACATGAAACTGCTCCGATCATGCTGATCACAAATGGCCCTGAAGAGAAGGTGTATTAACCATGACTCAATACCTTTAAGTTTTCAACAGGCCATGTCAAATTTTTCTTGCATTTTGACCCTTCAGCTTTAAAAGTTTGAGGGATTTGTTTTTATGAAATTATTTGTAAACCCAAAGGACAAAATTAGAGACAAATTTGTTTTTCAAATTAATGATTAATTCAAGTGATTTTTAACAGTGTTTTTTCCTGATGTATTTTCACTTGCTTGAAAAGAGCTTGCTTTAGAACTCACTTGAACTCACTTGCTTTAGATACAAACTTAAGTTTTACCTTAAAACTAACACAGTTTCATGCGATAAGTGATGCTCCTGGGTGACCTTGTGCTATTCACAACCAGGTCCCAAGCTTCTTAACTCTCCTCACCTGCAAGTACAATTTTGATATTTTTGAATCATTTAGTTTATACATATAACATCACTTAGTTAACTTTTCTACGCTGACATTCCATATTTTCTTCCTTTTTATTGGATCTAACAAGTAATAAAATTGTTATACTGTTTCTAGGAAACGGCTGAGAACAACATCAGAATACATTTACAATGTCTTGTTTCTTGAAGGAGAAAACAGTGATGTTACCATCAGTGCTCTTGGTATTGATTTTTTTATTATTTTCTCTGAATAAATTTATCATTAAGTTGCATTTGAAAAGTGTGAGGATGACTCAATGGCTAGAGCTGAAGACAACTGATCCAAGCTTTCACACACAGTGAGGAGAGCCACCAGCCCTCTGTTATTTTCAAGGCATAAAAACCATGGATCACATCAAGAGGGAGGACCAGGGCACCACTGGATTAGTACAGCTTCTCAGTGTCCTAAAAACTACCTCTGGAAGCTAGGAAGTACCAAATACAAAAAAATACCTTTACTAGTTAGAAAGTGTTGCATTAGTCTCTAGACTCAGGGCTGTTAGTGAATATTTTTTCAATTTGGCAAATGATGGCATAGAAAGTAATCTTTGCAGGTCTACTAGATAATTTATATTTGAATTCAAGGATGTCTGTAAAAAACTCTTTCTCTGTTGTAGGTCATGAATGGAAACTGCACAAAGTTTATCTTTGTCAGGTATTTTCATTTTCTCAAAAACTTAATTAAAGGTTTACTTCCTTTTTTGCTTTTGCTTTGCAATTTTTGATGAATTCTGGTTGGCACAAATGTAGCACTTAGACTACTAACAATTTATAATTTTATATTATAGCTGTAACAAGTGATTTGTATTCTTAATGACCTTTAAAGAATTAAAATGACAACAGTCCCTATAGCACAGAGGTCTTGCAGTGTTAATGGAGACTATCAGCCTCCAAGAGAGATACTAAGGATCATGTTATAAATTTCATGAGCAAGCTCTGCTTATGTTAAATTGTTGCAAAGTAACAACATAATTTTATTTGAGTTGGTGTATATCAGTTGCATATCAGTTTTATGTCTTTTTTAGTCAGGGTATTTCAGAGGAATGCTAAAAGGCCAATGGTTGGAAAGCAGTCTGTCCTTCATTGCAATTGAAATCCCTGATGAAACTGTTGACCGAAAAGGTATTGCTATGTAGAAATTTTGTTGAAAAATAATCCTCGGTGATATCTGTAGATAGCTATTGATTGCAATTTATTTTTGGCAAGTTGTTTTATTTCTCCTGCAATCAGTTTGCAAGTTGGTTGTTTTCCTAAGTTTAAACCTAAATTATACTTGCAAATTTAGGTTATCCAGGCAATGTAACTGACTGAAGTGTCATAAAATTCATGAAGATTGTGAACTTTTACTTGGCTTCAAGCAAATTTTTACAGCAGGATGATACAGCTCTGAAATTTAAGTTTGCCTTTTGCTTGACTTCAAGCAAATTTATTAATTGCAGGTCAAATAGGGGAACAATAAAGGCAATTGACCCAGCAGTTATGCCAATACTTCATTTCTTTAGAAGCCAGCTAGATTTTTGACTTTTTTGCCAGCTAGATTTTTGAAAATTTTCAATTATTTTGGTGTCTGTCAATAAGGAGCCATTCAATTTTATTTTACTCGAGTGCTTATTTTGTGGTTGTAAGCATCCACATTTTTGTCTTAAACTTTTTATTGGCAGTATCATATTGTTTAGTAATAAACTCATATCTTCTTGTTATTCTTGTGTCAGCTTTGGACATTGCTTTTGGAAGTCTCTACAGTGATGAGGTTGATGTTAATATCCTTCGCAGTCATGTGATACCAACATTGGCTGCAGCACGACTGCTGGACTTGACTGGCTTGCTTGTGGTGTGTCAAGATGTTATGATGGAGACATTATCAGCGTCCACAGTTTGCAGATACCACCAGGCAGCTTGCACATATGCATTGACTGAAGTGGAAAGAAAGTAAGCACTTTCGATTTTCATTGTTAGGGTTTACAGCCAAAGGAGGTGCAACTAATATTGTGCTTTTTGATAAGAAATATTTTCATAGAGGGCATGGCCTATCTTGTGTCTTTTCTTTAAAAAACCATTATTTGCTTTCAAAGACAGTGCTTTCATAATGTTTTAATGGAAATCTAGCAGAGGGACCTAACTTCTTGAGAGAAATATATTTTACAGAAAAAAGATGCCTGTCTTGTTCTGATCCATGAACTTCGTCATTTGTAACAAACGTGATCATGAATTTGCAAAACGTCACTGCATATCAAATGCAGAGAAACATTGCGCCGCCAACCTTTTAGTGCAAATGCGAGTTCCCTTATAAACTTTCTGGCCACGTTAGTCCCAGTGCTAATGTCATAGAACAGCATGAAAATGTCCACAAAAGGCGAAGGAATGCAGCTTCAATGGCATAGTGCTTTTCACTAGATTTTAGTGAGTTTTTCTTTTGTTTTGAAGCAACTGGGCATGCCTACTATTGTCCCAAAACATCAGAGATGCCTTTCTTTTATGTTGCTTTTTTTCTACTTCTTAAAGTAACTGTTTCAAAATGATGTTTGTTTCAATCTGATCATCGAAATGTCGATTCTGGCACAGGCTTCATTTTCGTAGGGTTAGAGTTAGGCCCGAGAATGCTGTTGATTTTATATTCTGTCAACAAGTACTGAATTTTTTTGCTTCTCAAGGTGTTTCCAGTGGATCGAGCGAAATTTGCTGCTCTGTCGGACCCCTGCAGTGGCAAAAGAAATAAGCCAAGATGTTCTCGAACAAGTGTTGCAGTCAATGGAATTTGTGGTGATGCAAGTGGAGGTTGATGTTTACAATTTCTTAAAAATCTGGGTTTACTTAAAACTACACCCTACATGCGATCTGCCTTTGAAATCAATTGTGCAGGAGACGCAGAGGTTTTTTATCGAACGGGAGCAAGAAGAAAACAAAAGGGCCTTCCTTGCAACCGAAGAGGGTCTACAGTTTGCGTCGACTTTCAAGTGTTTGAAACTTGAAAGGTTATTAGAAGACTCCAAGGCAATAAACTTGTTAAAAAAAGACGGCATAATTCCAAAAGGTAGGCGCCTTAAATTTATTTATTCTGATCTGTGGCGACGCCAAGGGGTGGTATGGGGGGGGGGGTGGATAATAGCTGGTGCCGCCACTGATTCTGATTTCGTCTAAGGCATAGTCATAAATAAAATTCTGATCTGAAATGCATGATTTTACAATAACCGATGTATTTTCTTTTTGAAATCCTAGGTATGTAAGTTTCCTGTAAGGCAATAAAGCACTTGATATGAAGCATTTTATTTCCGTGTTAAGTAAATCTTAAGTTAGTCATTCTGGGTTATAACAGAGGCATGTAAGTTTTGGTCCATAAATTGTTTTTTTTTATCATGTTCATTATCTAGTAGTAGAGAACGTTAATTATTTGACAACCTGTTGATGGACGATCTTTTCATTGTTTTTTCTTCTTCATATAAGTAGGAAAAAGCTTTATGCAGAAATCTTTCCTGTAAATAAAGTGATTTCTGATATTCACCCATTGATTCATTTTTTCAGAATGGCTTTTATCATTATATGAGGAACAGTGGAACAGGATGCTAAATGTTTACAACGGATCTGATCAAGGCCCAATCGAGGTGCCACGAGATGTTTTCGAAAAATTTGCATGCAGATGTGGAAGGATTTTGGAGAAAAATAGCAGGGTAAATATTTTTGAAATAATAACGACTGTAAAAAATTTGTTCTAGCTATCTAGCTGAAATTTATCTTAAAAACAATGTTAACTCCAGTGCAAAGATTACCTGATCAGAAACTCTAGCTTCTGCACTTTGTCCTTTGCTTAAGCTTAAGAGAAACATGTCAGGAGCATAATGTTAACTGTTTATCGATTAAAGGTTTGTGCGTAGGCCTAAAGCAAAATGGTTCCAAAAGCAGTTGCTAGAAATTTTCGATGATAGAAAAATTTGATGTTTAAAAATAAACAAAACAAAATTTACGTTTATATGTATTGAATTACTTGCCTCCGTGTTTTCAGTATTGTTGGAGATGGACTGGATTTTCGTGTGGAATTGACATAATAGTAACCTATGACAACAGAAATCGAAGCCTGTCAATCAAGCGCAACACTTACAGCCAACCATGTAATTCGGCTATTTGCATGCAAAGTCAAAGAGCGGTTGCTCTCAGGTAACAATTATTCTAATCCACACGTCTTATTTTTATATTAATTGTTTTCTTTTTTAAGTTATGTCAGACGATTTAAACAAATAATTCCAGTTAGAGATGTTAAGGAATTAGGGATTTAGCTTTTTGAATCGTGGGCAAGAGTATGAAATTTTCCGAGGCAAGTGTTGTAATAGCCCCTTTTCTCAACTTTCTAGATCAAAATATCAACTTTCCTGATGCATCTTCTAAATCATGTCAGATTTGGAGGTGGATAGGCATTCGACCCCCAATACCCCATAATTTCAACCATTGACCCGCACACAAGAAAAAAATTAAAAAGCAGTAGCGATTATATTGAATGATTCATCACTGTAAAAGTTTCTCTTGTGCAAAGAAAACTATTCAACGTATTTTATAAGGCCTTTGTGTGTTTCAAAAGGAAAACGATCCAGTAAAGGTGGAAAAAAGTGTTTTGATGTGTAAGAAAATGCTGAAATGGCAAGAGTAACATTCTATGCCAAAACAGAGCTGACTATCATAAGTTTATCAGATTGTTTACGTGTTTACTTGTTCTTTAGTTTACTTGACTTTCTTCTCAAAGAAAAGTAAGAACGGAATTATTTGCTGTTCAATTCTTTGGGAAGTTGGTGCATTGCAAGGCACGACAATAAAAGCACTAGAAGTGTTGTCTTCAAACTATAATGCTTTCCAAGAACATTTACCTATTGATTGGTCACTAAACTAATTTTTGCTTATTGAAATTAATAAAATTCGTGCCAATAGTTGAATTTGTATTCAAATTACTAAAGGAATTATCAAAACGACAAGAATTTTAATTGTGGTACATATTATTATGATACTCAAGGCGGTTCAGAATTTTTCCTTCCTGGTTAAAAAACATAATTTTTTATTCATTGTGCTTTTTATCAGCACACTCTTTGACACATATCCATTTTGTACGATCTAAGGTTTCTCATGCTATTGGATTTCTTAAATATGCCAAGAAGTTACTTCCAAAAGACACTCTCTCTAAAATGTATCGTGGTATCGTTGAACCGCATCTCCGCTACTGCTGCTCAGTCTGGGGGGCATGTGGGGGGACAGGGTTGCAGGTGCTGCAAAAACTTCAAAACCGCGCAGCTAGAATTGTGACCAACAGCAGTTATGATTCTTCTGCTAGTGCTTTGATTAAAAGTTTGAATTAAAAATTAAATTAGGGTTTTACTCGTATTTATTTTTAACTTAATTTGTAACGTTTTATGCACGGCCCCCTGAAAAACAATCTATCAATTGACGGGGTTACCGTGCTTAAAGAAATTAAAATGAATGAAATGAATGAATGACCAATTCAAGCATTCAGATCGAAGAAATATCAATTTTTCATGAATGTATGTTCTTGTAGGTTTAAACTTTTCACAACAAACGATTCTGGAGCCGAAGTCAATTGCAAGGATACAGGGTTGCTGCACATGATGCTGAAAACCGACGAAGAAGCACCTTTGTTTCAACTAAATGAAAACTGGACCTTTCCTGTATTTGTGAGTGCTAGGATTATGATCGCATCACATGACGTAAATGGACAGAAAGTTTAAAGCCTTGGCCAGTCATCTGTTCCTCCTTGATTTTCTTCTGAATCGACGATGACCTAACATCAGTTACCAGAAGCTTTTGTCGTCAGACACAGAATATCCTCTCGTACCCTGGTTTTTCGTACCCTGGTTTTCAGCTTTTGATAGTAACTTAAAGAAGAAAACCGTCAGTTCATGTGCTTTGAAAAAGTTTCATGCAAATTTTGTTCGTTCTCAACTCGTTGAAATTAATATCTGCTATTGTTTTCATCCCACCTGAATTTTTATCATGACACCTCATGACACTGGAATCGTATTGTACGAGGGAGTTTTTCTATGCTTGTTCTAACCTTAAGTAACTTGATAAACACGGGGTTTCAATTTTGCTACATCAGGAACACAGCTCGTACCCTGGTCCGTATTACTAATCTATAGGTCCGTAACTCGCATCCCTCTCCTATCATAGACCTTATCAATACCCCTGCAACTTGTTTTGTTACAAAAACCCCCTTAACAAATAGCAGGCTGTGAGATGGCCGCTTTAAATAATTCCCAATCAAACCTAAGGTCAATCTACGCAATGCTGGTTCCATTCAGGGTAGTTGTCTCTTTGCCAAAAAAGAGTATTTATTTTCATGGACACCAATAATTTAATTTGATTAAGTACTCGGGTTTTGAGTTCTTAGAGGGTTATCTCCGCTCAATGGGCCCCTCCCCAGACTGGCCTTCGGCCAATTACTTGGAAATTGAATAAATATCTCAGATCCATTATGTGTTTATTAATCGTTTGTCTCTAGGAAAAGTATCTTGTTTAAAACAATTGTTTTAGAAATCACAAAGTTGGCGTACATCAATCTTTGAATCCAAACTTAAATGATATTCTCATGCTAGTAATTCTCGCATTTTGTTACGCTTTTGTTGTAAACTCAACTGATGCTACTTTGTATTGAACGATTGATTTTTTTAGACGTTTGTGATTTGTAAAGTTACCACTACAATATTCGCCTTCGAATTGTATCATTTTGTAAATGTTATCGAAGATCCCATTCACAACTGTCAAGTAGAAAATTAAAAATGATTGCGTTAAATTGGGATTCTATATAGATTTTACGCTAAACCAGCAATTTACTACGAGTTACCCTCAGTTTCTGTGAGTTACTTCTGTCACCACGAGGCCTCTGGGAGATATGTTTTGATTTGTCTTCTCAAGTTAACGTAGTAAGTCCGGTTCGATGTATAATAAACTCATAAGTAGGAAATTGCCAAGGTAGGCACTTGTGTAATTTTGGTGCTCAATTAATTGTTGTATCGTCATTTTTTAGAAGTTTGGCATTCTTGTATAACTTGGCGCCTTTTTTAATCACCCTGTAAGCACTGCAAGCGAGGCTTCGGGAGAGGTACCTTAGTAAAAGGTACCTCTAAGGAATAGGTACCATAGTAGGCTCGAGGTACAGGGACGTGCCATTATTAAGGGGTATATACTTTTTTCCTGAAAAGTATGGAATTATCGGTAACAGTTTTTGAAATACGTGTGGAGTTATCGGTACCATTTTGTAAAATGGTTCGGCAGGATGGAGACAAAAATACAACTCCTTAACGCTTTTGTGCTTTTTTAGATCAACAAACATGAGGCCTTTCTCAAGCACCTACAGTATGAACTCTATCTGAGTCCCTAAACTAAGTTTCTACTGGGGTATATATGTGTTTGGGGGAATAATGGGCAAGGGCTGTATAATCATTACACTGCAAAATATAACAAAAGATGTGGGCTGTATAGTCATCAGAAAGTAAATTTCGCAAATTGAATGTCCAGATAGAAATGAATGTATAAAATGTGTAATATTGAGATTTTCGGGCAAAGGACAGACAAAATTTGTTTGATGATTTTGTTGGGTCTTGAGAATGTTTTATTGCCGTGCAGAATTATGGGTAAAGTTTTCATCATGTTTGCGTATTTGTTGGTCACATTCTTTAAAACGTGTCCGGAATTCTGGGTCAAAATTTTCAACCAAAATGGCACGTCCCCCTTCAAAATCTAGGCTTAGCACGTCCCCCACCCCGAGAGTGTCATTGTGACTCTGCGAAGGAGACAATAAAACCTTGTTGAATCCTTGTGCTCGCTCGGTTGACAAAATGGCGAGCGAAGATGACGAGAAAGTCAACGATGGAGCAGAAAACATTTCTCCAGGAATAATATATGTCAGCAAAATCCCACCCTTTATGAAGCCAGGAAAGGTTCGAAGTCACATGACTCAGTTTGGAGAAATTGGAAGAGTTTTTTTACAGCCAGAAGGTAAACAAGTTAGTCGTCAATTTTCGCCCCTTGACGAGGTTCTTGAAAAAAATGTTCATAACTATTCATGCTGATCCATACAAAGTTTGATAGAGCGAAAAAATCATTCAGTTTAGATGTATGTCCGAAGTTTTGACATAAAGCGGATACCTACGAAGTTATGGATACTTTAATCTGAAGTTCACCACCATGCCATGGGAAACAATCCATGCTGCATATCCCATCCCATGTAATCCCTCACGCCTTAGATACGGCTAGGCCAGCAGGTGTACGTCAAGATTCATAAGCAATAAAAAAAATGAAAAAAACATTACGCTGACCCAACTCACAACAATACTCAGTCAAGTTATTCATAAAGTTGGGATAATGGAGATGATATTTTTTGGAGTCTTTAGAGTTTAGATTTTATGTTTTCACTTTGTTTAGAATCCACCCAGGCTGGAAAACTTGCATATGCTTGCAAATACGCTGGACTTCGTGCTTGCATCTCGGACCTCTAGTCTAGTGACCCAGAATATCAATGTATCCATGAATATTATACTTTAGTAATGTTTACATGGGCATCATTACTCATAAGCCGCAGTTGATCATGTGCCTCTGGTCGCAGTGCTGTGTCAGTAGAATCATACAGTCATATTTTCCCACCTCTGGCAATCCACCATGTAGAAATCAATATTAAAATGTACATTAACAATGACAAATGTGCTTGGCTCCATGTGGTATGCTAGTTATTGCTGTCTGATGGTAAATAAGCATGTGTTGATATTTGTTTCTGATCTGCAAGACCGAAGAGGTTGTCTCTTATGTTGGAAGGGACTTGCTGTTTTATTCTCTCCACTCCCCCCCAATCTTTAGATTTTGCATCCTGGCATTATATAATATAGAGAGTGTTTGACTAAAAGCTTCAGTTTTTAGTATTTGTGCATATTAGAAAAATCAAGACACTAGAAATATACCTTTGTATGATTCTTCATTTTCTTCAATTTTCTTTTTCCTTTTTCACCTTTTCAAATGCTTCTTTTTCTATAATTTATCTTGTAATACCGCTTTAGAGAGCTAAATAACCATATTCTCTCTTGTATTGATTCAACTTCTAATTTAATTGGGGGATCATTGAAGAGGCGGGATTATCAGAGAGACAGGATTATCAGAGAGGCGGGATTATCAGAGAGGCGAGATCAATTTTTCAACATGCTTTCAAAAAGCGGGCTTAGATTTCAACCTGTTCTCCTGTGCATGTAAATTGCAAAGAATGTTGACAAAAGTTGGTTGGAAAAACAATGCTGATTGGGTAAAACATTATTCATCGAATAAGAATGATAAGACACTGATGAAATACATTGATCTTTTCTTAATCAAACCCACATGCAAGATAATCAGAGAGGTGGGATAATTTCCAAAGTATAGAAATAAGGCAGGATTGTTAGAGAGGCAGGAATGGTAGAAAGGGTGGGAATACCAAAGAGAATACAGTACTTAGAAGTGTCAACAAGATCAAGAACATAGAGCAGTATCTTAGTCTTCATTCGTTTTTCCATTATAGTGTGCACTGTGTATATATTTTAACCTCCTGTGGCTCCATTTCTTTGTATTAAATCTCCTTCAACTACAAGATATTTTTCATCCCTAGTACTTTTCAGACTTCTTCCTCAAACTCATTTCCAATTAACGTCTCCCAGCTTAAGCAGTCAGTAACTATGGAAGTTAACTGGAAAAAGGTTTTCCATCCCCCCCCCCTTCATTTTTGAGGATTACTTTTGGAATTATTGTTTTAGACCCTCTCACAAGAAAGAGAAGAAAAAAGACTGGAGGAAGTGGGAAAAAGATGTTTACAGAAGGTTGGGTTGAATTTAAAGACAAAAAAATTGCCAAAGCAGTTGCAAGGACACTCAATGGACAAATAGTAGGTAAGAAGAGGTTCTGTTTTGGGGTTTAAATCACATATCACTGGGGTGCTTAGCTGATGCTAAAAGAGGTGTTTTCCCAGCTTGAATGATAGGTAGCATCAAAAAGAACTGGGGCAGTTAATATATGATTTATATAAATTCTCATAAATGTTATAGATCTCTGAATTGAATCAACTTTTATGTCAAAAGACAGAAACTCAAGGAAGTAGGATGCATTATATAGTGGGGGCACCTGTTTAAAGGGGCACCCTAACAAAGACTCTATAAGGTTAAAAATCTGTTTAAGGGGTACCCTAACAAAAATTCAAGTTGGTCTTTTTGGTTATGCATTTGGTAAAAGAGGACCACTTGGTAAGCTGCCAAGGGGCATGCCCCCTGTGCCCCCTGGTTATTATGTCTATGCAGACACTTTTTATAAGTTTTGGGACATTTGGGCAACATTAGAAACTATTGAAAGACAAAGTTTAGATAATATTTGCATTGTTTAGAAGATTAAATGGATTCAGTTATCTTCATAAAATAGCTTGCATTATAATGGCTTTGCTTCAAATACAGATTTTAGTAGCATTTCTCTCTTTTCTTTAATGTTAATGAAATTTTTGATCCCTTGAATGAAGGGCCCAGGTCAGCATTCATACCTCAAAATATTTTTCCATGCTGTTCCCTTTTGATGGTTTAATCATTTTCAAGGTGGAAAGAAAAGAGGATATTACCATGATGACATTTGGAACATAAAATATCTAAAGAAATTCAAATGGGGACATATCAGTGAAAAACTAGGTTTGGAATGCATAATTCATTGAAAAGTATATATTCAAAATGAAACCTATAGTTCAAGGAATCATTTGTAAAAATGTAAAATTAAACATATTTTTAGAGGTTTGCAGTTAATTCTGAATCACCATATTGTAATTTGAACTAGAGACAAGGTAAAGACAGAATGGACAAATTTATGGCAAAATATGAGGACAAAGTATTTTTCTAAAAGGAATTATTTTGTTGCTTCTAATTCCCTAAGGGTAGACCTCATTCAACAATATGGTATTTCTGTAGAAAGTGATGAAAATAAACAAGGATGATAAGTGAAATTTAAAAGTGAAAATAATTATCCATTGCCATGGATTCTGTGGGCTGCTTCATTATAGATTCAGGTTTGAGTTGCACTTTACCATGCTGCTATCAAAGTAAAGCAAAGAGGAATAACTTTTACTTTGAAGAAACTTTTACATATCTGTGTATAATGGATCAATGCAGCTAGTATAGTTCAAACCCCCATCTGATATGAAAGTCATTCAACTCTACTAGCAACCATGCATATTGTGGCTGGAACTAAAGAAATTGTCCTGTTACAACCTCAAAAGGAAACAATTAGTTGAGTTTTATAATCAAACAAAATCCAAGTCATTAACAACAAAAACATTTGGTTGCCTTTGTTTAAGAATATAATTTTTGGAAATTTTCAGTTTTTTGACAGTGGGATCTTTGAGATTCGGTTTGCATGGCCTCTTTTAATTTCTTTGCTAAATCTTGTAGACAACATAGGAAGCAGAGTTATGTTGTTTACTTTCTTATATTTCCCTTCTTGATATTTATATTTTCAATATTCATATGATATTATGTCTTGTGTTTTGCCATAGCATATGAAAAGGCTGCCAGGGAGCAAAGGATGAGAGCAGAAATTTCACAAGTCAGAAAAGAAGCAAATTTCTATCTGGATAACGTAGAAAAAAGTAAAGCAATAACAGCAATGGAAGAGAGAAAAAAGAAAAAGCGGAAACAAGCCGATACTTTGTCACAAGAAGATGTGGTAAGGCAAAATTCTATGGTATGGAAAATTCCTAATATAGAGATAAGGACCTATGTGATTGTCTTCAAAAAGCTTATATGTCTCCTAGAATTGTTATGATTTAATCAAGAAACCTTGTCTTGACTAGTTAGTTATCTGTCTTATCATTGGTTTTTCATATTAATTTTTGTACTAAGAAGTAACTATCCATTTTTAAAGGATGCAGAAAGTACTCGACTAGCAATGACAAAATTCAAGCAGAGAAAAGTTGTTATGAAGGCTGAAGATCAGCCCAAAGTAGACAGGAAGGATGTCAAGAAGCAAATAAATTCATCCCTTCTCTCTAAAGTAAGTACTTGATTTGTTTTTTAATCTAAAGTAAATTGTCTTATTTTGTTTTATTAAACATAATATATTTTCATGCATTGATATGTTTAAAATTTATGAGTTGTGGTGCTTTTTGGAGCCTTTTAGAAAAATTTGCATTTTTGATGCATTTTTTTGGCATTTCAATTTGTTTGTACATTCTTAAACTCTATTTTTAATGATTGCTATTCTAAATCTGTATTTGAATGTTGGTCACCATTTACTCCTTTCAGGTCTTCTGATATGCTTGAACAGTATTTGCTGGTTGCATCAAAGATTTCCTCCTGTTTCAGCCAAAATCTTCTCAGAGCTAGGACCTGACAGGTTTTGAAAGTTAAAGTTCTTGTCAAAATTCAGAAAAGATAATATACACATCTGAAGCAGTGGATTTATGGGAAAGAATGACCCTGGGACACCAGTGTGTATGAATAGGCTCCTTTTCATCCACGGGAAAGGTTGCAATGAGATGATACAAACAAACATATATCATCATTGATGAGATGATCCTTTTTGCATGGTTCATAGTCATTTTCATGACTTTGAATTTAGAATTAGTTTTACAGTTTATCGGCACAAGCCAATTGTTAATCTGCCAACAGTCTACAGCGAATAAGTTGGTACTTTATCAACAACCATTTATACCAACATTACGCATCCCCACATCTGATCAATTGGATTTGCTTTTTAGATTCACTTTTTACAGTCAGCCTTTTTATGAAAAGTAGCAACTATCAAAACTGAAAATTGAAGTATCCTCTACTTTTTGTTTTTTAGCTTCTTGTGTACCTTTCTTTTATTTTCTATATACCTAGGAATTGTTTTTTAGCAATTACATTTTTTATTAGTTTTTTCAGCTTGTCAAAATTATTTGAGCTGTCAATAGCCAATTCACAAGCTTTCAAATTATAATACTCAAACTATGATAGAATTTGGCTCAGACAAAACACAAGCTATGTTCAATGTCTTTTCATTTATGATAATATCATGGTTAGCTTGCAAAATTTAGACAGAATCTAAAGATCTAATTAACAAAGTTAATGGACATACTTGTCACATAAATAACCAAACTACTCTACAGTTTACACAATGGAAATGTGTAAATAAGATGCAAATATATGTCAAATTTTTAACTTATATTTTTAACAAAGATTTGCTCTTATGGATGAATTAAAATACAATCAAGGCAAAAATGCTCACTAATTGAGTCCAAAACTATTATTTTGAAGGAATTATATGGTCAGGTAGTCAACTACTTGCATCTTATTTACTTTTAAGAACTTGAAGAAGAACTTAAGTTTTCAAAAACAAACTACAAGTGAATAAAAAAAACACAACAATAAAATGAAAAATTTGGTTGGCTTTTCTTAAACCACAAAAACTGTTAGTTTTTTATGTGGAACTGGAAGTTCTGGAATAAGCCCCTGGGGGCTTATTTGCAAAATAATTTTGGGGTAGGGGCTTATTTGAGGTCTATTTAGCAGCAGCCAAAAATATTACCTTTCTTCCACTATTTGAGGCTGGTCAGTATGCTTAAAAATGCAGTTATATTGGGAAAAATCTATTGCTATTGAGGCAATACTTCAGCCCATGGGGGCTTATTCAAGGGTGGGGGCTTATTTTACAAAATTACTTCAGGATGAGGCTTATTTGAGGGAGGGCTTATTCCAAGTTGGGGGCTTACTCAAGAACTTACCCAAAACTAAATTTATCTTAAACTTTGCCTTAAAAAGCACATGCCTATATTGCAAATTAAAAACTTGTTTTCCAAAAGAAAATGTAAAAAGAAAAAAATTAAACAAACAAGATTCACATTCCAATCAGAATGGGAGAGATGTTTAGAATTGTAGCCCATTTTTTTCCTGCCCTGAAGGTCAGATAATTGAAAAAAATTATTAAATAACAAAAATGACGCTATGAAGCCCCATTGACTAAAACTGCTACGGCTAAAATTCTGTTGTTACTTCTTTATAACAGTCTTGTTTGGAAGATGATCTATGGATTAAAAAACATTTTCATCAATCAAACCTTATGGCGAGGCATTGCTTTAAAGAAATTTTGACAAACTGTCAGTGTTGTTGAGTTTACCAAAGGTGGTTGGTTACCTTCAGTACTACACAAATAATGAAGCCAGCCTCAGGGATATAATCACGGGACCTGATCAACACTTCCTAACTTTTGAGTTTCTAAAGATAACCTGATGATTACTTTTGGTTGATGCTTTTCCCCTCTTTCCTTTGACTGTTATGGGTAGGGCAAATTTTCATTGGGTGGTCATGAGTTGTTGATGAAAAATATTCTGTGGGGGCATTGACAAGGGCAAGGAATATCACTTCTTAAACAAAACAGCCTGAATATGGTAAAATATAGGAAGAAGATTGGGGGTGATGTAGTTGTAAAAATCACAAGATGGATCAGACAGCTAAGTTTCTTTGATTTTAATTAAAAAATATTTTAGGCATTCCTGGGATAGAGAAAACAAGTGTAGTTGAACCCAAGAAGGAAACAAGAAATTAATCACTACTTACCACATTTTGCTCTTTTTACTACTCTTACTTTCTTTCCTTTCTCACAATTTTTCTTGAACAATTTGCATTCATTACCATATGTGATAGCATCAGTACCACAAACTGGAGATTCATCTTCAGGACAGAATGCGACACATTTCTTTCCTGCAATTCAGAAAACATATTAAGTATGCTATTGTCAAAATTTCATTTGTAGACTGAGGGGAAGCAATTCGCAGCCCGGCCTGTAAATGATAGTTGCTTTTGATGCCCTACACTGGATTTTGATTCCAACCAAGTGTAGTATTTACAACTGGGCAGCACCCTTGGGGAAATGATATCCTCTTATGCCTACAAAAATGGGAATTGTGGGATATGTGAAAGTTTCTGGCAATACAATTAGAAACTTTTGTACTTCACATTGTGATAACGGAAACTTGTTTTAGATTTTTTTCCAACCCTTTTATATAAATATTTACTCAATTCATTATTGTTTATATATGTTTCATTGTTCTGATTAATACTTCCGATCAATTCTATCACTCTTTATATTTGTATCTTCATTTGTACTTTCCACATTTACATATGAACAGATGACACTGCTCTATTTCTTATCCTTCTTGGTTTTTTTCTCCTGGGTAAACATTTCACACTTAACAAATATCATTATTGCTACTTGCATATGGTGTCTGTTCCGATCTTCTTATATCTAGCTGCATTTATGTTATTTGTCCACATAACAAAATTACGAAGTTAGCTTTTGTTCTCTTGTTCTTAGGTTTTTATTGCATGGCTCCATATGCCTGGAATAGCAGTTCTGATGAATCTTTTTTACTGATTATATTCTGTAAAGATTTTAATGCCTCTTGATAGAGCTATACAGATATGAAGATACTTGATTGTCACATCAAATGTGACACTTGGAGTAGCAACTAATAGCTGGCCTGTTCCTAACAACAAAGCATACACACAGACTTATGTTGATTCTTCTGATTTTAAGGGAAGAGAAAGGTCTGTCACATCTGTCACTGTTTAACGCTTCAATCATTGTAATAAATTTAAGTATAAGCAAGTATAATTTAAGTATAATTCTCATTCATAGCAGATGTTTTTTATGTGAAACTTGAAAATACCAATTTCGCTGCTAACACTCAACAACAGCAGTGTGTGATAAAATTTGACACATATAAATCATTTTGAATGCTTTTGCATAACACATGCAGGCCATGCTGGGAATGGCGAGCGACCGCATGCCCATGCCTTGCCACATGCCTTCCATTGCTCAGAAGATGCAGTTTGTTGCACGCCTTAAATTATCTGAACACTTTATTCTAAAGTAGACAATATTGCCCAATGTTTTTTTTTATCATAATTCAACTATCAACAAACGGTGATAATCACGCTCAAGGTTATGGTAAACGTTTTCTGGATGAAAACATCCATTTTTTGATTTCTTCAGATTCTAGTAGCCGACTTTCAAGGCACACAATGATACCATGTTTAAAATCAACAGAAGTTTTGAAAACGGTGAACAACCCCTGTAAAAGAAGGTTTCTGAAATTTCTTTATCAAAGTTTAGGTTGAGGTCTGAAAACCACTTGACCTTTCAAGCTGATAATCCTTGCTTTGCAGTTGTGGTTGAATGTCTCATTTGCAATATCCCATGACACATCCATGTATATTTAAATAGGGCCCTGTCTATTTAAACAGGCCTATTGACCTTGAAGCTTCAAATGACTTGACCCAGATTTCACTGTGGTTTACAAGTGTACTTTGCAAGTGGGATCAGAAAAATCCTGTTTTGTGAGGACTCACAATTTCTCTATATACAGGTATGAAAAAGCTATTTTGTACCCAAGGAACCAATGAAATGGCTATTTAATTGGTTCTAAAAAAATCAACAGGTAAGTTTTTTTTATGGTGTAAACACAGTCAAAATTCTGAAATTTTGAAAACGAGATTGTCAGGAGAAGCAGAGGAGAAGGGTTTTTGTAAACTACAGGATGACATATTAATTAACGTACCTTATTGTTAATATTGTTTTCTTTAATATGTTGGATTTGACGTTAATAAAGCTTGTTTAACAAAAATGTATTGATTGGACTAGCCTTTTGTTTTTTTATGATAAAGTTATGTAGTCTAGTCTATATACAGCTGACTGTACTATTAAGTACCTAGGGGCAATAGCACACCATTGCACGCCTTGGCACCACAAGGAGTGTGATTCATTGCACCCCCACCCATTTTTTCCCAGCATGGCCTGGAATTTTCTGTAGCACAAAATATCATGCTTGCTTATTCAATGTACCCAAAAACAATAAAATGAAACTTTAGTGACCACAGTCCTGAATTAATGAAAAATAAAGAAAATGTAGTAAGTAATTTGACCAAAATTAAACAGAAGATCAATATAAACATATTAAAAATCTTAGTTTAACCTACCACATATCCTTTTTGCTTTCTTTCCTTTCAGTCGTTTGATGACAGAATTTGTCCTGCATGCTGTAAGCTTCAATTCACATTCACTTGGATATAATTTGCCATCATTGCCACATATAGGTCGATAAATCAATGGACAGTTTTCTGGGCACTCACCAGGCTCTATAAAACAAAGCACAAACATATAACAGAAATTAGCTCCGAGCAGAGGCGGCGCCAGAAATCTTCCGACAGAGGGGCTGGAGCTTCCGACAGGGGGGCTAAAATGACTAAAATAAGCAGTTTTAGTACGTTATTTTGTCAAATTTGCTCCGACAATAACCTAAAACTTCCTCCGATGGGGTGGCTAGATGCTTCCGACGGAGGGGCTGTAGCCCCCCTAGCCCTCCCCTGGTGCCACCACTGGCTCCAAGACAGAAATAGCAATCCTGGATATCAAAATCTTATCACTTAATGGTAAAGCAAACATCTACATATACAAAAAATTACCATCAAGATATTTAAAATCAGATTCTGCATGAATTAAATTAGGATTCAAGAACCTTCAAGACATCAGTCAAAAACAGCCTCTAAACAGCCTAATAAAATTTGATCTTAGTGTTAAAAATCTAATTTAATCATTTTTACATGATTTGTTTTACTGAACGAGCTGTAATTTCTTCTAACAAAGGTTACAAGATATGTTCAACTCTAACGCAATACTTACTGCATCTTCCAATTTTAATAAGTGATATTTTCTTATTTTTGTTACAAGAGGCTAGTTTTAGGGAACAAACGCTGCTGTATGTTTTGTTGTCAGCACCACAAACTGGGGCAAATATGTCTTGGCATCCTGCTGGGCATTTGCTCATTCTCTCTAAAGGACAAAACAAAATGAAACCTTTATATGTTAGTGAAACTTAGCAACAGAAAAAAGCAAAAAAGTTTAACTGGTGGCAACAGCTGCATAAACAACAATACACAATGTGGTACTCACTGCAGGGTCCTCGTTTGTTGAAGACAAGGTTCTTGTTCAACTTTTTCATTTGACAAGCAGTTTTTTTATACTGGCAGATATTTGGGTAGGTCTTTTCTTTTTTTGTTGATGTATCTGTGGCACATACCGGCTTGTAATTCTTCTGGCAGCTTTTGGGACAATCTAGATTGAAATGAGCAAATAAACAATGTATTAACTGCAATGGGGTATGGCTTATTGTCAATTGGAAATTTCACAAAATAGTATATCAACAAGTTGATTAAACATATTTAACTACAATTTATCTAAAAGCTAGCCCCATATCAACAAAAATACCTGGGGTTCTACTTTTCCATAGGTGTTCTGTGCCGATAAAATTATGGGCAATGGTTGCAAGATTGTAGTAGCTGTTGTCATTTGAAAACATGTTTTCATAAAAAACAATCGTGAACACCGAATTCATATCCAATAGTAAAGTAATCAACAACATTGTAGCATCTCCTTGTTTAATGTGTGTATTTCAGTCAGTAAACTTGCCAAGATGCAAGAGTCAACATTGTTTCTTAATGCCCATTTCCACTTGGTTCACATTAAATGTTCGCTGTTCACAGTTCGTTGTTTGCTGCTGGCTGTGCAAAGCGAATGGAAAAGGGGTAGAGCATCATGATTTCAGTTTCCACTTCAAGAGAAGCGTTTGGGTCAAGTGTGGTCAATAACAATTTTCTTATTCTGAATGAAAAATGTTAGAAAGAAGCTTGTTGCTTTTTTAGGGGCAAATAACTCCATGGAAATTTGTACACCTCTTGTTGAAATCCTTTTTAGGACACTGAGTGAAAGTTTGGTCATGCCAGGGGCTCAAACCATGGACCCTTGGGTCTGTAGTCAGCGCCTCCAACAACTGAGCCATCCTCGCACCTGTGCCCATGTTTGTTCATCTGAGAACCCCAAGAAATCATTTGGTTTTGGTGGTGATCTCTTATGCTCTTAACAAAAGTGATTGTCCCTTGTTGGTACAGCTTAGTGAACATAAAAACTTTATTCAATTCTTTCGCACTGTGCCTAATTTTGAAGAGTAGGTTTTTAGTAGTACTGTTGGTGTTTATGTTGTTTAACAGTATGCCAAGATAACTTAGGTCAACAGTTAACATCAAAATGATGTGTTGGTGATATCAAACTGTCACCTATAGCAAGTGGGGAACCATTGGTAAACCTTTTTCTGTTGGCTGAGCAAGTTCACTCAAATATGAAACACATGCAAACAGTCAAATTCAACTCAGCAGCAACAACTGTTTTCTGTTCACTGGCAAACAGCAAACAGCGAAATCCCTTGTGAACTGCATATGCACATGAAGTGGGCCTTAAATGTTTCCTTGTTCTTTCCTGTTCTAAATTTTTCATTAGATCTTCTAAAAAACAATTCTCTACCACAAATCAATTAAATAGGAAATAAAAGTTCATCAGAATCACAAGCTCTTATAAATTTCTTTCGTCCTTGTATTTAACTCCCCTAATATAAATTCTGTCTTTGGGTACATAACTTTTGTCAATCTTATCACCAAAACCTCATATCTATGATTGTAATGGCAGACAAAAATTTTAATTCCAAGACAACCGTGTCTGCCTATTTCAGATTAGATTCGGTTTCTTTTGAATAAAAAAGGATATATTTTTTGCGATTTTCTCTAAGATCTAGCTTGTGGTTGCAAAATCTCATTGTAAAAACAAAGCAATTTTTCTGCCACAGAATTTTTTTGGCTCTTTACAAAACTCAAGCCTTCAAAACACTTACAGCATATCCAGACTGTAAGGTAGCTTTGAAAACAATGATTTGGAATGTACATTTTTTAAACATGAAGTAATACTGACTGCTCCCTAATTAATTATGAAAACTGATTTCTCATCATGTGCAAGTTTAGTTGTAAGTGTTAGTCTAAACCGGGAAGTGTTCAATAAAGGGTGAATACTGGAGGCAGACATAGTGAATTAAATATTGGGTAGATCATATAGGTTTGGCAATATTGCCTTGATAACAATGGGAACTAAGTTTCTCATTCATGCATTAGTTAGTGCGAGTCAGTCAGTAATGCATAAACTCCTCGGCCTATAAACGAACATGTGTATTTGATTGATCATTGTTTGCCATATTAGGAAAACAATTTAAAGGTTATTCAACAGGTATATCACTTTAAAATTTACCCACATACTAACACTGTTTCATTTCTCACAGATATCAGATTTAGATTAAGTAGGAAAACTCTAAAAGAAGTAAATATCTTTTTCCATAAAAAAGAACAAAATATCTCTCTTTGAATGTTTATTGAAAGAAAATTACCACAAGATCCAGGATGTTCCACTTTGATATCTTGTTTCTTTTCACATGACTCCTTCCGTAGATGACAAGAAGTCAAGTATGTCTTGCCATCACTTCCACAAACCATCTCCTCACCTGCAGGGCAACTGTTGACACATTTTGTACTTTGGATGCCTGTTGAGAGATTCAAATATAAGAAAAAACAACTCCAGACATAGGTGAAGATTAAGTAATCATAAAAGAAATTATTCATAAAACCAATGTAAGAAACAAAGATTATCTATCATATTTTGAAACCAAAACAACCAGTTTGATGTTGCACTAAACATGAAAAGTATTTTGATAACTTCAAAACTCCTATGTGAGCAAAAGTCTTTTTCTTATTGAGAAAAGAAATATTGCAAGGATGGCTCAATTGTTAGAGGCGCTAACTACAGACCCAAGGGTCCATGGTTCGAGCCCCTTGCATGACCAAACTTTCACCAAGAGTGAAGAGAGTGGCCAGCTGTCTGTATTTTCAGGCATAGGAATCACAAGGTGTGGTCACATCGAGAGGAAGGACCAGGACACTGCTTGATAAGCATAAGCTTCTCAGTATCCTAAAGACTACTTTCGGATGCTAGGTAGAAACAAATGCAACAAATATTGCAGATGATCTACAATCCTCAGTTTATTTCTTTGCAGATAAATTTTTATATTTTCCCCTCAAAGAATGTCTCAATGCTAATATTATGCTACTTTTCATGGATAGCAAAGAGTTAAAAAGCATTTCTGAAAATCCAGAACATAGGTATCTTTTTATTTTTGAATGCCGTAAAAACAAAAAAGAAACACAAATTACAGGAAAACTAAGTGAGACAATAAAATCTTTCATAAACTAAGACTGTATCTGTTTACTTTGCATGCAAATAAATACAGGATATTAAACACTGAAATTTTATAATATGCTCACAACTTTGTTGTCATTCAAAAACTTGTGGATCTATGAATGCTAACAAAAGCATCAAGATTATTGAAGCTTGCTTATTTGAGGCATTACAGACTAAAAGTCAAATTATTATGCTATGGAGTCTTTTTTTTATAGCATAGTGTATTTCATAGCTTTTAAAAACACCTTCTTTGAAAGAATAATTGTCAAATATTCTTTAAGACAAATGGTTTTACCAAAAATGCTGGCAAGATATAGCAATTCAGGGCAAACCAGTGAAATGAAAGGACTTAGGGAGTGATCACCCTGATGTCTATAATGCAAGCTGTCCTGACCAAACTCAAGTAGAGATTCATGAAAAGATATTTTTAATCACCCACTCACCTGAAGAAAAAAACATTCCAACAACATGAGAAACTGAAGCAAAGCAAAAAGCACATGCGAGTAACAGCTGCATTTTTAAAGGATATTTGCGGTTTCTTGTAGGTGCCCTAAAACCAAAGCAAAAGTATTTAATCAAGACTTATTCCCCCTCCTCCAGTCCTTGGAAAATTCTATCAAATCATTCACTTTTCATCAAAAATTCTGTAATCATCTTTCAAGCTTTCTAAACTTACAACTTTGATGGAACAGATCTTTATGACAATCATTTTCATTAAGCAAATAACTTGAAAAAAATACTTGAAAAAGACTGCAGAAGAAACTCAAGACTTCAGTTGACTGTCAAATTTTTAAAAGCAAATAACTTACCATCAAAGTATGTCATTCCAAAAAGTTTGTTTACCTTCATTTATTCTTACCTCAAAATTGTAAAGTTTTGTATAACATTGCTTCCTATTTACCCTTCCAAACAATCATATTCTTATGTGTATCAAACATTTTACCAATATGTACTAATCTAATAAGGAAGCTTATCAAATTTAAGCCACAAACATTCACCCTTGTTTTCAGAAAGTTCCAACATTGAATCCATCCATGACATTTTGGCCACTGGTTCACTTAACACAACTTCTTTAAAAACAGCTTATCCTTGCTATGGATGTTGGCAAGCAAAATAGCTTTTGCATAAAAACGGCTAACCTAAGATTTAGTGGATGAAATATAATGTCTCCATGGTAATAATGTCTCTTTGTTCCACAGCACCAGACTTGTTCAGTTAAAATATCTTTGTCCAAGAGCAAAGATAAACCTTAGGTTATAACTTTTGGTGCCCTTGTTTTGATACTTTTAGGAAAAGCTTAATACAAAAATAGAGAAACAAATAGATAGTTATGTAGGTAAATGCTATTAGTTTACTATAACATACCTTTTCGTTCAATAGAACCGCCTTTTGCCTCTACAGTGCAGCAAAAATAGACTTTTGTACCCGCTATTTTCAGTCCCACTTTCCGTACAGAATTCTTCCGCTGCTGAAAGGACTGGAACCCAGCGCTAAAATGACGCAAATGTTTCTCGATCAAGATGCAATAACAAGTCGTTTAGTTACGGACCGATGACTTCTTTTTGAAGTTGAACGGGGGAACTGTGAGATTTTCTTAATTATTGCCTTTTGTAAATAAATAATTGTCATTTGATTTAGATTTATCTATGCTGATTCCTAGAGGAACACAATTGCTGAAACTTCTTTGCTCAAGTTAACGGCCGCTCTAAAACAATTCTTTTTTCAAACTGTACCGGGTTCCATTGTAACCTCTGGCTCCAACCAAAGCTGAGCTTTTATGACTTGGCACAATTGTAGCATTCTTGGCACAAACGTAAAAGCCACAATTGTAGCATTCTAGAAATTGTCCCTGTTTATATGAATTTTTGGAAATTGCCTGTCAACGACGCGCTGGGGCCTGTAAACTAGCACCTTGATATCGTCCCACTAGCATTACAATTTGTTTTTATATTCTTTATGGTGGTAGTTAAATTACTCATAAATTGTTCAAACACTGCAGGATTAATAGCCCCCTGAACAAGAAGGTTTCGGAGCTGCTCACACGTGTGCAGCTGGCGGTGTGATGATTCGCATGCACGAAGACATCATTACCGTTTTAATTGCGATTTGATTGTCTTGGTTTTTATACGAAAACAAAGACACCTGCTAGGAGAAACAATAAGACACGCGAAATTGCGGTTTTATTGCTTCCGTGATTCATATAGAAATGTTAAATGTGGAATTTGTGCAGTTGGTTAATCGATAACAACAAATCGATACCGAAAGGGTTTCAGTTTGAACAGGCACTATCATTGTGTCGAGGAGACAATGCAATCATCTTATATTGGAAATTGATCTTTAATACTTGATGTACAAAGTCAGGGGTCGTGAGTTCGAGCCTCGCTCGGGTCGGTTATTTTCCCGCACTCTCTATTAATTATCTTCGAAATCCTGTTGTCTGTAAATTGATCTTTCGAAGGTTAGGGTTCGTGTAAAACGATTTAGAGATTTTTACTCTTCCCAGAGAAGCAACAATAAGAAATCCAAAGTATATTTGGCAAGCATATTATGACTATTATTTTTAACTTACACTCATTGCTACTGTGTCATTTGCTTAAAAAATATTTGAAAACCAACTAAAATAAAGAATGCTTAAGAAAAAGCTAAAGAAAAATAAAATAAGAAATGATTAAGAAAAATAAGAAAAAGCTTCTAAAATCCTTGTATACCTTCTCCTTCTATTTCTCTTCTCGAAGATTTGTCTGGTTTTAAAAAACCTCTCATGATTCTTATGTTGATAAATATTTGAGCAGCGCCTTGACGATGGATATAAATGCCAGTGGCGAAAAAACAGCCTAGCTCAAAGCATTTGGGTTTTAGATTTTGGTCAAAATTTATCGCACTTGTGAGATATATGCAACACCCTCCATCTAACTCAAAAAACTCAGTAGCTTTTATTCTCGTTAAGGTACAAAATATTGTTAGATCTGATTTGCTGTTGTGCATGAAGTTTCAACGCGATAGATGCTTTACTTAAGTTTTATTTCTAAGAAAATTTAATTGAAAAGACAAGAAAGTTTTAAAGAATGGCAAAAAGACCAAATTTCACTCTCAAAGAAAGGCTGAGGCATTTACTGGACCATGCTCAAAACCTACAAGAGCTTTTTGTCACCAGACTACGATTTATTGGCTTGCATCATATTGAGGTAGCAGAGCCTCGCTTACGTGTTTCGATTTTAAATGTAGATCTAAATGCAGATCCACTAAGACATGTACGACCAACTCGCCCCCTGATGTCAGTTCTGCCCGAGAGGCATATCAAGGACTAAACCCGAGATCATCATCTCCCTTGTTTAATTTCAAATTATAAAGTAACCACAATGAAAAAAGAATGTTAAAAAAATAACTACACGTGAAAATAATTCGCAAAGCACATTCAAACTTTAATATGAAAAAGACAAACGAGGAAACCGCATAAAACTGGATAAGCATAAGGTGGGACATGCAGAATAAATGCAGTGATATAAGTTCACCTCGAAGCATTATTGGTTGAAGTTCCCACAAACAAAACATATTAAAAAAAGATTGCTTAAACGGAGATCATTTGGCCGCAAACGTCAGTGCTAGCTGGAAAATTAATCTTGCTGAAGAGGGTACGGTGGCCTGGTGGCCTAGCTGAATGCTGAGGAGGGAACTCCGTTGATATAGGATTGCTTTTATCAATATGGGGTTGAAAACTTTATACAACAGAGTGTCGATGCTTTGGGGTATTACGACAATTTGATTAAATCAAGTTGTTTCGTTTCAACTCTTTGGGTTTAAAACATGTTTTTTGACTACCTCGTAATTTTTGGGTCTGAAATGCTAAATTAAAGTTTTATTGATATAGAACTGCTCGAATGGAGCATGAAATGCGATACATTTTCCCTCATTAGGGGGGGGGGGGCTGAGCCTGTCTTCTACGCCTATGCTAGAACAAGTACAATATTTCCTGCTGGAACAAAGGAACAGCTTCTGCAACTGACCATTTGTCTAATAGACTTTGGGGATCATTGATTTTGAAAAATTTGAAGCCACATTAGAAACAAAATGTTGAATTAACTAATGAAAACAGAGCTTAGAATTATTTATCTTTAGGAAAAGGCTTAAATATTTGTTTAAAGTCTTTGGCTAATAAATTAACTGGGGCATTACCGGGTTTTCACTGTATGCAGTTTCTTTAAAAAATAATCTGGAATTATTCACAAATGAGAAAGAAAGCATGCGATATTTGGCATGTCTAACTTCACCTGCTATCGTAGAAGTCGTCAATATGGATCGGATGGAGCGGATCTCTCATTTGAAATCATTATATTGTAAATTGCAAATGTCAAGATAAACAAGAGCAAACAAGTGAGTGAGCATAATAAAATTATCCAAATGAAAAATGTCTTTAAAGTAGAGTGTTAAATCGCGGTAGGCATAGTCCAACACAAAACCTATACACAATGTTATTAGGCAAGGATAATTAACTTTAACAAATACTTGCTGAAATGGTCAAAAAAGACGAAATTGTTAAGGGTAAATTTTGTATTTGATGTACCGAATCTGTACTTGTGGGGCCGGCCATTTTTGCCGCTAATTTGTTTACCTTGATACTTTATCTCGTGATGAGAAAAATTTCTCTGACAATTGTTTCTTTAAATGGTAAGAAAAATAGTGTTGAATTTTGTCGGTTACAGAAAGTTTTCAACTTCTGGAAGGATTTTAAATGCTAGTTATCCTGTTGTATTGAATGTAGACATTACTGTTCCTGTTTTGGATCTAAGGAAGACATTACTTCTGTGATGTTGACAGTGTAAATACATAAAATTGAAACGTCTTAGCTGAATGTCAAACTGATAAATTCCTTTACTCCAGTTTTGTCTTCCTACATTTTTGGGCGTAATGAAATATTATGGTGATGAATAGGACCTTGAATAGCACCACTCTAAGGTTGGGGTTGGAACATGAAGGAGGAAAAGGGTTCACTTTGTTCGTTTTAGGCTTTTGCAACTAGTGGAGATCTAAGGTTCATCTGCCGGATGGCATTATATATGAAAATGGTTATTTAGGAGAATCAAAGTAATTCACTGAACAAGAAGTTTATAGTTCGTTCAAAGAAAAGCCAGGGTTGTAACGACCCCTAGATCTAATTAAATCTGCTCCTTGTCTTGATTGTTTTGAATAATGTTAAAACATGTAAACTCGAAAAAACTTAAAATTCACTAGATAAACACACAAGTTAAAATCTACAAAGATTTGCTTTTAATTATTCACACATATAATGGCAATTCAAGCTAATATATATAAATAGTAAAACCCTAGAGAAATTAAATTACTTTTCAAATTCTGTTAGAAAATGGCTAGTGGATTAACTGTGGTGGTCCTTTAACAAGTCTCGTGATACAATGAGTCTCATAACTTCGTTTGTACCTACAAAAACAATAGAATGTAAGAAGTTAATCCCTAGCTCATGGTTAATTTATTCCTTCATATAACACAATATACATGTCAAGAAAGATTTTACATATCTATATTTACAGAGTCTCATAGTATCATAAACAAGTTAGATTTCAGGTCCTAAATAAAGCGAATCCGGAAACGGAATACAATTTTATGACATACATGTTCGATTTCTAGCAACAAGCTCCCATGTATGTATAGCACCCTGTCAATCGGGTCAGAATGTACAGTACACTGATTAATGTAATGATTACCGCATGGAATTCAGAAGCCAAGATGATATTGTACGTTACTAGCTAGATCAACAATTTCACTATAATATCTCTTTTAGCTAACCTGTCAAGTTCTGTTATCACTGGAAGATAATTTCAATTGGACTTTCATGAAAAACAACATAAAAGCGATAAAATGTCTTTACAATGTTCCAATGCAAACGAAATATAGGGAAATATCATAGCCCCAATTTAATAGGTACTGCCACAAACCTTCCAGAATTTGATGAACCCTGCAATCCCGCATGAACTGCTGAACAGGGTAGGATTTCAAATAACCATAGCCTCCATGCATTTGAAGAGCGCTGTTGCAAATCTGAAGGCAGATGAAAATTAACTCTATTTAACGCATTTTAACAGATTTGAATAGAAAGATTTATTGGTTTACAACACGCATACAGGCGTTGTCAGTCTCCAACAGCAAAGTGGGCCCCCTTGCATGTAAAGTCGAAAAAATAACATCGCCGAAGAAAGGTCAAAGAAAATAGTTGATATAAATTGAAGTGAAAGTGAGATCATTTACGATATTTTCATTACTTCCTCATTTATTGACAAAGAACATTCCTAATCTTGAAAAAATGTAGTTCAACATTGGTTCCCCGTGTGAGCAAACCAATGCCCTCATTCTGAAATTAGAAATAAAAATGGTTTCTACAGACCCTTATAGGGTGTTGTTATTATAAGCAAAATGGTTGCTGAAATTGCCAAAAAAGCGAGGCTGGCAGAGGCAATTTGGTGGCAGTATCGTAAGCATGGTTATTTCCTTGATGTTTTCTTATTACCAATTCAATCATGCTCAGTTTTCTGTCGTATTCAGTTAAGTTGTTTTGGCTGTGACCTCGCTTTGGCTATGACCTCGCTTTGGATATGACCTCGCTTTGGCTGTATCTTTTATGAAATTTATCGTATCGACGTACACTATAAAAAAGAAGCAAGGAGCAGGGGGAGAGGTACATTTTTCCTTTTTTCTATTTTCTTGCAAGTTTTTCCAGGCTTTGAAAATTTCGAACTGTCAATTTGAAGACGATTACTCATGTTCAAGTAGTACCAAATTCATCGGACAAGTTGAGGAAAATTACAAGAAGCAATTGGTTCACTTTATGCACTGATCTACTCTGTAAAACCCTGTAGTTGCATTCTTATAATCAATTTGATATTTCGTCCTGTCACCCACGAACAGTCCTTTCTTTTGCTGGCCATTCTGCTAATATCATACCATATCGTTCTTCTTCTATTTACAAAAGCAGTTGCTTTTCTAAACTACGGTTAATAGCATACTTTTCGCGCTGAACATTTTAGCGCTTTTTCTTGAATTTGGAGATAATATCAAAAACTGAAGTTGCTTAGGAACAAATTTCTAAACTTTTCAATATAATTCGACACTTCCTGGTGTAGAAACTGGAACACTGGATATTAAGGCATATAAGGATATGAACCATTTCAATATTCGGCTCTTCAACTTATTGTGATGAAATCGCCCCCTGCTTTCTGTAGAAAGCCCCGTTCATAACATAGCAAAGCATATATTTTTTTACTGGTATTATGATATGTCTATTACGGTCTAGGTTCTCTCTTCCTACGGTTCTAAACAATTCATTTCAAAAGAAGATCACTTGCCTCAAAACATTTATCTGTTGCTTGAAGTTTTGCCATAGCAGCGAGAGCAACTGCATTGGGCCTGTTTTCATCTAATGCCGCTGCTGCATGTCGAACAAGAAGGCGCGAAGCAACGAGGTCTGATGCCATTTCAGCAAGCTTGAATTGCAAATACTGAAGAAAAAGGAGAACAAAATTAGATATCGAAAAATAGCAAAATATGATCAAGGCAAGTTGCTACAACTTTCGTGTTTAACATTTTGCTACCAAAAGGTATAAAGCTGCATTGCTAGTAAATTTAAGTGTATCTTCAATAAAGAGGGCTTCAATAATGACGCCAAAGATGCTATTTGCTGATGAAAAAGATTCAATCTGACAACAATCAGATCAAGAATTTCACAAATATGACAAAAGGAAGTTTCACTAGGAAAGCCTTCGCAGCGAAACAATAACTCAGTAATTTATAGTATAGTTAAGTCTAGTATCGTGCCTACATTTATACAATGTTTTCAATACATCGTATTTTACAACCGGCAGATAGGACTATTAAAACTTGATTCTTATTATTTTATGATAATGTTTGGCAATTTTGACGTTGCAATTTTGATGTATAAATGATAGTTATTTTAGATTTTGAAACAAATCTTTGGCGGTATGTGCACAAAGCAAGATAATCTTAATGAAGTCATGCACATATAAGAAATTTCTTTCTAGAGTGCTAAGTTCAAATCTTTATTTGATAATGTAGCGATAGACAATTTGATAAAACTCCAAGTTATACAATTTTTGACAATTCGGTTCATCTACATCTCCATAATCAAATGTTTACAGTTTATACGTCCACAGTGATGATAAAAACTGACAAATTTTATGCTGCTAATAGAAAAAAAAGTTGAAATTAAAAATAAGAATTTGGTTGATAATTTCATCACTATGTAAATATTTCAGGACTTCAGGTAAACCGAAGCAATTATGTTTTTGCCAAACGCAATCATATTAAGGTATTTCCGTGAAGCAGAGTCTCCATGCAGCTTTTTCATGAAACGTGTCTACATTTAGACTATGTGGTCACTGAATCATATGTCATCATTGGCAGACTGGTCCACTACAACTTAATTCTTATTATTCCTCGGTAATTTTGGGAATTTTAGACCTTGCGATTTGGATGTACGAGAAACAAAGAAGCTAATAGATTGCATGACTGTCTCCTACCAACGAGCTCCAATCTACACAGCTATCACTTGCATCAAGAAATGCTTGATGAGACAAGGAGCATAGCAATGCACCGAGAGAAAACAAAAATGACCACGAACAAATGACAAAAATTACGTGTGTCGTATAATGACTGCTGGACATCTTATACTGTATAAATCCAGATTTTATTTTCGGGAGTTAGAAAATTTATAATGCGAAATTAAAGACAAATACTTGATTATTGGCCAATGGTTGTCCAAATTGTTTTCTGACACAAATGTGATCTCTAGCATGCTCTAATGCGGTCTGAGCAGCCCCAAGGGAACAAGATGCTAGGACAAAATGAAAAACACGAGCATCAAAAACAGAGACTTAAATTAAAAATTCTCCTCTGCGAATTTCGAGAATCAAAATGCAGTATATATATTATATAACTCAAAAAACTTTTGAAAAAGGTTTACTGGATAGATAGCTGGGTACACCTAAAATAAAATCCCGCCTTTAAGAAGCCAACTTGTTACCAATCTTTCACTCTAACGAATTATAAGTCTGGTCCCTTGGAATACTCCCCGGGGGTACTCCCATTATGGCCTGACAGGGGGGCCCGGTCAGGGTCAAAGAGGGCCAACGCTAAAATTTTAGAAAATTACCCTCAAATGGTAGTACTTTTTGACAAAACCCCTAAAACGGTAGCCTAAAAACCGAAACTATTTCCTTGGTAGCATCCATTTCTTTGTGCTCCACTGGTTCTTTTTTGACAAATTTCTTCATAATTGATTGTTATTATTTCGGGAAAGATAAATCTTGTCCATTATCTATAACAAATCGTAAGCTAAGCTGAGCAGTTCAGTTATTATGGAAAATTCGCCATTTTGTAGCCATTTGGTAAGACCCTCAAACGGACTTGACCCCCTTGTCAGGCCTTAGTAGGACCACCCCCCCTCCCTGGGGAATACTCCTTGTATAACGAGGCCCCGCTATTTTCGTGGTTTATTCGTAGTTTTCGCAGAATTCCCAATAGTAGAATTAAGAATACTGTAAATGCAAACAAATATTGGCTCTTCTGTAGTTAGCATTTTTTATCTTGGATTGAATGATGGAATTCTACCATTGATATGAATAAAGTTATCAGCAATTGACATGTACAGAAAAAGAGCTTTTGTTCTCTCTAAGTTACGGTAAATGAACAATAATTCAACTGCCTCATTCAATTTTTTCTTTTTACAAGTTTATTTGTCATAACTGTTCATTTCTAGACATACTTTTTCAATTCGAAATTCGCCATTCGAAAAATTTTCTTGCTGTTCCTTGAAAGTTCGTAAATCAGAATTGATTTGTATCTTGACGATGAGGCGTATCACAGCAAACTTAAAACTTGCAGAACAATGAGAGTGAAGTGTTTAGTTGGCTTAGAAGTTCAGGAATAGGATTCTGGATCAAAGTAATGAGGCATTATGGGAAGTCATTTTACCAAGGGATCACATCATACGAATGCTAATGATATGAGACAAAGTGTATTTGATTGCAACCGAAAACCATAGATACTAACAGATGCTGATCCTGCCTCCATTCAATGCTTGCATTGCGTAATTGAATCCCTGCAAAAGAGGCAAATTCTCAACGATGTAATTTTAACCTCAATGATTGATTATTCCCTGGTTTCATCATTCGAGACATGACAAACGCGTGACAAATAAGATTAGAAGGAAAATCAATAAGTTAATGACTGAGCAAGATTATCTATAGAAAAAGAAAAATATAAAAACTATAGAGTCTTTAATAAATACAGACTTTGGTAGTTATGATACAGTTAATTTCACATTGGAATGTATTGAAAAGAATTCATCATGTAAGCATTGAAAATATCATTCAGGATGTAACCTAAGCATCAGTGTGGCAATTTTTGACGAAGATTATTCAGGACTTACATATCCTTCTGTCCCAAGTAAATTTTCAGCTGGCACTTCACAGTCTTCTAAGATTACTGCACGTGTTGGCTGTGAATTCCAACCAACCTGTGATTCAAAGCACAGTGTTTCCAAAAATCTTCAATGTATATATGCATTTAAATTAACAGTTGCCTGGTGATCACATTAAGCTTGAAACTCGGAGTAGCAACTTTAAACCGTCCTGTTCTATACACCAAACATCATGTACAGCTCCGCCTATACGGTATCGAGTACTTTTTGACAGTTCAAATTGATTTTACTAAAAGTTAGGCTAGGGTGTTTCATGATTTATCTAAAGTTGGATCAAACTATAACTTCAAGGTGTTAAGGCAAGCTTATGTGAATATGATATGTAAATCCCTAACACAGACAATTTGATGAAGGTAGAATGAAGCGGTAGAATTTAGGGGTACAACCAGGCTAAAACAATAACCAAAAAAAGACTCCTCCTGCTAGTCTCGAATAATCAGAATAATTTAGCATGTCTTAAAATCTTGGCAATATGAAAATATTTACGAATCCACTAAGATGAATTACGCAATTTTTTACCTTCTTTTCCTTAGCACCAAATGCCAGGCCAGGTGAATCTTTTTCGACAAGAAAGCAGGAAATTCCTTTTGGTCCTGAAAAGTTAAAGTAAACATGGAAACAGAACACAAATGCCCTTTTATCTTACCCTCCACTTTCAAGAATTCACTCTTTTTTATTCTTTCCTCCGCTTGTAACTACTCAATTATTATTGCTATATCACATTTACTTAGTAACAATCTATAATTGCGAGTAATTTTCATGACACAAAATAGATAAAACCTATAAGCTGCCCTTTTCAAAGGTTCTGTAAATTGCCATTTCACGAGTTTTGAGTTAGAGATATCCCTATAAATACTGAAGAGCCTTCTTCTCTAACAATCGCAAGATCAGCAAATTGACAATGACACAATGGTGGATATAATCATGTTGGAACAATGGTCTTTTTAGGCTAGGCGTAAAATGCTACATAAACGAACCTGGTCCTCCACTTCTTGCCATGACAGCATACACGTCAGTATCACCACCACCACTTATAAACATCTAGATCAAACGAATTTTGTTACAAATCAATTGGTAGTTCTTAAAGCTTTTCTCAACTTTTCGTACGGCCAAGACCACTTTCCAGATTCTCCGACACGCTTTCAAAGGGTCGGTTAACATTTGGTTGCTTAATTATTGAAATTCAACGTAGATGCCAGGGGAGGGGGCTAACGCCAAATCCACCTAACCATCGTATCTATCTAAAATTCATAACATTTTGCCAATGCGTTTCATTTTCAACAAAATTTTCCAAAATTAGCACATCAGTAGCTTGACAATATTTGATAAAAATTGCATGAAAACAATCAACTTTTGTCTGTAGAAGGTAAACTTGCTGCATACTTGGTGTTTGTGCTTCATGGCTCGGTTTCTGAAGAAATCCGTGGCGAGCACATAAGATTTTTTGAATGTTTAGCTGATTGGTTCAGACAAGATTGTTCTATAAAAACGTTATATCTGAATGTACTTCCGCATAAACACCATGTATCACAATTTAACAGGAAAAAAAATTACATTGATCACAAGGACATATTCTGACAATCGATTACAATGACGATATCACTTGCAACCATGCGGCAACACCTCTGATTAAAAACCTGCTTTTACTTGACTAAACCTGCTTTAAACCAGTTTACATTGGGCATATAATTTCATTACACGATTATCATTAATTAGCCCTTTCGTTAACAAACCATGTCCAATCACACCTTCTTTTATCAGCTAAAGTCTGTTTATTCGATATCAAATTCAACATTCCTTGAAATAAAACAGAAGCCAATAATATCATGTCTCTTGATAATAATCATTTCTTGCCAAAACTCTATGTAAAATTTTCACACTATCAAATTTTTCCGATTAGGAGTTACAATATTTACTAACTAAGGAAACACCTCAAGACTAGCCTGCGCGCAGACTCTAAGTATCTTACCAAGTTCTGGTAAGATACTTAGAGTCTACGCGCAGGCTACTCATAACTGGTAGAATGAATTCTTGGGCAGAGAAAGAACCATTAAAGCGTGCATATTTCCAAGCCTACGTAATACGTTCATAGCTTTTGGGGTGCAATTGTTTGCCATATGCATGCCTGAGGCAATGCCAAAAGTATGTGTCTTAAAAATAAACGCCATATCAAGCCAAACCCTTAAGCCACCGGGTTCACGCGCATGCTTACCTTGCTTCCGTTAAGAATGTAGCGATCACCTTCCTTTTTGGCAGTTGTAAGTAAAGATGCTGCATCACTACCACTTCCTAAAGGAATTAAATCATCACCTCCATTATCCTCAAAGAAAAAGATGGCACCATCAGGTGAATCGAGCTATGAAGGAACAAGGGGCTTTCATACAAAAATTCCAAAAAAACATAGCAAGAAGTCAAATCACGTAGGCGTCTTTGCCTCTTTTCCTTGCAAGTACTAAGATTCTTGTTAAAAGAGACTCGATATGAATTTATATGTATTATCAAACAGTGAGGTGTCCACACGACAAATTACAACTAACTTCACATGAAATATATACAGTGAAGCCTCAATAGCACGGACACCTATTGCGGGATAATGTCCGCTGTTCGGAGACTATTTCTGCAGTGTCTTCACCGCAGAAAATTTATTGTGGGACAAAGATGCTTGTTATTTGAGGAACTCTGTTGACGGGAAGTGTCTGTTAATTAAGGTTTTACTGTTTCCAACAAGGAAGATAATCGATCCAAGCAAATGATAAATGTAACAAAGAACGTTGTGGGAGTAACAGGTCCTCCTTTCTATAAACGGTGCCTCGATAAGATCTCATATTTCAACTATTACATCATATTCAAATACAGTTATAAAAACCAATTAACTGAGGATATGACTAGTGCAGGATGCATTTATCGTGAATGGCAAATATTACATTAAACATACAATGGACAAAGTGATAGTTCACTTGGCTATATAAAATGGGTTTGATTGAATGGTTTACGTCGGAGATTGCCAACGAAGCATTTTCAAGATAGAGCATGTGACATAAACAAGAAGAAATCGGATGCTAATTTGTACTTTGTTAGTAAAAATGAAATCAAACCCACCTGGCTCTGTTAAACAGTACGATGCAAATTTCTGAAAGACAAATTTAAAACATAAACACATGAACAAGCTTTGAATATATTAAATTCATTTCATTTCAATACAATTTTATTCGTATACTACAGAAGAAGAACACTATATTAATACTGTAATATACAGGACCCAAGAAAAGTATGTACTTATCTATCTCGAGCCGTAAACAAATTGTTTAATTAAAAACAGAACAGTAATAAACAATAACAAAAACAATGTTGGCTATATCAGCTGAAACAAGATAATATAGCATGCTGATTAAATTTAATTTTTCTCTCATTTCATAATTCTAATACTTTGACAGCATTCGTTCCTTAATTGATAAGATATTTCATTTCTTTCTTTTTTAAATCTTTCATGGACTTTGGGAGATTATCTCTTAGTTGTGATCCTTTAATTTGAAGCATAAAATGAAATACGAGAAAAGCTTTTATATGAATATGAAAAAAACTTTTTAGCTATTGTTCAATGGAGTTAGGAAAAAATGCGAAATTACGTTGAAAGTAGGTTTAATATTTTATAAAATATTTTACTTGATTTTACAAACATTAAAGGCAAACAATTAGGATACAGCACAGCTAGCAACACGAAAATAGTTCTTCGTTGATAAAAACTGAAGACGGTTTGCGAAATTAGTCCACTAAGATGAACAGAATATGATTGTAAAAAGGAAAAAGTATACAAAATTTATGATGATGAAACTTGAATTCTTTGAAATTAATGGCTACAACAATAGGAAAGTAAAGACTTTGCTGAACCTCGCAAGATGTCAATGATGTTAAGAATTTCTCCTTCTGAGCCTTTGTTCCAGCTTTATCAATCAAAGATGCAACCATACTAAAATTCATAAAACGAGGATTAGGAATCCACTAAAATAAAATTATTATATAGCAAAGATGAAATGATGTTGATTGCCAAATGATATGGCTACCTCAACATTGAGCTGTATCAGGAGGTCGCCACGAGTTGGATTGGATTTTAAAACCATTTTACTTACAGGACTTTCCTGAAAGTCATATAATAGTCATAGAATAGCCCATGTAAAGTCATACAATAGGGAAATATCTATTCTGTCATTAAGTGCAGTGTTGAAAGAACTTTGGATTCGGCCTTAACTTTAAAAAAGCTTTCCATGAATAGCCTGCGTACAGACTGTACGGAGAAAGGCGGAAGGGAATTCGCTTTCTGTCCTTCTCCTTAATTAATCTGCAAGCAGGTTAGGTAGAAAAAATTAAGCATGCTCTTCATTCCATTCCGTTTAATTCTATCCTTAATTCGTACGGTTTATCACGAAAGAGTCATGCAAAATTAACTTACTTGTGTATACTCAAATAAGCCGTAGTGCTTGTGCAGCCTGTGGAGAGTGCTTCGAAAATTACTGAGGCATCAAGCCGACCTAGGTGACTACCTCCGTATTCTTCACTGACATTGATACCTGAAAGAAAGAAAATTGCATTTGATTTCGTTCAGTGAAAAAAAAGAGGGTGCAACAGGGGGAAATTGCCCATTCCTTGGTGACCTGAATTGGCATGCCTCCCTTCACTAAATCAAGGAGTTGTACGCTTTCACTGTGGGAACATTTCAGCTGATTATAAGCGCCCATATTACCGATAGCAGCTTCAGATTCATTTTATTCCCGCCCCTGACTTTTGCAACAAGGAAAACCCACAGCGTGATACAACACCGGACCGGTTCACCTTGCGAGGAGAAAATAATACAGGGGATTTTTGGAAAAATTGCTGGAAAATTTCATGACTCTGCCCTGAGCAATGAGTCAAAGATTAAAAATTTAACAGTAAAACGACTCCTAAGCTAACATGATATTAGTAATGGGATTAATTGTTGGTTCAAGTAGCTTCTTTGCAACTTTTCGGTGGCTGTTTACATCAAACTGCACGACTTTCAGTAGACATGCTGGGACAATAGTTTTAAATAGTGTTTAATGAGAAACCCCTAGTAATGGATTAAACTTTCGAGGGTAAAGCAGTTTTAAAATACTAGAAAATGAGCCTAGATTTTCGATGAAAACTATCCAAGACTAAGGCTGCTAGCTTGCTTGAATCTTGTTTGCCAGAAATCGGCTTGATATCTTTTAGGTGTAGCTTAATTGATGCATAGCTCCCTTTATAGAAAATTGGCGTAGATAATTTCTATTTTTCCGTTCGCGTCGCACTATATCAATCCATACTGTCCAAATTAAACTGTTTTATCAAGGAGCATTGACTTAGGTCTTTGGATTTTCTGACCCGTGCTCCTCAAAATACCCGAAATTAGATATTCACTCTGCGCCAACAATATTAAGCTTTTTTGTGGAGATGTTTCTTGTGGAAGGCAATTTAAAGACAGTTTACTACAGTAAATACTGCTCTGTGTGCAAAAATCATGAACCTTCCATGCCTGAGAGGTGCTTGGCAAAATTTAAAAGCAAATAATCAGCGATTGTACTTCAAAATAGTGACACATGGATAAACTACACAAAAGTTCTAATCATCACAATGACTAACGGTCTATGCTACATTGCGTCATGGCAACGAATAAATAAACAACTTCACTTAACCTTCACATTCCCATTACGTAATTGAAGGTCAAATAACTTCAACCCTTCTATGATTTATTCATCTGGTCTGCCCTATCAGGCTCTGAGGATCTACCGCCAAATCGCACATTAAGTGTTCGCTTCCGATACTCCTTTCCAACATATGCATTTCGGTTGCACGGAGTGATGATGTAATCTAAAGATTTACAGTAGCTAAAAGCAGGTCTATAGTTTGCGTCATTAATGAAGAATTCGCCAATTGTATCCTAATTACACCTGACTAATAAAAACTAAACCAATATATAATTGAAGAAAATTCATGTAAATTATCTCTGCAAACACAAGTTCAACGCACTACGCAACAAAAGTCTCTATCATGATTTTAATTGTTCATGATTTATCAACTGCCAACATGTCAATACATAAGTATAATGTATGACAAAATTAAAGCTTGTCAATACTACAAAACACTGACAGTCAGGAGCATAGCATCTGAGGAGCCACAGGCTACCCTTTATCTTTTCAAGGGAGTCGTGGCCGGGGATAGGGGGACAGGGGCAGGGGGCCGTGGCCCCCTCTTCTTTCAAAATTTGGCAGATTTTCAGAAAAATCAATGTTATTTTGGAAAATTCTCAAACTTATGCTGTGGATAAAAAGGAGAAGTGAAACGAACCTTTTAGTGACATAATTACATAGACTAAAATACTTATCGTACTATCAAGAAGCAATTCACTTTTGTAAAGAAAATATTAGATTTCAAATACAAAAACAAAATGATTTCTCAGAAGTTTCCGATTTCTACTACAGAGTGATTTGCTGCTCGGATTTGGTCAGTTGAAATCCGAATCTTCAAGGTCCAAATTTGGTTATGGAAATTTGCAATATAGGTCATAATATATATCTTTATTTGATATTGAAGACCGTGACAGTGCCAATTTTGTACCTATCACCAGATTTGAAAAGTTTCTCCCAGATTTGAAAATTTATGCAGTTATGTTGCATAAGGTAAAACAACGAAGAAGTCGATCAATACCATCGCCTTCTGGCAAACTTAAAGCATTAAGATTATAAAAAAGATTGTGACCTCCGGTGGCAACCATGGTGCTGTTCCAGGCAGTAACTCTATTCTACCTTTGTCCTAATCTACCAATTATAGGGTTGTGAGATGGCAGGGACCTTCACAGTAAATATGAAGAAACAGAGACAAGATAAAAAGTGCAATTTAAATATCTTTTCAGCTAAGGCAAAAGTTATGTGTCTTCCCCCCCACTTACACTAACATGTAATGCTTCGATTTGATCAATATGAATCAAAGAAATTTTGCCAGAAAATTTTTCTTTCAGGCCCCCTTTAGAATTCATTTGCCACAATGCCCCTGATTTCTTTATAACAAAAGCTCTCTTTACAAGGAACTTTACAACCAAGGTTGATAAGATCACTACAAACAGAATTTGCCTTCTTTTTTTTCATGCCCATTGGCCCAACCTGGGTTGAGCCCAGGTTAAAAAGCTTGAGATTCAAGTTGAGCCAGGGATTAACTTAAGTTTGATCAGCCTTTGGCATGTAGTTTTTCTTTCTTGCAAAAATTGGCCATTAGGTGACGAATTAGGCCCCTTTTCGAAAACATGACGGACCAATAGATGACTGGTTAATAAAGATAAGTTTACCTCCAAATCCAAGTTCAGCAGCTTTTTTCAAGGTCTCCACTGGAAATGTTTCCTGCATTGCAAAAAGAGATTGACAACGATCTTAGACTTATTAAAAAATCAGTGAGGAAAAATGCTACCAAATTGTTATCCATTGCACATTGATCAAAGTTAAAAAATGGAAGGTAAGCAAAAAGTTTCTGAATCAAACTCTATGTTCTACTTCTAAAGGCTGCAGCTTATGAACAAAGCTCAAAATAGTTCACTGATATTTTTGCCTGACCCAGAGGAACAATGTAGAAACCAACAATTTCACACCTACACCATTAAAACAACAACTCTCCGTTACAATTCTACCCTAGCTTTTACATTGGCCATTAGGAATGTTCAGGATTACTAAGCATTTTACAATGTACAAGAATAAATATTACAAATGTTCTAGTTAAGAAATGAATGTTCTAGAATTCCAAACAGGATAGAAGTGAAAGATGAATATGTGTGGCAGCATGAAAATAATATAAAAAAGGAAAGGCTGCAATTTCATAAAATGACAGAATGTTTTTTTCCTTTTTTCTTGTTTTCAGCTTGCAAATACTTCAAAATTGTAAATTGACACGATGTTATTGATGATAAATAATTACGAGGTCTTTAGCATAATCAGGATTTAGAAATGGGAGTGAACACTGTCTCAGTGTGTAAACTTATAACTGGCAGAAAAAAGCTTAATTTAAAGAAATTCCAAAGATTAAAGAAATTGAAAGAATTTGAAAGAAATTGATAGGCACACTGGTTGCAAACCCCCTCTTATTCTAGCCCTGAATTACACTTACACTTAGTTGAGACTGATTTCACAGGTCAAAGACCTTCTGTTTCCTAAAGTTTCACTTCTCATAAACAAAACATACTATACTAATGACCTATACACTATATTAATTCTGCTGCCTGCATGTCAAATGCTACAGTGGAACAAAAGACTAAGTGAGTTATGAAGAAATTTGTTTGTCTATCTGAAATACCTAAGAAAATCAAAGAAAACAAAGAACTTTCTGGGGGTCAATCAAGGAAGGAAACTCAAAAATTTAAACCAAATTGATTGCTTGTTTTGAAGAAATATTTGAGATAAAATTGAATTTAAACAAAAGAGTGTAGTTTTCAATTCTTTTGTTATTGTATCCAATCCATTTCAATTTCGTCTTGAAGATACAAACGAGGTCAATTTAAATTTTGAGAGTTAACAAGCACAGCTAGCTTACTATGTAACTCCTCTTGTTCACTTGCTCAAATTCAGTCTTAGTACAGAAAAATTCTGAATAGATGTTGTGAAACCTTTCATTGAACAATCTTCACTGAATCATTTCTCAACGACAAACTCAAGAAATGAAATTAGCCAAACATTAATGAAGAAAATAAGTATATTTTACATTCCCTTACCTCTAAGTCCCATTGAATCATGTATGGTGCCATTTCTTCCTTTGCAAAATCCAGGGCAACCTGCTGGAAGTGCTTCTGATCATCATTAAGTCCATCTGAAACTAGATATTTGCATATGATAGATCAGTAAAGAGACAATTGATGGACATGGGACATCTCATACATAGTAATATAGAGCAAAAAACTCCAATCATAATTAAATCATTTGGCATATTTCACAATCATATCACCCGACTAAAGGCTAATTTTGCCAGTGACAGTCAATTTGTGCTGCAGGCACCCTTGTTTAAACCAACCAGTTTTCAGCTCAAAGCTATTTTTCAGTTGTTTTGATTAAGATCTCCGTTATCTTTGTTCTTGGGTACTTTAGCTGTGAAAAATCCTTTGAAGATGTTTGTTTCTTTTAACCAAAATCACAATAGGCTTTATTTAGTTGCTAATTATTAGTCAGATATGTTTAGAATGCTACTTGGACTTTTAGACATTATACAACAGAAACTTTCTAGCAGCTTCAAAGACCATCAGGGACCTGGTAATCTGAAGGAAACAATAGCATCATAGAAAATAACAAGACAGGAAACTCTGTATTTTCACAAATAAAATTTTTGCAAATTTATCTAAATAATCTATTATACTAAAGACGCTACAAGGGACTGATTTACTGTGATCGGTACAACATATTGTAATTGGACAAACGTATGGACTAACTTTGTTTGCTTTGGCCTAGACTAGTCGATCAGAATAACCATTTTTTGCGAATAATAATTTACTTAGCAGTTTAGACAGGCTGTCTGGTATCAAAATGCAGCTTTAAAAAAAACACTATGCTAACTAAAAATTAATTTACCAATAGCTGCCAGATTCCAGCTTACTTACGTATTATCAAATTACTCAAGGTTTCATCCTAGGGTCAACTTAATGGAAAGGCAATGGACAGAACAGAATTACAGATTGTTTGACAGAGAATCACCAGAAGTCGCCAGCGACTTGATTGATGGTACCTGAAGCTAACGCAACTCAGACAGATATTATGTAATCTATTTATTCAAATTAAACGGGAAAAGCACAAGCATCCTCTAATGTTGCTAAGAAGTACAATATGTCTAATGATATATAAAAACACACAAAGACATATGGCTCACGACAATATCAAGGATTCAGAACCTAAGCTTACAAATATATGCTTCCCTGGCTGAATGAACACTGTTCAGCTGATCAGATCAGAACTGATCAGTTCAAACATTGAGAAGATTTTTCGAATAAAGCCCTGTGGTTTCCCAAGAAAAATTTCTATTGTCACATTAGGTGAAAAATAAAAACTTACTATCAATACATGTTGAAACCGATCGCCTGTACAGCAAACCAAGGAGCGAGGTGGAATGTTTACAACTGACTCTTGAACATGTTCGTGCTAGCGCCATCTTGACACTCCACCTCCTTCTTGCCCACTAGCCTCGTTCCCATTTTGAATTTGGTCTTAGAACTTTTCCCAGCATACAATAATACAGTGCCGTAAAATAATATAACAATTTTTATGATACGAATACTAAATCGAATATGATGCTATAAAAGAGAGGGTATTACTTTTAACAATTTGTATGGAAGTAGTAACTATAATGATACAATTATTACAATGTTTATCACTATTAAAAATATAAAAGTAATAATAGAAAACAATAAATGTGTTACCAAATTAAGAGAAAATTAATGACATAGTTTTCTTCAGGCACTTTGCACAAAAAAACATTTCATTATGTACCTAAAAATATTTTGTCGTGAGACACGTTTATTTTTGTTCTCAAAAATTTCCAAAGTTTGTTACCATAATAAAGAGCATTATTTTGAAGGTGGTAGAAATTGTCTGAAGGGACAAAAAAATCCCTGTGCAGCTCGTTTGTTTTAAATATTGTTGTACAGAATCAGAGCTCTTCAAGCATGCAAAATTTGTCAAGGTTACGTGATAGAAACGTTTGGGAACCTGTCGACTAAAAGCAATATTGAGTGCAAAGGCAATCATTTTGACAGATTTACCAGAGCTACGCTTTATGCATTAAAGGCTCTAGAGTGGCTTTGTTTGCACAGCCCCAGTTTAGAATACCATGTAGTACATGAAATTGGATGTAAGGTATCACGGACGTTCGCCTCCTTCGCAGAAGACCAAAGCAAGGAAACAAATATCAATTGCCCTCTCCAGCACTAAAAAGTCATGGGACAAGTTTAACTCTCGTTAGCATGGCTTGCTGTTAACAACTTCGCTTTTGCGAGTTCTTAAGTAAATCCTTAGAGGGTTAAAAAGGTGAAAGTTAGCAACTTCTTGATTTTCTTGTAAATTTACTATTGTGTATATAAGTTAAACCGTTGGTTATGGAATATGTGGCTTAAAGTCGAATTCAGGCATTGCTCTAATTATTGGTCATTTGTTTGTTGGTATAATGGGTATAATGGGTGGTCAACATAATAGTATCAGTTCCCCTCGGGGAAACTCGCTTTGAGGATGTCTTTTTCTGGGAGGTGGCTTATTTGAGGATTTATGGTATTACAACTTACGTTAACAAGGGCCTTTAGGCAATAAATGGCATTTTAGCGCATTGTTTTCACTAACATTCCAAAAAAGGTTCAAATCTGATTGACTGAGAAAACTTTTTCGTAATTGGAACATTTTGACGATCACCCAGACAGTTTGAAATACACAGAGTTGACTGTAATCATAATTTTTCTAACAGAAATCCACTGAACGTATGAAAATGTTATATGTGCTCCAGAACTGTGGCCTAGTCCTGCTTGTGTGATAGTCCAGCTGACATCTACCCTCCTCCATCATAAATCGAAAACCTGCTTTTTCTACGTAGCACAAGGCACAAGTATATCTCAGAAACTTTGACAAAATCAATCCTTTGCAAGCCCCTCGTTCCAGCGAACGTGTTCCCAGTCTTATTATTTGAAGGGGAAAATGCATGTCACTTAGGTCAGCCTCAGTGCAAATAATCAAAGAGACAAATTCTTTTTCGGTTCTGTTGCAAGCGGGTCTTGCTTGTAGATTCTATATATCAAACTCAAAAAAATTTTGCTTAAAGTAAGTATATACACAAAACCACACGGTCGTATCTAACAAGTACAATTTTAAGGTCTACAAGCAATTGCAAACATTCGACTTAACTGACGATTTTTAATCAAATAAGGAATGCTTCAATTTTTGTGTAATATGCAACGCAGAAAGTATTCTAGGGCTTTGATTTGATTCGGACAGCAATTGCGGATGACATAACTTTTCGACAGAAGATCGATGACAATACATCTATTATTGACGAGTGCCTGCCGTATTATAAGTACCCGTAGCTGAAAAAATTTCGTTCTTCATAGTGCAGTGACAGTTTTTTTGCAACTAGTTAAAGATGTTTAAGGAAATCTAAGAAAACAACTATCCATAAACCTAAATAGACGTATGAAGCCTTCGAAAGTGGGCGGGGGGCATGTATTAAAAATAAGGGCACCTCTGTAGGCAACAAGTAGGTAATTTACCATTGTTTATGAAAAGTGGAGGTGGGGCACGTGCCCCCTGTGCCCCCTGGTTCTTAAGTCTATGCAACTATCAACATACTGAATACAACAATTTAAGGAAAGGAAACACTTAGAGGACGAAATGATGCTTCAGAAATTGCTTCTAGCTACACTGATCAAATTAATATGCTCAGTCTAGATGTTATTCATACTTTCGTGTTGTATTTAACCAAAGTTTCTTAGTCATTATTTTTTCTGTGTCCTAACCTTTCGAAAAGGTTAACGGTTTTTAATCAAAGCAGATAATACGAGGCCAAATATAAGGCGGTAATACGAGGCCAAAACATGAAGGACAAAGGAAGGTGCTGTGAATGAGCAAAAAGATCCAGTTAGAACTTAATAAGCAAATAATAATAGCTAAAAATCATGGTCAAACGGTAATTATGTAAAATGTTTATGAATTTGTTTTCCTTTTAAAGGAAATTAACACGCTTGGCCTAAAACGTGCATCTACTTCAACACAAGAAGTTGTTTATAATGTCTTAACGACATGCATACAGAACGGCCTTTGATTTCACTTTAAGACATAAATGAACCTTTATACAAATATGAATTAATAAACTGCTAACAGGTTCAAATAACATTTATTTCACAGTACTAGATTGCCACAATTTGTACGAAAACTGGCCTGAACAACTGGCCCATAAAAAATACACATATATACCAGCTAGTTCTAATTAAATACTAACATACAGGCGCGCGGATTAAACTTTAAGAATTTATTAAGACTAGTAAACAGGAAATCATTCAACGGTTTGAAGCATCTGTGATTTTGATGCTCCCATTATCAGCAAGCTGCTTTTCGTATTGAAGCAACTGGCCCATAAAGTTCAGGTTTGGTGAGATGGTTGGCCGCTTATCTTTTACAAATCTACAAAGAAGACAAAATAGCTTAATCAGACAATTTAGAAAGCAAAAACAAAAGGGCCTAAAAACCGAGGGGCAATTCACTCTAGCAAACAGCGAACCTCGAGATACATTCGTGTCTCAGAGCGGTTTCGGTAAGTTGTTGTTGAAAACCTCCTCACTTGTGTTTTATGTGTTTTTTGCTAATTTATGTAATTGTTATTTGCATTATGTAATCTTCAATACTTAGATATATAAATTAGTGTTGAGTTGTTATATTAAATGTTATAGTCGCAGGGTTGCTATCTATTTCCATGCTCCCTGCGTCATCGCCATGTCTAAAAATAATAAAACGTTCTAAAGGATTGCAAGAAATGACTGCAAGGAATATTCTGAGATGCATTTTGAGCTAATCTGAAAGGCGTGGTAGCACCGAAAATTTTGGGCCTCGTCTTTCGTTGCAGTGAAGTTTCCCATGGTTAGCACGAAATCAAATCATAAACAAAGCCCTTGCAATAAGCCCATGACAAAAACATGTGAAGTAGCTTGTAAGTAAAATCACCCACCGATACGCATTGTCAAGAGACAGCTGCATGTGTCGCATTACGTATCCTACAGCAATCGTTGCCGAGCGCGATACACCTCCTACGCAGTGGACTAGGACTTTGCCATCGCAGGTTCTAACTCGATCTGGAGAGGGAAAAATAATAAATTCTGCAATATGGCTCACAGTATCACACTGAAATGGAAAGCTCGAAATAGTTTCTACATAAATGGAAAACAACTTTTATATGTAAGATGATTACTAAGAAATGGATTTTAAAGAACTGGAAATTATTATCAAACATCTTTTGTTGCTAAAATGATGCCAGAGTTACTCGACTTATATTTTAAAGGCCCTTGTGCAACCGGCATGCTTTGCCACTATATTTTCGAAACCATCCTAATATCTTACTTCATGAAAAACTAAATACAATCAATTTTACCTCGTGTAAAACAGCTGCCGCAAAGCATGCTGGTTGCACCAGAGCCTTTAAGCATTTGCTCGATAAGTCGATAATTCGAATTCTAGATGATTACAAATTGGTCATGTGCATCGTTTATTCCAGGTTCCAAAACACTTGGTGAAATCATTCTGTATTGTCTGAGAAAATTACACCTAAAAATGACGCAACCACGAGCATCACACATACCGGTTAAGTTAACCCCCTCGCCCTGCCTCGATTCCCAGGAACAACAGAAGTAGGTCTTACCTATGAAATTAAAAGCTGATTGAAACCAATCGACAATGTTTTCGCTCGTTGAATCGCGGACGGGTATTTTCATATAATGCGTTGTGATAACGTGCGGTGAATCCGCCGCGGTCTCGCTCACGTTCATAACGAAATCAATTCCTATACTTTGCAAGGTTCCGATATCTTGAGAGTCCTCTTCGTTTCCTAAATACAGAAACGGCAGTATCTTTGTCACCGGAATGTTCCTACATGACATGCATGGCGTCGAAATTGACAATAGATTCCCAGCCTCTTCTTTTCGCTCACAGTGCTTTGGGTAAAGGTTGCCAAATTCAGCGAATCCCCCTAGAAAAGAGAGCTTGGTTTAGAAACAAGATAATTCTCCTAGAGAGAGGCTGTACTCCTTTTTATAACAGCAAGATAACATTTACCAAGGATAAATGTTTTTAATTCGTGGATAATACAAAGGTCTTATTTCAACATTGATTTTTCTACCACTATAAAACAAAAATTGCTTATATCAATACATACTAAAATTACTAACAAGCAGTTTTGCATCTCATTTTGGGTGGCACGGTTAATTAGCCGATAAAATCTGCTCTTTTTGTAGACATATTTTCAAATACTCAATCCAAATGTAACCTTACAAAAAATGTGTAAACCAGCGGTGACTTAATTATGCATTACAAACTTTATATGCAAACAGTTGTCCCAAGTTGTAGCTGTTTATCGACAAAACACCCTGAAAAAATACTTCCCGCGCAACAGTGGTGTTCTGCTGTAAGGGGGTTCTGCCAAGGGAAAATTTAACACCCATAACAAAAGATTTTGAAAAAAACTCCATTTTTTGCCAAGGCCCCCCCCCCGGCCCTCCCCCTTCGTCGGAGGTCCTGTAAAAGAAGGAATCTGAAACCTGTTTAACAAACATCGTTCAAGAATGCAGCATTAAATAACAGAAAGATTAGTCAACATTCGAATATACCATGTGTGCTTCCGTGAGAAACCTTAAGCCAGCCAGCCAAAGTGGCGAGAATCTGGACTGGACACCACATGTTTAAAGTGAATGTGAAAAACCAAGGTGAAGGCAGCAGTGACAACATTGTGGCTCAAAACAAGGTAGGAAGAAACGTACAAACGGCGCTTAACCCTTGATCCATCAATAGACAGTGGTTTAGTGATGACGCAACTTTGCGCAATAAAAGATAACAGGACGAGTCATCGTCTCGAATTACCACAGCCAGCTAAAGTTGGCCGCTGAGTCAGCATCCCCAAAAAGAGGCCGAAGCGCTTGAGACATCCTGTGACTGAAAAGCTTGCATAATGTTTACAAAAATGACGATGCTGAGTTCAGCGTCTTGGCATCCTAGAGACACTAATATAAGGTAAACTCGGATGAGTCATTCACAGCTGCACAAGTGAAAATCTAGCATTATATGTTCTATACTGGAAATGCAATACCTTGTACACTACGTTAAGATAAAACAGTATGGACACTCGAGAATCATAACTGTCTATCACTGCCCGCAAAAAAGTCGAGCCATGTTAAGAAATCTGAGCTTTATTCTCTGCTACGGGTTGGTTTATGGCAGTGTCACTGGAATAGTGGTGATGGATGCAGCCAGTCAGAAAGAGCAGCTTGCTATTTTTGTTAAAAGTTAAAAGGAATTCTTTACGGTTATCTCAAAATATCAAAGGTAGCGAACGCATACAATTAATCGATTCGTTTACAGTGGATTGAATCTAACGAAAAATGTTGCCAAGACAAAGGTAACACATGAAAACGAACAGGTTTAGCAAACCACCGGGAACTAAAGCCCGTGCAGGTGGGAAAACCCTTATTTTGGGGTGTGAATCTTTCATGTTCAACTTTTCCCCTTATAAATATGAAATAAACGAAATTGTTTTGTCTTTTACTTAAATAATGTTGATTTGGAAAGAGGAATATTCTAGCATCGAGGTCTTCTGCATACGCATTTCATTCCAAACACGGAAAATCTGTGCATTTTCTACCTGCTATGAAACAATACCACGTGACGTGTTCCTTGTATATCGACAATCAAAATGGAATACAAAATATTTCTAATTGATGGTGTCTTACAATAGAATAATAAACGATTACTAACTACTCACTATTACAATGGAATTCAACCCAAATACACACCACTGTACGATCAAACCCGTTGCAAGTGTAAAAGATCTCTATAAAGATTTCGTAAGCAAACGCCATGCAATAAAAGTTTCTTTTGAAGTAAGACCAAACAATAATCCAGCTCCGAAAAACAGATTTTCAGTTTGCAAGCTCACAAAAATGCTAATGGTGCGATTGAGTCTCTAGGGAAACTTGCCGTTCAATATCCGTATTTGCTCTACGATATGCACTTCATTTTACGCCCCCTCCTCCATAAGCCCGCATTTTCTCGTTAATTGAAAAATTGAAGCGAAAAACGCCAAAAACATCCTCTACAAGGCATACCATATACGGATCACCACGCCCCAATATTACGTAGTATTTATCTGAAAACTGTTTCCATTTTTGAAACTAAATACAGGGAAAGGGGCTGAATTGCCTTCATACAGACAAATTGAATTTACATTCTAAAAGCAGGAAAATGCAATAAGTTGAGGAAATTATCGTTGCTCCAGGGCCTAAATGCATCACTCTCTTGTGCGGATATTGCAGTTTATGTTGCATGTACACCATGCACGCAAGACACGAAACGAAAACGTGCAAATCGATAAGCAAAAAGTACCCTGTTCTTCTGCGAAATAACGAGGTCAACTGTAAAAGAGAAATTGAAGCTTGGGGAAATGATCGAAATTACCTTTCTTCTTCTTTGGCTTAAATAACCTCCTTTCGTTGGCAATCATGTCAATTGTTGCACAAAGCTGTAAAGAGCCAGGTTTTGCCCTCATAGTTCTGCAATTCGCTTCCCGGACTGGGAACTTGTCAATATTTTGGAAGCAAATACTCTAGAAACTTAGCAAAGGCGCATATTGTCCTTCCTTGTCATAAAGATGCCTCTGTTGTGATGATCAAATGCGATCAGTTCCTAATGGGATTCCCCAGATAAACAGTGCTTTGCCTCTAACTACCGTGCGTGTTTGGATGCAAATGATCTGTCTGTAGCAGGCTGCAAATATTTTAAAGCCTCTCTCATCTCCCACTCGTTATTCAACAATCCACCGTCCATTACGTCATCCGTTCAATATCTGATTCACTCTAGGTCTTGGGGAAGGCCGGACCATATTTTGAGCCGGGGGTCAACATCAAAAAACATGTCTCCTCAAAGCACGGGATTACAATTCAGCTAAAGAATCATCAATGTATCTTTAAAAATGGGCTTCAAAAAACTTTATGCCACCGAACCGAACATAAATCTATAAATTTTGCAGTGAAATCAGGGAAAACTCGCTTAAAACATTTGTTTTGTTCCCCCGTTCAAGTTCACAGTCATGGTTGGTATTTCGACATGACTGAATGACTCATATCCCATTATTATACCTCGACTGAAGCCACACAATAGACGCGCGGAGCCGCGTTTCCCTTCCTTTGTGAACGCGGCAAACACGTTAATCGCATGACGTGTACTATTTATCAAACTCGTTGTTTTCTCCTCCGCTGCTCAAAGACAGGTGATTTGTGCTCCTTCACAGGCTCCATAACTCAAACACACAAAAAGCAAAAAACTCAAATGAAAAAAGCAAAAAACTCAAATAAAAAAAGCAAAAAACCAAATGTTACATCGCATTCATTTACAAAACATTCTGCTTTTGCGAAACAAGACAAAAATAATTTTAGAGTTTCATTTCTTCTGGGGAGAGAGGAGGGGATTCCCTCCGACCTTCGGGTGACCTATCGTAGGCCCGTATCAAAAGCTGCACACAGAAGGAGGAGCAATAAACAAAATTAAAAATATTTTAAAGTCATAATTAAATTAAGACTAAATAATCTTCAAATAATTTTTCACAATAGCCTATAAAACTGTTTTGGAATGCTGTTTTAAATTCAACCCGGTAGACAATGAATCCAACAGAGAGTCTTGCTCTCCAAAATCAACAGAACTTTTACTTTCAATTTATAAAAACTGATTACATCATTCAGTTCTGTTACTGGGAAAGCTCGCATGAACAGATCAATGGAAGCAGCGAAAACGGGCAAAACTGTCTTTAAGAATTATGGAGTTAGCTAGCCTCGTATAAACAATTCGCGGAAAGAAATCAATGTGACTACTTAATGTTAGAAAAATTTGGGGGCATGCCAAAAAACAGAAGACTAAGGCTACGTTCACACTGCTCCGTATTCGTTTCGCTCCGTTTTCGTTGATGAAGACGCTGTCCGTTCACACTTATTCGTTTTCTTACTAAGAAAAGACAGATATATTAAAATCACCTTCTTGGCACAGGCGCAACATATTTGTTTACCCCTGGCTCCAGTCATAACTTCAAATATCAATAGATACCTTTCAAAAATAATGTAATTTTTGAAATCCCTTACAAGCCAACTTCCTCTATAAATTCCTGGAAGTAATCATAATCAATAGAAAAAACCCAATTAATTGAAATTTAAATCTGTGGAAAATGTGCAAGGAGGTGTACGCGTCTATGAAATGTTAAACATGTCAGACTCAAGTCTCCTCTATTTAGAAAGAAGCGAAACCACAAATACATTCTTTCTTAAACAGAACACATTTTATAAGAACACCGAGGCATGCCAAAAACACGAAGAACGTAAAAGTCAGATTTCAATATCAACTCAATGTAATACTTTGTGCAAACAAAAGTAACATGAAGAAATGTTATTTAGTGATCCTAGAATCGTTTTCTAGTACGTAGTTGTAGGAAAAATCAATGTGAGCACCCGAGCCTTAAATTAAACAAAACAAAAACAAGGCATAAATTATCTGATTCCCATAAAAGGAGTTATTGCAAATGTGAAGAATATTTTTGACACAATCGTTTTCTAAGAATTCAAAGCAGCCCGGTTCCTACATCAAAAGTCTCTTTCGTGAATATCTTGAATGAACCCAACGACATTGTTAGATCTGCCCATGAATCTTAGAAAATTTTACCCACAAAAACGTAGCTAATTTTGCACAAGGCTTGAGAAGTTGGGTTGATTGCTGAGACATTATGGAAACCTAAAATCTTGGCCACAACAGTTGCAACAAACACCTGAACATATACAGGGAGCAGGTATACACAGTCAAACATGGACCCCCTTCCAACCATTCAAAGTTCGTACTTTAATAGCAAAGATATCACAGTTGGGAAGGGGGATGTGTCTGCAAAATCTCAACACCATCTCTCCGGTATTGTAGATAAGACAAATTCTAGGGACACGTCAATAGGAAACTTTTGTGCAACCATTCCTTTTAAAGTTATGGAGTTGATGGGTTCCACCGTCCATATCAGATCCAGCCAGTCAAGTAAAAAGTCTAAGTTTAATGTCTTTGAGCGACAGGTATAAAGGGTCTTAATGAAATCATTGAAATGAGTAATATTCCAGACCAAACCAAAAATCATTGCTAGTACAAGATCACTGTAAAACAATCAGACTGGCCACAATCAACTCTGACGCGAGTACACGACAACACATGACGAATGTCTAGAAGAAAGTAGGTAAGAAGCCATAAACATATGTCAAAATGATCCCAATCTTTAGAGCCTGGTTGCAGAATTATATTCAACAGCTAGATAGCAGCGATTAGCCTGTGACAAAGAGTCTGAACATTTCAAAACAACAGCTAATTTTCTATTGAAGGGTCTGTCAAATTGGTACTTGAAATGGTTATCATGATGTTTAGAAATTGACATTACGATGTTCGATATATGACATCATACGTCAGTACCGTGTCCCTAAGTAGGTTGACCACACTGTATCCTAATTACGTCAACCTTGCTTCCATTCACTTTACTTTGTGGTGTCACTCCAAACTTTGATATTTTACAACCACAATTCAAATCTTCCTCCACTCCTCTTGCCTGCAACTTTTCCCTCAATAAGTATTACTTGTAGTGTGCTTTTACTATAAGTTGGCTAAGGTAGACTGCTTGATAATTCTCCTTTGGCACCAGCTGCTCGTACTATCTGCATTCTAATTCTCATTATCCCTCACGTGTCAATTGTTTATTCCAATGCCTTGTCTTACGTTTCTGCTTTATACAAGAGAACAGAAAACACTTAACTGTCTCTCTGCTTCGCTGTGTAACCTCCACCTACCTAACCTTATCCTTTCCTGGTATGAAATTTCCTTCGCAGTTAAAAAGCAATTCATTTGAATTAAGGCAATACGGACTGCTTTGAAACCTCTTTCCAAATTCGGCTCTCAAATCTTCAATGTTATTTAATTAGATGTGCACAAAACACAAACCTATCGACCTGTTCAAGTTATTTTGCACCCGTGCATATCTCTAAAAACATTCTATATCAAGCAAATGATAAATAAATTGTCCAAGAACTTCCTGCATTTTCTTCGAAGTCATTTTTGAATGAATTGTACAAAGTAGCGGGGCAAAACGGCACGTGTGCAAGGCGTCCCCTGGTTTCTTCGTCTCCGGGAGACGCGGCCCGGGTATACTTTCAAAGAGTGCTAGCGTTTGGGGGTGATTCTACTTAAGATACCTACTGCAGAAAAAATGACATATCGAAAGGTAGAGTACAGTCACTGGCGTGCTTTGAGTTTAGAGCAGACAGATAGTTGTGTCCCCCTTAGTGATAAAAAGCGTACCCATGGGTTGAGAAAAAGAAGGCACATTAGTTACACATAAAATGAGACACCAATATTTCAGATCTTACTATAACATATGTAGCCGTAAGATAACCATACCTTGAAGAAAAAACACTGCCTGGAATTGCTCGTATAGTTTCTTCGCAACGAGGCGCAGAAAATGCTCTTTGGGCACCGCGGCAAGATCAGTTGTACTTTGGTCATATACAACAACCTTGTCGCATGGATCACCCTTGTAGTTGGAATTTCTCAGCAAATCCAGTATGGTGAGCTTGTTCTGCTCTAGTCTCTTTCGGATAAGCTTTGAAGACTGGATATTAATGGACCCCAACACATGACAATCATTATACTCCAGGAAGGATCTACTGTCAACAAGAAGAAGCTTTTCCAATTTACCATCAAGCAGGCTGGCCAGCTCTGAAGCCTGGAGGCCGGAGACCTGCAGAAGGAATGTAATTTCAGTCAGAAAATGGCACGACTAGCATTCCCAGAAGGGCATGACTATCTAGATTATCGAGTGTCTATCTAAATACTGAGTTGAGCTGTTTGTTGTTAAAAAAAGTTGAGAATGACAAAGATAGTAACATAACAAATATAACAATTTTGATAAAAAATCCAAACGCAAAATTTTATCGATGTGAAGTAGGACGAGAATTGCATTTTGATATTTTGTCTTTGACAGTCAACTTGCTTTAAAATTGTATTAAAAATTCGCACATGAAAACCTCTATTATTTAGAACCTACAGCCTGAAATTTTTTCCTCAATAAAGAAGAATCATTTATGACTGATACCGTGATACCCTTATCAGGTTCTTATAAAGTGCTTCGTTAATTAATTTGGAAATAAATTCAAACTGTGCATCCATAAACCTTAATTCTTGGATTCCAAAACCAATGCATATGGAACTATGGTAGGTGTTAAAAATCTTTCTGTTGTTCTAGCTTGTGTTATCAATGGGTTGTTTCTCATATCGCATGATTCATTTTACCAAATTCAGATGACAACAGAAAGACGAGACGTTTTTCGGTTGCCAGAGGGCTGTAGTCAATTTAAAAAACGTAACATAACTTAAAAAAGTGGTTAACTTGGTATGCGATAAAAAAGTGTCATTTAGTTCTATAGATGTAAAGTCCTGTTCAACAATAAAAACTGATAGTAACAAAAGCATAATAATGATAATTTTACAGACAGTTATTCCAAATTCTTCAAAATAGGTTCGTACATACATACATACATACATAAATACGTCATTAACTTTGTAAAGCAGGTTAAAAAATGGCATAAATAAATTGACAGGGAGACGCAAGAGGAAGATCTGCAGGAGACGAAAATTCTCCATCGAACATTTTGAAAAGACCTGAAAAACCGGTTTGCTGATGACTATGGACAACCTAGGAGAAGAGAATAAATCCACCCCAAAAGACATAAACACTTTGTTGATTAAAAAAAACTTGTGTTATCGGCTACATTTGTCTTATTAAAATCTTTAGGCCTCAAATATCCACTGCTTTGTGGTATTTGCTTTAAAATTTTGATAACTGGATGGAGCTAAAATAACCAGGTTCACATGTGCGAGTTTTAACTACATTAAACAAACAATGAAAAGCTGAAAGGGTTTTCTGTAATTTTTTCCCTGGGTTGACAGGAACTTTGCTTAATCTTCTAGCTGTGCTGTTCAAAAAATATTCCTAAAATGGTACTTGAATCTCACTTTAAAATAATAGTGGTTAGGTCACATGCGTGAGAATATTTAACAGGCACATTATCATTCTCAAGAAATTGTTTTTATACTACGTAATTTGTATGGACGCTACTGCTGTAAAGTTGAATAAATCCACATGTTGATGCCTCGTTTTCAATTGCAACTTAAATCAAGTCACGGAAAGAAGTGGGTCAGGTTCTCACTATGCAAATCTAAATCGCTATTGTTATTGCAATAGCTGCCATAGAGCCTAAAACATTTATCAGCTGACATTTTTGCTAAAACATGAACCATTTTTTGCTTATGAACAAATTTCATTCGTGTAAAGTTTCTAGCTTCTTTTCAAAACAAAATCAGCAATAACGAATTTTTGCGTAGCTCTGCATGATGCCCTATCAGTCATTTTTTCACAAGGCATGCTCAAACCTACCAAGTCACGCGCATTTTGCGTGAGACACAAGAACTTCGGTCCTTTCTCACGCTCACACGCATCAAAACAGAACTCTCACGCATTTTGCAACAAACTTCTTGGTTCATTTAAATTTTCAATTTTATTCCAAATCCTAGCAAACAAGATATGTTAGCACGATAACAGTGACTAGATGATTAGATGACTAGATAACAAAAATCCATAGTAGGTTAAGTGTTCTTACATTTATTGGCAAGCCTACACAAATAGCAGGTTAGCTTTTTTGCGACTATGACACATTGTGAATTGATTGCAAATGTAAAAGAGGAGCATAATATCCCTGAAGTTAGAGTTTCAATTCAGAAGATCGGAATCGGAGCGGTCAGAGCGGATTTGGGGTTGCAGTTACACTACGATGCTCCGCTTGCTTGAACTTGGAAAAATTTTCAAAAATTAATTTGCGCGGGGGGGGGGGGCGGCAATTAGGCACCTAAGAGTACTTTTTCTTGTGTGGGTGGCAGTCAGGATTCGTTCTGGACCAAACATTTTCCTTTCCTTCTAAAAAATCTCACTCATTCTCAAATTGAAACTTGACAGGTCTGCATTCTTCAAACGCACGTGAATTCATACTATACTAATTTTTGATTATCTATTTCAGTAGATCTATGAAAGGTCACAGTTTGCATGCACATGAAAATGATATTTTTTGTGCGTAACTTCATGACGATAAACAACTGTGCTCGAACGTGTGAAACGTTGCCCCTATGGGGGCCACACCACAAATCTACAGGCACACCGGAGCCGGGGAAGACTGGGGGCTATAGCCCCGTCACTTTTTCCTGAACTGTGAATATCCAGATAGTGGCATCAAAGATTATGGGGAAAAACTACCATAAAACTTTGCAAGTCTAGAGCCCACCCCCCTCCAAATTTGCTCCGGCGTCCCTGATATAAGGCTACATTCAAAAATTCATACATAACATTACAACATTCATACAGCTAGAATTATTAATTAATGTGACAGACAGTTGTTTTCACTGACAGAAACCAGAATTCATGTAAAAAGCATTTTACGGTCGAACCTTCTGGAACATCGATTTCCTGCTTTCATATTAATGGAAAAAAACCTGCCCATAACATATCTTAAATAACATATTGGGTCCCTATGGTTCGAATATAAATAAATCATTTTATTTAAAAGATGAAAACTGTGCATGAAGATTTTCAAAATGAATAGATGTGGAGAAAAGACGCCTTTGAGAGCCTCAAGCATTTAATTCGTATGTCGTTTTCTTTAGACAGACAGAAATAGCTTCGTTAGTTTCGATATGGTGAGTACGGTTTTATAAAATAGATAGGGTTCAAGCAATTATTCCCATAACAAAGGGGTGGTTGTATCTTGCTTTCAACAAAGAAATGTAACCGGTGCTAAATAGGAGGCCATTTGACCCAGCTCCTACGTAGTACGTTAAAAAGGCTCTTCTATCTATTTCTTTGATAACCTCTTCATTGATGAATATATCAGCTTGGAAAAACGCGGTCCCCTTTCCCTCCGTTAAGGTCATCATAAATACGAAGGTGCAATGTGTCTTGCATAAATGCATTATTTTCAAAGAATTTAAGATAAGATCTTTGCAAAAAGTTGTTTTTTATAAATCTCTAACTATTGCCAAATTCCCAAAGTGTGTTTCCAGCATTAAGAAGACAATTCTCTTTAAAAAAATATCGGGAGACCTCGCTAGAAGACCATAACAAAATTCAACACGGATCTCAAAAACTGGAGGCAGCAAAAACGACCGCCACGGCCAAAGGTAACATTCATGGGGCATTGATTAAGAATTGGATATTAAAGGTTAGTATCGTACCTCACTGTTCATGTTCATCGAGATGCAGTCTTTCAAAACTGATTCACCAGTCCACCTAGACTGCCAACGTCTCTTCAAGAGGCCATCACAACCACTGGCCGAGGCACTTCACCTGTCGTCAAAATATACAAGTTCAAAGATCTTGCGAAACCCCAAAAAAGCTGAAAACTTGCTCTACAGTCAGTTGTAGGTTTACATTAAAACAGCGTTATACAATTACAAAGGAATTAAGTCCTGTCCCAAGCAGCTTTTAGGCAGGAGGCTCTTCTACAGCGTGTGATTTTTTCCCACTTTGTACACACATTTTAGAATAATTGCGAGAGATCTTCATAAAACAGCGAAGAGAGGTGAACAAATATGGGAGAAGGCCAGTTGGTTACGCAGGTGAATAGCTGACCTCATTCTGGAGCACAACAAAATTGCTGCAATCAGTTTCAGTTCAATCTTTTCGCATAATACAAAACACCAAAAACGAAAAATGGGTCGACAAATGGGTTTCATCACAAGCTTATCAATTTAAGTGAAAGCTAACTTTAAGTTTAGAGTTCATAACATATTCTTTTAACTATAGATATTTACAAATAAATAACATAAAACGATATATATTTTAAGTTATACTATATATTTATAATATAATATATAACCCTGACCTACTGAAATCTGAATAAATATATATGGTGATATGGCTCTGATGACGATTTATAAAGCCGAAACAGAAGAAATAACTGCCTTGGCTACAATGAAGATCTCCTGGGGAGGCTTGAAAATTCAAAAGTAACCAACAATTTCATTGAGTCGTTTGGCTCAATGATCGTTGTTTTCAGGTAGTAAACTGTAGTCGGGTTACGACCAAGTGCTGTATCAGCAGTTGGACAGCATCCTTATGACATTGATTTCCTCCAGTCAAAGCCTTGGCATACCTAATATATATCAATCTTGAGCTAAACATCCGATTGCCTCCACTTCCTATCGCACAGAAATTCTGCCGGCTGCAAAATTTTCCTAGAACAAGGCCGTTAGACCTGGTCTCACAACTCTGTCTTAAACTTTCTTGCTACTTCCCATAGAGTCATAGATGATTCCTTTCTCTTTGCCGATTTACCTTGATTTCCTATATCATCATATATAACTGGCGACAAACTTCGCCCTGACCTACTCTTAAAAACGAGCGAAAATACCCTATATATCTTAGAATTGCCTAGCAGCATATTATATTATTATCTGGATTCGGAAAGGGTTCACATTTTTTTCATTGCATTCTTTTCAATGGCCATACTTTTCTAGTTTTAGCAAGCTAAATCGCACACACAGGTTTCAGTGTGCACACTGGTATGAAATCGCTCATAGTTGGTTTAGCCATCCCTCATCAGATGGCTTGCAATATCATAATATGAAGAACAAAATGAATCCGAGTTTAAGAAAAACGTATATTGTCAGCAAGCAAAGAAACTGCCTACAATAATTCTGCATTTGTTTATGATAATTATCAAGAAGCAAGGGGGACAACCAGGTACCGCGCAGCCATTGGGCTAGCAGTGGCTATAGCCCCGACCCCACTTTTTTGCAATTAAAGGTCAGATAATTCTTTAGAATATTTACTCTAACTCAAGTTTGGATAGTTTACTCTAACGGATCCTAAGAAGTAACAGTTCTTAATGTCAAAGAGCCCTTTTTGTTCCTTTTCTTGGTGTTTTATCTTGTTTAATTATATGATGTATTTTCTAACTTGGTTAGCTTGGTATTTCATTGTCCACAAGCTGATTTTATCTTATTTTACAGTCATTTATATCTTCTCTGAACCAGACTGTTTATAAAAATTCAGTAAATATTAGGAAGTATTCTCCAAAAGGGGCAATTTGCGGCTTTCTAGAGGGCATGTCCTCAGAAATTTTTTTGTCACACCATTTTCAGCCCCCCATCACTTTAAGACTGGTGCACAGTCCCTGGGGACAACTTGCTATTGACAAAAAGATGTTGCAAGAAACATTTGTAGGCTACCCACCCTTAAAAATTTTCATAAATAAAATTTAATCAGAGTCCATTTCACAAGGGGTGTTTGTCCTTAACTTGATTCTCTTCAAGTTGATATTAGTTTGCTAATTGTTATGGTCTCTTGTGAGGTGCTCCTTTGTGATTTTCTTGTACCTATTCTACAAGAATCTGTGCAATGCTGTGGAGCGATTTGCCCCTCTGGGGTTTTTGGGTTTATGTAAGGTGTGTGGTTTCTATTTCCGTGGTTGAACTAGGGGTGCTGGGCGAAGCCTTATTATAAGAGTGTTGTTCACTTTTTTCCATCCCACACACCCACATTTTGTTTTTTTCAGTATGACTCTAACAGTTTTTTTAATGCAGCATAAAAACTTCTTATACCTTTGGGTATCTTTTTTGCTATTGTTGTTGTGGAGCTTTTAGGTGGGACTGGTGTAACATCTTATAGTGCATAGTAGGGAAAAGCTACTTTTCTTGTCCATTCCCTCCTCACTATCATTTGAATTTTGGGTGTTCGTGTAATTTCCTTTAGTAACTACTTCTTGTTGGAGGTTTATGGCATATTGAGCAAATTTCGTCAATGCAGCTATGATCTAACTTGCTTACGATGATGTGGAAAAGAAGCCTCACAACTTACTTCCATATGGCATTTTTCCCTGCAAATTGCATTGTAACTTCTGTCACGGGTTAAAAAACTAAACTACCTAAAAGTGTCTATACGATGAGGCTATAGATATGTTTGGTTAAAATGAGATAACTTCTTGTAGTCTCTATTTGAATCTATTTTTTGCAAGTTTTTATTTATTTATACAAGATTTCAGGATGTATGGCTATCTCATTGTTACTTTAAACAACAATTATAACAGTTCAAATCAATTACCAATGTTATCAGGGATGGGTTAACCAGGGGTGCAGGGGTGTGGGGGTGTAACACTCCTCCAATATTTTCTTGTTCTTCTGCAAATATTTCTTTGATCCAGTAAAAAACATTGTTTGGTATTCAGTAGAAAAAAATGATGCAAAAAAGGTGCTTTATTTATCTTATTATCTTTTTTATCTAAAAATTTATAACTGAATTTTAAAAATAGGCGTCTCCATCAGTTTTGTGTCACAGCTAAGGTGTAGCACTAAATCCAATTTTTATCTAACACCTACCCCCTTATCTATGCCAATTGTCCCTGAATATTATTATAAAAGTGCAATTGATAGCCTTTGGCAGCACCAGCTACAGTGCTGCAGGGATGGGGATAAAATAAAAAAATTTAGGCCACACCCATCTTACTTTAAGTAGACAATCTTTTACAATCAGAGAATGCCAATTTTGCCAATAGGGAATGCCAATAATCATAGAATCACACCGCAAAAAATATTATGCCCATTTCCTTGTCGAATCTAGGCCAAATACATAACTAATCCTGTTTGTGATTATATCCTCTCCCCACTTGCCCCATGATACAATCATTGGTCTATCAGCCAGCTGAAAAAAGCTACAGGTACCAACAAATGCATAGCCTTAAATTATGACTTTATGTTTGTCTCACTTCTACAGACTGGTAGTTGGAAACAGGTAAATCTTCTGCACATACATTTTCCTTTTTTCCCTGAATAGAAACACAAACACTTTTTCATGATGACCTTCTATCAAATTGTCATCTTGCTCATCCTGGGGGAGTGGTGACAAAATTTTGCTTGCTCTTCAATGTATTCCCTGAACCCCTTTCCTGGACACCAGGGATGCCTGCACAAGAGTAGGGCAGGAGGGGCAGTGTTGGTGCTGAGGGCAAATCGTTGAATTTTTCTGTTAACATAATTGAGCATTCCTAGGTGAGACAGGGGCGAGGGTGGGGTAATATAATAAAATATTAACTTGAAAATGTGCCACCCATACAGAAACATAAAGAAAATTATCCATAAATGAAAATGGTTATTAAATGGCCTTATTGCTATTCACAATAATTGGTTTTACAAAAATCATGGCTGTTATAAATGGACTGGTTGTAAAATTTTGATTGCCGATTTATCCTCCTTAGGTTCCTGGAGTACTTTTGAGGGTGCACATCTTTTTTTATCATATATTATATTTGCCGCTCTCCCTCTTGTGGCTGACCTTGTCACAGACAATCTTTTCATTCTCTGCATTTTTGTGCTGGTGTTATCATTTTTCTAGTATTTTCTAATAAATATTAACACAACGAGAGTAGTCAAAGTGGTCATCATATTTCAGGGCACTTCTTGCCCCCTTTGCCCCCTTTGCCCCTCTTTGAAGAGGGCAGGAGGGGCAGCTGCCCCTCCACCCCCCCCCCCTGTGTAGGCGCCCCTGCTGGACACCCAGGAGAAAACAGCCCCCTCCACATCTGCACCTTTCACTGACCTTAGAGATGTCAACTTGGCCACTATCAATAAATTATTTGAGTTGCAATTTCCATGTTTTGTTACCACAGAAGCACTGGCATGGTTTTTAGGTTTACCAGTCAATAGTGCATGTAAAATAAATTCATAATTATTTTTAAATGGGGGACTGTGTGGAAAAAACCTTGTTTTTTGAAGAGAGCCTTTGCATGCAAAGAGGTTCTACAGTTCTCTTAAAGCATACAATCTTGCATTTTTATCAAAAATTAGAGTCTGCAAGGCAATACTTAAATGTACCGGCTTGGCAGGGCAGGGCCATGTGACACTGCCAGGGGGAGTTAAATTCCAGAGGATAGCGATCACATGTTAATTCTATCGGCTTTTTCCTAATTTGAGTTAGGTGTTGCATGGGTTTGGCCTTCCGAAGTCACATTTATCATTTTTTAGAGATAATTTTGTGTTGTCGGAGGCTGCCTGCGTGGGGAAACACCAATCAACATTCGTTCTTTGATAAGCAAACTTTGAAATTAGAGAAAGAGTTGGAGAAAAATCCCTTGAAATTAGGCACAGGGTACAAGTACATAGTAACTATCAATGAAAAAATTAATTAGCTCTTTGTCTTAATATATATCTCTTAATTTTCCATTCATTGGGGGAGTTTACTTAGGCCCTCTAAGCTGAACGCGCTCTTACAAGGAACTTATACGTCGAGGTCAAAGCAAAAACGTAGTAATACGCCCTATGCAAAAACTAGGGCAAATAATACCTTTTCATGCATTGTTTGAGGCCAGTCATACAGGAAATATGCACTCTAGCAACAAGCATCGTAAACTATACTCAAAACATTTCAAGGTTTTACGGCGGTTGTACTGCCCTCCTTTTGAGAAGCCGGTTCTAAATTTAGAGATGATGTAATGGAGCTATTTTCGTGTCCAATTGTCTTTGGTGGCTTCTGGCTGTCGACTTTTTGAATAAAACAGTGATGTGTAAATATTGTATATACTGCAGGAGATGATTGCAGAAATACAGCAGGATTGCGCAAATTGTTATACAAGTACCAAAATTTCCGAAAACGAATTTGATACCCTGAACAACATATGATTCTCCGTTTATGGCTAATGCTTTGTTTAAAATATTTACGTTGGTAAGTTCTCTTTAACTTTCATGAGAATGCTGAACAGATTTCAGATTGCTACCAACGTACGTTGGCTCGCATATGTTCAATATATCAGTCAACTTTTCCAAAATTCACTTTATCTGCCCCTTTGCAGTTCGCTGAGTGGCCCTTTTTGTAAACTGCATAACCAAAAAGTGCCCTTGAATTGCTTAGGTGCCTATACGAAATGAGCAAATGGATTACCTTTTGTGGGACGATGATCTAAAATGTTTCTTTTCGCTCTGCTTTTAAAAACATCAAAAACAAGCTCACAACAAGGGTTACCGAAAGGATGTGGCGTCGGATAATTGGCCATGGGCCTTGAGATTAAGGCAGGAGCGTCGAGAAGGGGGTTAGGAGGGGCAAAAGGTCCGGGGCAAAAGATCTATTTACAATGCAAAAAGCTATCCTTGATTCATGTAAAATGATTTTGCACATTCTTGTAAAAATCCTTGAAAAACTTGTTCAACAATTGTACCTAAAAAGGCTTTTCCCTTGTTCTCCGTGAGACTGAAGGGCGTTGCCACAGGAAATTTTCTCTAAGAAGGTCCAGTTTTGTGAACCACCCCTGGGCCCGAGCTGCCTCTCGACGGCCCTAGGTTTAGGGCGCTCTCGGTGTTTCCAGTTTGTGAAAGCAATTAGTAAGACATAGCAAAATTTTAAAATTTTTAGACAATTGCAAGAAGGTGAGATGAATTTTTAGGTAATCTAAAGGGCATGGTCCCAAAAAATTTTCTGCTCGTTTACCTCGCAAAGGGCCTTCTCTTTCGATTCTGCCGCAAGGCCTCCGAAACCTCTCGGCGCGCACTGCACACAACTAAGCCAGAATATGATACCTATATCATTATAGCCAGGCTTTAGCCTCCCTTGATGGTTGATGTGGGGGTGAAAAGAATTTCGAGAATGAAGTTTGACTGTAGTCTTGATTCAAATGTATTTGCCTTCATTTCCGAGAGTCCTTAGGACGTAGCAACGCAAATTTCCCTTGGGTCTATGCCCATAGAACACCGACCCTCTCTCCCTTGAGCGGGTCTTCACCTTCAACCAGGCTTCGTCATTGGCTAAACGACAATTCCCGATCTATTTCATCAGCAAACTTTGACACCCCAAGGTGCCCTTTCTGCATCTCCAGCCCCTGCCGCATCATGAAGCTTGCGGCGCTTCTGATGAGCAGCAGAAGACCAAGACTACCCCCATGACGTTCAAAAGAAAAGTTAAAGCTAAATACAATTTTATAAATTACTACTATAAAAAAGTGAAACTTTACTTGGCTTTAAGAGATTTTGTGGTGGTTGCATGCATATGGCTAGATTTCGAAAATACATCAGTCAAATCGACCAGTTGAGCTGATGAAACGTACGGTAAATTAGAATATGTTCGAGTTCAAGTCATCAGTATTCATCACCGTATAAAAGTAGCTGTGTCAGGGCATTGTTTGAAAAATTGGTAACTTGGACAAATGGCCGTAATAATTCAACAATTCAAGTGAGAAGATCTCTTCACTAAACGTGAAAAGAAGGGCAGAGCAACAAAAAGTACTCAGTATCCTAAATGCAATCGCTCGTTGGGCACATTGGGTTCACCGTACCCTGGGTACCAGAGCCGCAAAAATTTAACGGCAGAAAAAATAATGAGAGCTGCGGAGGCGAATGAGAGAGAAGAGGGTAGGAACTTCCCTCTTCTTCCTCCTTCGTCTCCGCAGTTGCTGCCGTTTTGCTGCCGTTAAATTTTTGCGGCTCTGGTACCCAGGGTAGGTTCACCGTATCCTTAACATTGTGCTTGAATTTGTTGAGGTTCAACTTGCTGAGACCAACCTTAGTTGAATAAGATATAATAATCCCATTGGGTCGTGAATTCTAAAGACAGATTTTGCAGGGGGGCAGATTTTAGATAAAAAGATTTTTTTAAAACAGAAACAGAAGGTGCAAGTCTCAATTCTTGGTCAAGCTTGTTCCATTCGGATAAACAATTGGGATAGAAACTAGATTTGAATTTTTCTGTCCTTGCCTTTAATGGTACAATTAAGGGTCTGGACCAGAGTACACAAGGCAAATTATGAATTGGGTATATATTACGTCGTTTTCAGCGTACCAAACTGCTTTTATATTGTGAATCTCAGCTTTCTATGAATATCAACGTTCTCCGTTTATGACCAATAATACAATTAGGGATCTGGACCAGTATGCCTCTGTCTAAAAATGAAACTCAGGGGCTAGATATGAATTGGGTTTATATCACATGTTTTACAGCATATCACAGTTTGGTCCATGTATCACAATTTGCACTTTTCTTCTGCTTATCTTCCTCACTTTTGGCCCAGGAGAGCAGGGAAAGTCTTGCCCTGGTCACTGCGTGCTAGTGGCAAAGCAACATTCGCAATTTGGAGTCTCTCATATTGAACGTTAAAATATTTTAGAACAAGTATACTTTCCTAGAAATAATATCATGTACTCCTTTTTTGGCCCAATATACACAAGCAAAAAGACCGGGTCAAACAAAAATTTTATATGAAAAACAGCTGAAACTTAGTACTATGCTTTACTGTAAAAGTTCTAAGACCGTATATCCTCAAAATAACCGGGCGCTTAGCTGATCAGCTGATCACAAACTATGATAAACTCAATATTTTCATTAAAATAATTCGCTTAGATTTGAAAATTTTGTAAATTAAATCTGGTGTACATGGAGAGCTGACTTAAGTTATCTAAAGTTTTAGATCTTTCAAATTCTAACAAATAGATCGATTGAACATGGTTCGTAGGGGATCTAGTCATTATTAATATGTGATCATACAATGATGATAAAGCCAAAGGTAAGTTTCTTTATTTTTTACTTTAATTGTTGAAAAAGCATGGAAGAATGCAATAGTAAAGTAGACAAGGATGTAGGACTTTGTAATGGGTTGTCACCCTAGTCTTATCAAAAAGTTAAATTGCAATGTAGCCGTTTCAACACAAGGCTCCGATCTTGCACCGTTTTTATTCCTGATCCTTATCAGTAAAATCAGCCACAAATCTAAGTGTGGCATCAAATCATTAGCTTAAATAATAGCCTATTATGTTTTGATCTTTGTTGATAATTTACAAAGATAATTTTACCAGCTGATCAACCTGTCACTGTTTAATTCTTGAACTTGTGTTCTGTGGTGTAGCCAGGATTGGAAGATTGGAGAGGCAAAGAGGAGTTCTACAGCAGAGGGTCCGGGGGTCCGGGGATTTACCCCCGGCAAAAGTTTTGCTAACTACACCCATAAGAATCGGGGAAAACGCCCCATTTTGTAAGTGTGGTTGGAAAAGCTATGGCTATTCTACATGGCAAAGGTTGACAAATCAAACACAATAACCGTCATATGTAGCTTTTCTACAACTGTCTATTTCCTCCACCATTCCTCTAACATTTATACTCTGAATTGTGTAGGGCGAGGAAGCTCTACGTGTAAAAACTACGTGTAGCAAATGCCTAAAAATAATAAACAGTGTTCAACAATTTTAAACTTAGTCCGATCTCCTTGGAGCAAAATCTGTAAAGCCCCCGACAAGCATTTCAGAATCCAATTTTTCAAGGATTGAAGCGCTCTAACTTCTATTTTATAGGGAATGTCTAAAGAACGTAAATTACTTTTTATATAAAAACTAAAATGAGGGGAAATTGTAAAACATTCTGTATGGGTACAGAAGAGGGTCCTCGGTGAGGGAAGCAAGCACAAATGCTTTGTGAATATTTTTTCGTATAAATACATTTCAAAATATTTCTTACAGTGGTTTACTTACAGTCTTTTAAAACAATTTAATTTTGTCTGAAATATTAACTCCCGCCTCCTAAAGTACTATTTCTATGGCAGATTTGCACTTTCTAAGACATCAACTTTCTGAGCATCGAGGGGCGGAGAATTATTCTGCTAGAAATCATGCATTTTGAACACTGAAATAGAATACATCATTTGCGAGATCGCCGCTAGCATACTTGGCCCAACACCTAAAAACATCTTCACGCTTTTGGCGCCAAATTTTTTTTTCTTTCAACCTAAAGTAAAATGCTGTATGAGAGTGTCGTTGAAATATTTTTCCTTTCTGATTTCATTTTCCTACTCAAAAACCCTTTTCAAATTATGGCGGGAAATGAATCATGTGACACCGTGACGTAGATTGTGATAATTTGTTATTGCTGCTACTGGTATACAGTGCAATATTAGCGTTTACAACACGTTTCTAAACGAATTCAGTTCGTCTGGACCTGTCGCGTCGTGTTCTTGGAATCAGTGGCGCGGGCCCTTATGAACATTCAGTAGAAGTACTTTTTCAGTTTTATAATTGTGACCGTTTATAAATCAACCGTTTTCAATTTTGACTGACATTTTTCATGCCCGCTCTTACTTTCAGTTTACCTGGCCCCTCTTAAAGGGTAGAAAAATTATTGATGGCCCCACCTCAATATATTCCGCCCTACCCCCCGCCATTACTAATGACTGGTTCCTTAGTCCCCTAAAAACTTTTTAGCCCTCTTCATAACGTAATATCGTGGCCCTTGATACAATGATACATATGGTATACTAAAAATGGAAACACATTCCTTATATGTAGCAAGATAAATATCATCTTGTCATATCCTGCTTATAGTGATGAGAAAAAACCCATCAAACAATAAATTGCTTATATTTCCATATAAGTCAAAGTTCGAGAGCTCGAAAGAGCTCGAATGTTCACAAACTTGCTGAAACGAGGTTTCTTGCGAAATGTTTGTCTTTTGTCTTCTCGCCCACACGTAAAACTCGTTTCATCAAGATTCAGAGTTAACCTTTGTTCGAGTGTACTGTTTATAGCAACGGAGGGCAAACCCGAACGTACGAGAAAATTCACGTCATAGACGAATATAATCGAATAGGACTCATATATATAAACGAGCAACGAACACACAGACTAGAAGTCCAATCGGAATCTACGAGAAAGTCTTTATCGGTACTCTACAACTTTTTCGAGGTACACTTTCTAACACGACTAGAATGGAGAAAATGGGAACTACTGCGATCTTAGCAGAAGAAGAATTTTTGGAAAAGTATCATGAGCAGAGGAGAGTTAACCTTAGACTGCTCTCTGAGAAGCGGGAGCTCCTAATGCAGCTGCAGAAAGCGACTGGAGCTCAGGAGACGAAACAAATTCGTTCTTCGGAAGACTACGAGAAATTGAAACAAAAGGTCGAAGAGCTTGAGAAACAGCTAAAAGAACGCAAGGAAAATTTTACGGTAAGCACATGATATTATTTTTTTGTCACGGATAATGTTTTCTATATCATATAGTATATTTTCTGGCATTTTACCCCCTAGTTTACTGTTCGTGGCGACTAGGCCTAAGTAACTATGACCTTATCACCAAGTCGCGCTGTGCTGCATCGTCTTTCTACCAGACCATTAAAAAGAGATATTGTAAACCTAAATCATGAAGTTTTTGCATTTATTTTCTTAACCAATTTTAGGGTAAATCGAGTAAAATTGCAAAACATTTATTCAATTCGGGCCGCATGGCACTACTACTGTTATCGGTATGAGTTCGGGGCCCATCGTCATCGTTTGACTTCAAACGAAGTTCTCACGCCGATTGCGCAATTGCACTATTGTCCGGTTTCAAAGTACGTACACAATGTGGACGGTAGACACTTGAGACAAAAATGGCGACAGTAATTGCATATTTCCAGTTTTGAAATCCATTGGCGTTGCAAGGGGGATGTGTAAGCAAAACATGACCCCTACCTCAATTCGCATTGTCTGCCCCTCCCCCTTCGTTGACATTATTCAATAAATTTTCACCATAATATGATTTTACAAGAAAAACTCTAAAAGCAGCATACTGAACAACGAAGGCTGAGACTTTTTAGGACTGGTCTTTTAATATTGGATAGGCCATCGCTGCAACACAATATAATCTAACATTCATGCCAAAGTTGGAAAATTTCGCAAAATGTCTCAAAAAGTTGAAACCTGTCTCAAATTATATCCACTTTGCAGAGTAAAGCCATTTTGACAAGATCATGGGTGGGCCAACAGCCAGTCACCCATACACCTCAGGTATGGGTATGCAAAAATCATCCAGACACACCAGTTGTGCCAGAACTGTCACTTTTCCTGGACTCAATTTGAATAAAGCTAGCTGCTGAGTGTGTCATCTCATAAACAATGCCTGCACCTAGGGTGTGATTGTAAATAGTTTTTGCTGCTAATGCTAATGATAAGTGATATTCTGCAACCCTGAAATTCAGTGGCTATTTTGCTTTCTTTTCTTCATATCTTTCATTGCACATTTTCAGATAACACCCAGTGAGACATCACCAGGAGCTGAATTGATTCAATCAAGCTCAACCATCTCAAAACCTCCAGAATCAGAATGCAATTGTACATGTGCTGATAAGCTTCAAGAGGTAAGGACACATTTCTTTTGTTTCTACCTGATCAATGTCAAAAGGGTGAAAACATCCTTTTTCCTAAAAATAAATTCTTTAGTCTTTTTTTAAAGTTACAAATAGTTGTTAAGATACAAAAATAGATCAATTCCTCTTTAGGCTTTTTTTAAGCTCAAATCGTTCCTTACTGCTTTGGGTATAATTCTGTATTTTTGTCTTAAAATCAAGCTACTTTGTTGAATGTCTTCTTGCTCCCATTCATAGAAAGTCTGAATTGAAATGAAAAATCACTAGTGACAGAACTTGAGCTATATAAGCTGTTGGGCAGTTTCAGTGATTTTCTTGGTCTCTTTGTTAGTTAGCTGTTTCTGCATGTGTTTCTCAGTTTTATGTATAATTGGGGGAGTTGAAAATTGACTCCCAAAGCCTATGTTTTATCCTAGCAAAGACAATAATATATTACTTAGTTTCAGACTAGCTAAACAAAAGCTAAATTAAACTCTTTGTTTTTGAGAAAAGTTATATTTTTCATTGAAAAAGTTTAATTACATTTCAATTCAAAAGTTGTAGATTCTTTGGTAAATAGAAATGAGAGTATAGAATTAATGGTTCTAAGGGTTTGAATATAATCTGCTCTGATCAAAGTGCAATGTGATGATATAAATGGTGTGCTTTTTATAGGCAATTGCAGTGAACCACCAATGGAACAGTTCATATCAAAGACTACTGAAAAGATTCACTGAAATGGATAGAAAAGTAAAGAAGTTAGAGGAACAGCTAAAAGTAGAAACTGAAGAAAATAACCAGCTGAAAGATTTAGTGAATAAACTTGAAAATGATTTTGGGGATTATAGTAGACAATATGCCAGGCTATCCAGTTTGGAAGAAGTGTGTAGCAAGGATGATGTGGAAGCATTGAAAATTCAGGTCAGTTTGGGACTAAACATGTTTTTATATCCACAATCTTGTTTGGAAATTGAGAATGAATACATCAAAGAAGCAAATATTAGAATTCAAGACTTAAAAAGTGTTTTAGCTATTTTTATCCTTACCAGCTATTTAAATTTTATTCATTTTGCAAGTATTTATGTAGATATTACATAATAACACTCTGATAATGTTTAACATTAACACTAGTCTGCAAAACAAATCTTGTTCTCTTGATGTTTAACTGTTGTTTTTGCTCTGCCTTTAGCTGTTGGCTTACAAAGAAGACTTTTTCACAGAAAAAGAAGAAAAAGAGAAAATAATCTATGAAGATACAAAACTGAAAAAAGATCTAGAAGAAGCCAACCGAATAATAAAAATTTTGTCTGAACAAGTTGGACAGTACAAAAGCTTTGCTACTAAAATTTCAAAAGCAGAGGATTCATTAGAGAGAGATAATCAATGGAATTTTAGTGAATATAGTTACCCAGCACCAATATACCGCAGGCAATTGTCACCAAGCTATTCCTTGCCAATGACCAGAGAGGTAACTTGATTTATAATTTTCAATAGGTATGACTTTGTAACATTGCACAATCATGGATCACTTCACCTTGCTATCCTCGTCATTTTCAAGTTTCATTCATGGATGTGTTAGTATGTGCAGGAAAGGCTCATCAAGAACATAACTCATCTTTCAAAAAGAATTGATAACTAGCAACAGAACTTGATTCATTTAAAAATATATATTTTGCTCATTGCTTTCCAAAAGCGGTCAAGCCATTTCTTGTTAAATAATTATTATATTATCTGAGTTCCATTTGTGTTTGATGCAATTATCAAGTTAAAAACAGCATATTATGTATAGCCTTCAATATATATTTAATGATGCTTAATTTTTTTCTAGGTGCCATTGCCCAGGGGTGCAGAAAGATCAACCAATTTTGAATTTAGAAGATCAGACCCCGATTTATTCAGGGGAGGTAAGGTTGTGAGGGACTAATGAATCAACATCATTAGCTAATATAAAGAAAAATTTAAAAACGAAAAGTTGCTTATTTAACTTGAATGAATATTTTTTTGTAAGTTGAATATTTTTTTGTAAGTTGAATATTTTTTTGTAAGTTGAATATTTTTTTGTAAGTTGAATATTTTTTTTACTTATTTCTATTAAAATTTTGTACAAATAGAATTATAAAGTTGGTTGAAAAATTATTCAAAAATAAGTTTCATCCAAAATAAGTTCCAGAAACTAATTTTTGTAAATATTTGGTAATTCTGTGAATTTATAATCTAGTAATTTTTAATGATTATTTTAACCAAGATCTTTTCAAAAGCAACAAAAGTTTTGGATTTTACTAATATAAGTTCTTTCTTAGAATGATATTTTCCACAAGAAAATAGTCAGTTTCAGAATTTTTCACTAATTGACGGGGCTCTTTACATTAAGACAGAACTTTAACTTCTGTGTTTGGGTCATACATAGACTACCATTTTCATGTAATCAGAGGGTTGTCGTTAAAGTACTCATGATTTGTAAGATAAGGAGACAGTAATTTTGAACATTTTTCCGGAATTAATAACTTTACAAAAGTGCTAGAAATTAGCCAATTGTAACGACTGTAAGTTTTTTAACTTTTTGCTAAATTAAGTAGAAAATATAGTTATTTATCTTATATATTGTGTTTTTAATGATTCGCTATCCACATTCAAAATTGTGTTTTTATTCCCTGCCTGAATTTCCTGCTACAACAAAGAGTTGTCATTCAAATACAGTTTTTGGATCAGCAATACCAAACTTTATATACAACAGCATGGTTTCACAGCCTTTTTCTCTTTACAAAACAGATAATAAAAAATAAAGCTATATTCTACAGTCTAACAAAAGGTTTCATACCCCCAAAAATACCACATTGTCTCATTCACAAAATATCATGAATGCTTTGAAAAATTTGCTAGATTGTGAAATTACTTTTTAAAAGCTCTGCAAGGTCCATTGAGCTCCCCATATCATCTGTACAAGTTCTCATCGAAATTTCAGACATAACAGATAGGCAATCATCATGTGTAGGTTCAGGTTCTGTTCTGCTTGGTGAAAAGCAAGTTACTATAACATTCAGTTCATCGTTATCGCCTTCATTGAGCCTTGCATTGCCAAACTGCTCTTTCAGCTTTTTTCCCACATCCATAGTGATTTCTTTGTCACGGCAAACCAAGTTCACGATAAATATTCCTATAAAAGAAGATAAAAATATATACAGTAAAAAACTTGTTAAATCAAAAAAAATTACTCATTTTTTTCCCAAAAAGCCAAGGGCACAGAGATATCAAGATGAAATCAAGAGCAAACAGCAAGACTTGCCTGGAAAGGTGCTTGACAAAGATTACAAGATTACAAGATTAAAAAAAATTACTAAGCTGGGGAAACTCTCAATGGACAAACTCTAGCTCTTTACTCCTTTACCCAAAGTATTGTCAGAAATGTGATTGCTGGCAGAATAAGGTGAATGTTAATAGCTCAAAACAGAGATCTATGGCAAGTCACTTGATAGATAGGCAGGAACTTAGACCCTGTTTACACTGTGTCTGATGAATTGAATACGCATCGAAATCAGTTCAGATTAGGTGTCACATCTACATTAGAACCACGCTATCCACACAACTTTGAGAGCAGCTATCCAAACAAAATTAGTTCACCTAGAAGAGCTTCTTTTGATTTATGTACATTCAAGCTACATAATAACTTACCAGAAGAATGCAAAAGTGCAGATACGTTTTCAAGCACTTTGTGATCTAAGAAACTTGGTGGTGGTGCTGTTAAGGCTGAAGATTCATCATCTGTATTGACATCAAATATTACTGCGTGAAAGCAACCATGATTACCTAAAGGGCAAGCAGGTATCTTTAGAGAACACATAAAGTAACAAATTTCCAACAGGATTAAAAAAATGATATCTAACTTTATGATAGTTTTGGATTTTGGTATTGGTGTGATATACCTCTAATGACAAAAAAAAATATTAATTTTCGAGAATTGCCTTCCGTAATACAAGCAGTGGCATATGCAAAGGGGGAATGAGGCCTCTAGACTCAACACTTCTAGGAAAAAATGCACTTAAGATTTTTGGAAAAGCAAAGAAGTTGCTGGGGTGGTGATAAATAACAATTCATTTCATTGAAAGATTTTTTATCAGAGCTTAATAGATGTGTTTGATTCCTATATATAAAAAATTAAGCAAATTTTGGAAATGGTCTCAAATAATTTCCCGTAGCTATGTCAGTTTCCAGGAGCTACCGTAATGCTTCGATTAAATACCTGGGGTGTTTATTAAATTTTTTTATATGTTAGGGGCGTCTATTTGAAGGGGCGTTTAAAAGAGGGGGAGTTTATTGAATTTGTTCACTCTTCCTAGGCAATATGTTTAAAAAAACATCTAATGATGATCGCACTCAATGTGAAACTCTGAGTAACAACTAAATAAGTCTGGTTCCAGAAGTAATAAACACTACTCTGAAGTTTTAGAGAAGGAATTCTTCAAAAGAAAGGCAAAATTTCCCACTGTAATGTTGAAATTTAGAAAGAGGGGCATATATCGTAAATTTCCTTATTATGTATTTCACGAAATAAAGCATGGTAGTATATTGTTAATTACTTTTCTGTGTATTTCGAATATGTTTAGAGGGGGCGTTTCGAGGGGTCTATTCGAGGGGGCGTTTAATAGAGGGAGCGTTTATTGAAAAAAATTTAAAATAGGGGGATTTTAATCGAGGGGGCGTTTAATCGAAGCATTACGGTATGTATATATCTGGATACAAGTAAGGCCAAAATCATCAACAAGCTGTATTGGTACCATGTTTTGACAGTTAAATGAGGTTAGAGGCAAGCAACTTGTCATTAATCATTGTAAACCCTGTCAAAATAAAACTAAATGAACATTGGATGCCTTTTTCCACCTCCAGCTCCATGAACTTCAAACCATCATCTATGATTGATTGAGTTTTTTCATTGTTGCTAAATCCAAACCATTTTTCTGCTAACTCCACAACAATTGGATTCAATTCAACACAAACAATTGTTGCCTAAAATTGCAATGGAAAATTGCACTGAATTGAATGCTGTTTCTAATTTGTTAGGGTTTGTTAAAGGTTGCTAGGGATATTGTAGCATTTCAAAGTTAAAGGGTCACATGTAAGAAAGGGGATCATTTCAGAGAGAAAAAGGCACTTGTCAAAGAGGTATAAAAAGGCCATTTTTCTAAAGGTTAAGGGGGCATGCTCCTAGGGCAACCCAGTTCTGAAATCCCTCATAAACAGAAGTTATAATTTTAACTAAATAAACACTTAATGTTACAAAATAAAAGCTTATAAATATAATACGTTTTCAACCCCTATACTTAAAAACGCAATTGAAAGACATTTGTATATTGTGCAACCAAAAAAAAGAAAATGACACTCAAAACTAAGCTGCAACATATGACATTGGCTCATACCTTGGGAAAGGCTACCGAAACAAAGTTAGGCAACGCAGCTCCACCAAGGCCAATTAATAATATCTTTAAATCGCCTAAAGAAATAATTTTGAATTTGTTTATCTTTTATGCAAAGCAATATAAAAAACAAAGCAGACACTGTTGAACCTAGTTTGTAAATAAATGAAAGGCCATGGTATCAGCCCGGTAAACAGACTCAAATGGAATGCTTGCGGCGGATAGTCAATAAAATTGTAGAAAATAAGAAACACCACAAAAGAGAACAAAGAACAATAAACACAAGCAAATTAATGATAGTTAATATATTGCCCTGGCATACAGGGCCACATCAGAGCAAAAATGATATAAAACTTGTATTATTGATCTTCTATCAACAATAAAATTTATTATATAAATTAATCCATCTAGATACAGGATATATTGATAAAGCTTTTGAATAAGGTGATAAAAATCACAAGAAAGAACTTACTATCAAGGCTCCTGCTTCCAAGCAAAGTCAACGCTGCTATGATTTGGCGGTGGAAGGAAAAAACAAGAAAACCCTTATCAACTTGAAAGTTTCTTGTGGATTCGCCTGTAACATCATGTTCTGAAGCTGCAACAGAAATTGAAAGCTTTGAAGAATGCAGGCCTCCAGCCATGAGAAGTATTTAAGCCATCAAACAAAGAGACACACACATAGTCCAACAAGGGGTTTGATAGGATGTTGGTCAAGAGAATTCAAAGAATAGAACTCATTTGACATGACATGGATTAAAGTAAATTAATAATGAAATACTAAGCAACTTATTACTTACTGCAGAAACTTATTAAAAAAATATTGTTATAAAAGCAATTTGGAAACACTTTCCCTGACTCAGCAGACCAGACCTCTAGTACCAAGGGACCTTACCAAACTGGCAATGCTGCATTTGTAATACCAATGCAGCAGGGGGCAGGGGGAACATGGTATTTTAGGCATGGAAATTAGCACCCAACCACAAAAGAGATAAAATTCAATCCACAAGTTTTCTATTAAGCCCAAGGCGTGACATGACAAGTAACAAATGATTCAATATATACCACTATGAAGCCGGTATTCTGTCTGTATTATGCCAGGGTTTCTGTGAAATATAAGACGGCGGTGAAAAGTATCATCTTCAGCTTTGAAGTCCTCTACAATACACCCATTTTGTCCAGAACCTGAGTCACAGAGAGTATACCTCTGACCAATATCCTCTCCAACTGTTACAAATGGAACCTTTATAAAGACAAAAAAGTTTTGTTGCATTCAAATACTATTAAGAGAATCTGTCATATATGTTTTGTAGTTCTTAGTTTTTCAGCATTTTCAAAAATTGCTTGAGCAATTAAGAATGGCCAATCTGCCATTACATAGTCTTAACAATCAGAAGTGCAACATTCTACAATGACAGTTGACTGATATCAATAAAAATAAGTAGCTTTGAAGCTGACTTAAGGGGATTTTTTGGCAAATTTAGACCTGAGATGACACCATTTCAACAAGGAATATCCTCTTTCAGTCAGTCTTATTGACAAAATAAATTTTTGTATGTCTTCACTGTCATCAGAATGGCTACATAACCAATACAAATGCTGCACAGAGGAGAAAAGGAAACTATGGTTTATTATGAATTAAAAGTAAGCATGAAATGAGTAACTTTAGCTGATGAATCATAGCTTGACATAGAGTTTAAAAGGACCATGAAGTTTTCATTACCTTAGCTGACTCATTCAAGCCTGGAGGAGCAAGCTGAAGTACCCTGGTTGATAGTTCACTCTTTATTTCATCAAGACTTTCATATAAATGCCCTCTGTGTGTCAATGTTATTGCAATACGCTCAAAACCTGACATTGAAGCAAGCTGCCTTCTGCCTTTGTTTGTGGAGAAGAGCCAAGCAATTTCCCTTCCTAAAAATAAAGCCTTTAACATAAGTAAAGAGCAAAAACCTACTGATGACTAGAAATATTTGAATTGGTCTTCAACTGAGACAGTTTAAAGACCCCTTAGTAAAACAATCTTCCTTGCTTGTGCTCTACCAAGAAGACTTTTTACATATGTTTTCAGACTTGGATTGATCTTTATCATTTTCTCCAATTATTTCAAGATATCAAATGACAATACAAACTTATGGTGGACAGTAGAAACAAAAAAAATCATATTTGAAACAGCACCAGACATGCATTCAAACTGTTTTGAAACTTTTGCAATGGAAGGAAGATTAACCTATAGTTTATCATATTAGATTATATGTAGATTATATATAATCTAATAAATAGATTAAAGTTAGGTTTGCATATAATCAAGGAATTCTAAGTTAGAATATAAGCAATTACTTCATTCCTGTTTTTCTGCGTCTCCTTTGGAGTCTTGCATCTCTCACTTTTGTATTATTTCTCAACCTGCCTCGATTGTTTTATAACATTTTTATATACTTTGAACTTCAAAGAATCACAAATTAGCAAAGTTAAGGCAAATACCTTGTGGAACAATAAATACACCATACTTCCCAGCATAGCTTCGCAGCATCTCTTTTGCAGAGTCAACTATTACCACAGTGTACCGAGGTGACTGAGAATTCGTTTTTGGACACCAAAAGTTGATTGTATAGCTGTTGTTGAAGTCAAACTCACTTCCTACAAGAGATATTATCCCTTTCATATGAAATATGTACTCCAGGGGGGTTAAATAAATTCAAGAATATAGAGAATACCAAAAAATATTCCAACCCAAATTTTATGAGATCATAATCATCATTTCACATGCTCTTTTTCTTGTTTGAAGAAACATATTTTGAAATTTTTTATTCTAGCTACTGGTATGTTTCTTGGTAATATGGGGGGAGCTTATTTATTTGTTTAAAACCTAGAGGAGGCTTTAAAAGGAGGGGGCTTATTAGATAGGGGGAGCTTATTAATAATACAATGTAATAATGTTATAAAAATGCCCTTATGCATTTTTTGTTATGAAAATGTCATACAAATGTTCTAAAACACTTTATTAGCAGCTTCAAAAGTTTCTAAAAATTAATCAGTTATAATGTGACGTCTTCTTCAGAGTTACCAGGATCAACTGATATTCCCTGGGACATCTTTTAAACAATTTTCTTCTAAGGCGCACAAGTAATTATTCACATAAGGCCATATCTAATACACACAATCTTATTGTCATCACATCCATCAAGAGACCAACTCAATGCACATGTTATCTTTGTTTGACATTGGGGGCTTAACAGGGGCCTTGATAGAGAGGGGGCTTATTTCAACTTTTGCTTGATAAAAGGGGCTTGATGTAGAGGGGGGCTTTATAGACCTTTTATGGTATTTCAAGTGTAGTTGAATCAAAACTGAACTGAATATATAATCTACGTCACCAAGATAAATTGTTTCTTTATTAGAAGATATAACAATTTGTTTTTTTAGACACAACTTCAAGTTTAATTTGTGTGTCTAATTAGTTGTTTCTATTATCTAGATTTGATTTATGAAGCAATTAAAGTCACTTGGGCCTTGCAGGACCCCAATTCCATGCATGACCAGTGATTAAGATTCTTTGAGATTATTCTTAATTCTACATCAAAATACTGAAAGCATTTTCTTTATCAAAACAAATGGTCTTCATACAGGGTAAATGCTCTTAACCTCAACAGCTTAGTTGTTGTAAGTTGGAGCATAAAAAGTATGATATAAATCTTTTAGATTCCCCACTTATGAATAGATGACTTCACTAAAATTGAATGCAAGGGTTGGAGCACTTGGCTGCAGTACCAAAGGTTGTATGTTTTATTCCAGGTTCAACTAATGATTTAAGCAACCAATCTCTTTCCATAACCTGGTAAATGAATCTGCAAAGGCTAAAAGCAGTGACTAAACAAACTGGCCACCCAACCTAACAATGTGGTTGAAAAAGTGCCTTCTCTATCAGGCTTCCCTGTTTACAGATCATATATCAGACTCACAGTAACCATTTAATGAGTTTGCTAGATACTGATTAAACAATAACAAGATAAGCCTGGTGAAATAAATTAAAAGCAGCATTCACAAGAAATACTACTCACTTAGCTTGTACTGCAGAAATGTGAAATCCCAAAGTTGGGAAACTGCTTTTCTTATGTCTTCCTCACTGTCAACTTTTATTGCCTTTTCTGTTTTCATACAAACTTCCATAACTGCTTTGGGTACTAAAACAATTCAAAACTATAAAAATTCACTGGAATAACAACAAATAGCAACAAAAACAAATGCACAAACATTGTTTTGAAGTTCATGTACTCTCTGGCGCTTAATACAAGGAGGGGGGGGGGCGCTTATTAATTTTCAAAAATATTTCCAACCCCACTGCAGGCTCTGGATGAATGACTCTTAGTGAAGAGACTTAGTGACTAAAAAATAAGCTTTTTGGACATGTTATAGGAAGTTAGAACTTAAAAGAAATTTGATGAATATCCAGCAGGGGGAGGGGGGGGGTAAGGCAGAGAGGCAGACAATCAATACCTTAACATCTTTGGCATTGGATAGAAGCAGGTGTCAGGGTCTTGTGGCAACCACAGTAGTACAAATGGCAAGTCTAAAGGAAGCACATATTGCAAATATACTTGCAGTGATGAAAAGGGTTAACATTGATGTACAGCAAATAAGATGTTTATACTCACATTTCAACTTCAATTTGGTTAATATGAATAAAGTCAGTGGTGCACTGTTTTTGTTTCCAGAACAAGCAGTTAACTGAACACTCTGCAGCCTAATAAACCAATTATCTTTGAAGTAGCCTAAGATACATTCTACCACTTCCTTGCAAGAATTTGTTAAACATAGGTATCTCCCGCCATTTTTTAGTGTCTTTGATATGCTTTCAAAGATTCTACAGCATATGACATTGAACATGGAACCAGCACATTTTTCTACAAGGTTGCTTGTTGAGCAAAGATCAAGAACCACATTGAGTGAATCAGGATTCAAAGACATCTGGAATGAAAATCATACCCTGTAGAATATTTTGAATGAATCAATTAAACTTTAAAAATTATTATTTTTGATTTTGTAGATCTTTTTCTAATATACTTAAACCTAACAGGGAAACCCAATAACCCCCTAATTATAAATTTTGAAAAAAGGATGATCAAACAATGGATTTCTTACTTTTTTAAAGGTGATCTCATTGAATCTCTACAGTACAGCAGTAGCCTATCAAATGACACTCAAGTCAAAATTCTAGCCATTAAGCATTCAAATCCAAAGTGTTTAAGGTGTTTTCAAATTTCAACTCTATTTCTAAGACAACATTACAACTTTAGAAACAGTTATCAATATAGAATGGTATCAAATGCTCACTTCACAAGTTCAAATTATTTGAAAATACAGAGGAAATTTATGCAATGGACTTAACAGCAAATTCTACAGAATTATGGAAGCCACCACTGTTGAATATTATAACAGTGTAAGAACTCTATTCATCAAGTTCTTATTGACTAAGACAGCTCTTGAAGAACTTCAGCCTATACTTGAGAAAACAATTGGTGCTTATGCCTAATTAGAAAATTTGAGTAACTTTTCCACTGTGAGGTTAATGTGTATTTTGGAAAATACAAAATTTTTCAAGCAACATTTGGAGAGACTATAACAGGTGATTTCTGTATCAAAGTTTGCAATCTAGATATAAGAAATATAGATATAAGAAGTCACAGAAAAATATGGAAGACACTTATCATTTTAGCACTCCTTTTAGGTAGATTTCCACTTCATGAAATGGACAGAAAACGGAAAATAGTAAGCCAAAAACGGTACAGAATATTTCCGCCTATCAATTTGCACTTCCTTTGGTGCCTCTCTTTCAAAGAA
>NW_027018659.1:7032243-7210681 GCF_013076305.1 Rhopilema esculentum
TTCCTAAAAATAAAGCCTTTAACATAAGTAAAGAGCAAAAACCTACTGATGAATAGAAATATTTGAATTGGCCTTCAACTGAGACAGTTTAAAGACCCCTCAGTAAAACAATCTTCCTTGCTTGTGCTCTACCAAGAAGACTTTTTACATATGTTTTCAGACTTGGATTGATCTTTATCATTTTCTCCAATTATTTCAAGATATCAAATGACAATACAAACTTATGGTGGACAGTAGAAACAAAAAAAATCATATTTGAAACAGCACCAGACATGCATTCAAACTGTTTTGAAACTTTTGCAATGGAAGGAAGATTAACCTATAGTTTATCATATTAGATTATATGTAGATTATATATAATCTAATAAATAGATTAAAGTTAGGTTTGCATATAATCAAGGAATTCTAAGTTAGAATATAAGCAATTACTTCATTCCTGTTTTTCTGCGTCTCCTTTGGAGTCTTGCATCTCTCACTTTTGTATTATTTCTCAACCTGCCTCTATTGTTTTATAACATTTTTATATACTTTGAACTTCAAAGAATCATAAATTAGCAAAGTTAAGGCAAATACCTTGTGGAACAATAAATACACCATACTTCCCAGCATAGCTTCGCAGCATCTCTTTTGCAGAGTCAACTATTACCACAGTGTACCGAGGTGACTGAGAATTCGTTTTTGGACACCAAAAGTTGATTGTATAGCTGTTGTTGAAGTCAAACTCACTTCCTACAAGAGATATTATCCCTTTCATATGAAATATGTACTCCAGGGGGGTTAAATAAATTCAAGAATATAGAGAATACCAAAAAATATTCCAACCCAAATTTTATGAGATCATAATCATCATTTCACATGCTCTTTTTCTTGTTTGAAGAAACATATTTTGAAATTTTTTATTCTAGCTACTGGTATGTTTCTTGGTAATATGGGGGGAGCTTATTTATTTGTTTAAAACCTAGAGGAGGCTTTAAAAGGAGGGGGCTTATTAGATAGGGGGAGCTTATTAATAATACAATGTAATAATGTTATAAAAATGCCCTTATGCATTTTTTGTTATGAAAATGTCATACAAATGTTCTAAAACACTTTATTAGCAGCTTCAAAAGTTTCTAAAAATTAATCAGTTATAATGTGACGTCTTCTTCAGAGTTACCAGGATCAACTGATATTCCCTGGGACATCTTTTAAACAATTTTCTTCTAAGGCGCACAAGTAATTATTCACATAAGGCCATATCTAATACACACAATCTTATTGTCATCACATCCATCAAGAGACCAACTCAATGCACATGTTATCTTTGTTTGACATTGGGGGCTTAACAGGGGCCCTGATAGAGAGGGGGCTTATTTCAATTTTTGCTTGATAAAAGGGGCTTGATGTAGAGGGGGGCTTTATAGACCTTTTATGGTATTTCAAGTGTAGTTGAATCAAAACTGAACTGAATATATAATCTACGTCACCAAGATAAATTGTTTCTTTATTAGAAGATATAACAATTTGTTTTTTTAGACACAACTTCAAGTTTAATTTGCGTGTCTAATTAGTTGTTTCTATTATCTAGATTTGATTTATGAAGCAATTAAAGTCACTTGGGCCTTGCAGGACCCCAATTCCATGCATGACCAGTGATTAAGATTCTTTGAGATTATTCTTAATTCTACATCAAAATACTGAAAGCATTTTCTTTATCAAAACAAATGGTCTTCATACAGGGTAAATGCTCATAACCTCAACAGCTTAGTTGTTGTAAGTTGGAGCATAAAAAGTATGATATAAATCTTTTAGATTCCCCACTTATGAATAGATGACTTCACTAAAATTGAATGCAAGGGTTGGAGCACTTGGCTGCAGTACCAAAGGTTGTATGTTTTATTCCAGGTTCAACTAATGATTTAAGCAACCAATCTCTTTCCATAAACTGGTAAATGAATCTGCAAAGGCTAAATGCAGTGACTAAACAAACTGGCCACCCAACCTAACAATGTGGTTGAAAAAGTGCCTTCTCTATCAGGCTTCCCTGTTTACAGATCATATATCAGACTCACAGTAACCATTTAATGAGTTTGCTAGATACTGATTAAACAATAACAAGATAAGCCTGGTGAAATAAATTAAAAGCAGCATTCACAAGAAATACTACTCACTTAGCTTGTACTGCAGAAATGTGAAATCCCAAAGTTGGGAAACTGCTTTTCTTATGTCTTCCTCACTGTCAACTTTTATTGCCTTTTCTGTTTTCATACAAACTTCCATAACTGCTTTGGGTACTAAAACAATTCAAAACTATAAAAATTCACTGGAATAACAACAAATAGCAACAAAAACAAATGCACAAACATTGTTTTGAAGTTCATGTACTCTCTGGCGCTTAATACAAGGAGGGGGGGGGGCGCTTATTAATTTTCAAAAATATTTCCAACCCCACTGCAGGCTCTGGATGAATGACTCTTAGTGAAGAGACTTAGTGACTAAAAAATAAGCTTTTTGGACATGTTATAGGAAGTTAGAACTTAAAAGAAATTTGATGAATATCCAGCAGGGGGAGGGGGGGGGTAAGGCAGAGAGGCAGACAATCAATACCTTAACATCTTTGGCATTGGATAGAAGCAGGTGTCAGGGTCTTGTGGCAACCACAGTAGTACAAATGGCAAGTCTAAAGGAAGCACATATTGCAAATATACTTGCAGTGATGAAAAGGGTTAACATTGATGTACAGCAAATAAGATGTTTATACTCACATTTCAACTTCAATTTGGTTAATATGAATAAAGTCAGTGGTGCACTGTTTTTGTTTCCAGAACAAGCAGTTAACTGAACACTCTGCAGCCTAATAAACCAATTATCTTTGAAGTAGCCTAAGATACATTCTACCACTTCCTTGCAAGAATTTGTTAAACATAGGTATCTCCCGCCATTTTTTAGTGTCTTTGATATGCTTTCAAAGATTCTACAGCATATGACATTGAACATGGAACCAGCACATTTTTCTACAAGGTTGCTTGTTGAGCAAAGATCAAGAACCACATTGAGTGAATCAGGATTCAAAGACATCTGGAATGAAAATCATACCCTGTAGAATATTTTGAATGAATCAATTAAACTTTAAAAATTATTATTTTTGATTTTGTAGATCTTTTTCTAATATACTTAAACCTAACAGGGAAACCCAATAACCCCCTAATTATAAATTTTGAAAAAAGGATGATCAAACAATGGATTTCTTACTTTTTTAAAGGTGATCTCATTGAATCTCTACAGTACAGCAGTAGCCTATCAAATGACACTCAAGTCAAAATTCTAGCCATTAAGCATTCAAATCCAAAGTGTTTAAGGTGTTTTCAAATTTCAACTCTATTTCTAAGACAACATTACAACTTTAGAAACAGTTATCAATATAGAATGGTATCAAATGCTCACTTCACAAGTTCAAATTATTTGAAAATACAGAGGAAATTTATGCAATGGACTTAACAGCAAATTCTACAGAATTATGGAAGCCACCACTGTTGAATATTATAACAGTGTAAGAACTCTATTCATCAAGTTCTTATTGACTAAGACAGCTCTTGAAGAACTTCAGCCTATACTTGAGAAAACAATTGGTGCTTATGCCTAATTAGAAAATTTGAGTAACTTTTCCACTGTGAGGTTAATGTGTATTTTGGAAAATACAAAATTTTTCAAGCAACATTTGGAGAGACTATAACAGGTGATTTCTGTATCAAAGTTTGCAATCTAGATATAAGAAATATAGATATAAGAAGTCACAGAAAAATATGGAAGACACTTATCATTTTAGCACTCCTTTTAGGTAGATTTCCACTTCATGAAATGGACAGAAAACGGAAAATAGTAAGCCAAAAACGGTACAGAATATTTCCGCCTATCAATTTGCACTTCCTTTGGTGCCTCTCTTTCAAAGAAAGATGGCTCTAGGGAAGGAGAGAGAAGGCACTGCATGCTGTGACCTGGTAACGGGTGTGCCATTTTGAGACTTGGGCATGACAAAGTGGTGTCCTATTGCTTAGCACAAATGAAGATTCATGTTTCCTAAAGATCAATATAACCTTTCATTGGTTTGATAGATGCAAAATAACTATCAATTATGTCCACTTTCTTACTTTCTCTGACATCCTTGAGCTCTAGCATAATTGTGGAAACACTATACATAATTAATGTGCACATTTACCAGACTCTAAAGTTTTAGCAAGGAATGTGTTCCCCGCACAATAGTTTTGTCCTCAAATCCCCTTTGTGCATTTTTGCAAAATTAGATTTTAAAATCCACACAGTTGAAACACAGAATTTTGTGTGAATCCCACACATAGCCTCACCACAAGGCTTAAAAATGCTATTTAAAATGAAATCCCGTAGCCTTTAACCTGCTACTTTGCAATAGGATATTTTTTTGTGCAAGCAGAAGAAATAATTCCCAGTGCACAAAAATACTCTGCACACTTATACCAAAGTGCACACTTGAAAATCTTTTCTTGCACACCTGTGATCTCCTCTGAAACTTGCCATACCCTGCAGTTCTGGGCCCCAGCTACCCACCCTTGCTCGTTGCTTATGCTAGGCACACACAAGAGATTTTAGCTGAGCTAAACGGCACGCATGTGCGGCAGATTTTTGTGTGAAATTTGCCTCATGAGCTGCCAGGTTGGAAAACATTAATGATTTTGCAGACATGTCATTGCGACAAATGGCACATTATCAGCTGCGACCTGCGAGCGAAAGCATTTGAGCTGCAAGCAACGATGCCCATATATACATTACTATAGTATGATATATGAATTCTTTGATATTTTGGGTCACTGGAGGTGCGAGGTGCGAGCACAAGAAGTCTAGCGTTGCTGCAAGCATATGTAAGTTTTCCAGCCTGGATGAGCCGCATTTTTTGTCACCGTGGAAGTTTGTTCGCCGTGTGTGGTGGTCTGAGCAATCTACTCATGCTGCTCTCAGCAATTCCCTTGTGTGCGCTTAGCATTAATTAATTCATATTTAACATCTATATATCATAGATCTATTACCTCCGACAATGTTCCTTTTTCTAAGTTTATTGCTCTTCCTTTTTTGGCAAATCTTTTTTTTATATTTTTCAACACCTTTTCATTTTCAAATAGATATTTCACATCCTTGTATCCGGCATTTTTAAAGAAATCAAAGATCACATTAAAATCTGGTCCTCTTTCTCCAGTCGACGACGAAACAAGGATAGTGTCTTCTTTCTTCAGGTATCGAGCAACATACGCCGGCAATAAGTCCGTATCTGTAATTTCATATTGATTTTTAAATAAATCTTTATCCCCAGATGACTCTGAAACATTTAAATCATCTTTTGGAAGAGCAAGAAGCATTGTCCCTTCAAATTTTGGAAACCACCATATTGTAACAGCAACTGCAACAGAGCCTCGCTTTAGATTTGAATACATGGAACATGAAGTAGCCCTATTCAGCATGGCCAAAAGTTGTCGCAGGTTTAAAGATTTGATAGAGATGTAATGTAAAGTAAAGTTTTAATTGAAGTGTGCTTTGGAGCAATAGTAAAATGGTAAGTTACAAATCGGTATCCATTTGATTATATGATTTTAATTTAAATCAGATTTTTAATTCCTCTTTGGTCGAAAACAAAGTTCTTATTGATTAGATTGTCCACCATACATTTATATTTACATATTTAGATATTTATTGAGACAGATAGTGTTGACAGCAGTCTGTTTTATTCCAATTTTTGCTACATCAGGCAATAGATTCCGCAACTTACCTATGCATGGTCCACATGCATGCCAAACTTAACACTGTTGTAAACAGGATTTTCAAATGTAGCATCCTTTATCGTCGTTTTTATAAGCAGTTATTGTCATATTACCCCAAACCCTAACCCTTACCAAGATAACTCACTCAATTTATTTTGCCTTCTGCTACATCATCTGTCAATGAGCCTCTATTTCAATAATTGAAGCAATATAAATGTCACGTTTCCAGGTACATAATCTTTTAAATCAGGGCGACGTGACCCTGTTCATTTATTGGTACCTTCTCTCCTTCCTGGAGGTTGGAGATCATGGATCGTTGGCGGTCTTGAGCCATCGCCTTTAGGTCTATCTATATATATCTTGGTTTGGTACTCCATTCTTTGATGTTGTATAGCCATGTCAATCTTAGTCTTCCTCTTCCATATTTACCATCAAATTTGCCTTCAATAAGATCTAGTTGCAGTTAGGAGTGTCTCCTTACTGAGTATTTCAGTACTGAATATTTTGAAAAGGCCTGTCTCTGAGATATTTTGAACAAAAATAATGAAAATATTTTCATTTCAAAATGCTAGAAAAAAGCATAAAGAGTCATTCCATATCAAATCATCAGATTTTTCTAACTTTTGTAACCCACTATCTCAGGTTTTGCTGATTTTTGGCACAAATGGAGATATGAGTATGATATAAAGCAATTCCAAATTTCATCTTAAAATGACAAAACGTTTAGGAAATATGGGTATTTGAAGTTGAATAGGTTTCAGTGTAAATAGTGAACCGTTACAGCTTAAAATCTTTGTGCAGTGAAAGTTTAAATGGTAACTGTGTTATAAATTTCTGTCATAATCTGCTGAAATTTGGTGACTAGAAGTTATTAAAGCTGTAGAATTCAAATATGTGGTCAGAATCACTCTGCTTTGTGTGGAAATACATTTATTCTATGCTAAAAACCGTTTTTATATGCTGCGAAAACACCAAAAACCACTACATGCAAAGTGCTAAAAATTTTGATGTCTATGACCTCTTTTTGGATTAACTTGTACATATTTTGAATCTATACGAGTTGGGGAATCTAAAAATTGGTGATCTATCGATTGCCTTTGCACATTTTTTAAAATATTCAAATATGGAAAACATGTAATTTTTAGCGAATTGTCATTTTCATTGTTTGCATATGATTAATCAATGCACATCACATGACAATATTCACAGAACTTGTTAACTGGGTCAAAGTTATTATGCTTTAAAAAGTTATTGAATACACAGATATTTGGTTTGATTTTTAACTACATAGTCTTTAATCAAAACCTTATTAAAGCTGACAGACTTAACAGCATACTTCCCCCATTTTTTTTCAATCTGCATCATTCTTGAGCTCTTTATTATTTGCCTTCAAATTCAGTAATTTCCTTGTGTTCACACCCCCTCTTTGTTGAAAGATATTCGAATAGCCCTTGATGACACCATAATTGGTTATTCAGGAAGCTGATAATCATTTGTTTCCTTGACACTATTGCTAAAGCACTGCTGCAGGAAGTTCTTAATGGGTTGGTTTTCCTAGTATGTCTTCACTGCTTGATGGAATTACTGAGACTCTGAATTGTCAACTTTAGTTTTCTGTGTCGTTTAAGAAGTTCAGACTGTTTTTTATCTGAGTTGACAATGGAGAAATGCGATTTTGGTATTCACTTGAAAGAAGAATGTCATAAAACACATTTTGTTCGGAAGAATGGAATGAAAATTAGGTCTGAGTTAGATCCTGAGGTGTGTAGTGTTTTATTATATCGAGCTGGATTAAGGGGCACAGATGAGATGAAACATATTTGCTTTCATCATGAAGCTAAGTACGGTTCTGCATTTGAAAGCCGACATACAAAGTGCTGCAACATATTCAATGTTCATACCAAGTTGGTGAAAGGTGGCCATAAAATATCACTATTGCTAGCAAGGCAACTTGCTGAGCATAATATTGAGTCAGTGCCTTGTTGGAAGTTGTGTAGAAAGTGTTTTGACAGAGCCACAGCACCACTGAAAGAAACTGGCCCTACGATGGAAGTTGATTTAGAGTCATTCGAGGATAAGGACATTGGTGAACTGGATAGCTCCTTTACTCAAGAACAGCATAGGGACACTCTCAATGATAGTCTTATGGCTATAGGTGCATCCCCAGTAAAAACCCATGGCATGCCAAAACATAGACGCATATCATATGCAAACAAGAAGATAGAAAAAACTCTAGGAACTATCAAGCAAAGTTTCGCATGTGCAATTGGTGTTGGGGTGGAAAATCTATCTTCTGGAGGAGCATCAGCTGATGTTAATAAAGATGTCGAGAAGAAGGCAGCTGATCTTGATATCCTAATGAGCAAAATAAAGGATAAATCACCCCATTCTGAATACAGTCTGAAAATTCAGATGCTCACACTAACACCTGAATCATGGAGCATCAAATATGCCTCAGACTATTTTGGAGTTTCTGAATACTCAGTAAGAAAGGCTCTGGAATTGAAAGGCCAGAAAGGTATCCTTGCTTTGCCAGAACGCAGAATAGGAAAAATACTGTCAGATGATATACACCAAAAGGTTAGGTCATTTTATGAGGACGACGAATATTCTCGATTGTTACCTGGGAAAAAAGACTTCGTCAGCATTGGAAGGAATGTTCATGCACAGAAACGTTTATTGTTATGTAATTTAAAGGAACTATATGCAAGTTTCAAAGAAAAGAATCCAACAGTCAAGTTGGGATTTTCGAAGTTTTGCTCTTTGCGACCAAAATGGTGTATCACTGTTGGCTCTAGTGGGGCTCATTCTGTCTGCGTATGCTCCATTCATCAAAATGCAATTCTTCTGGTGGATGCAGCAAACACTGGAAAAACATACAAGGAAATGATGGATATGGTTGTTTGTAGTCTTAACTGTAAGGAATGTATGGTGCATCGATGCAAAGATTGCCCAGGAACAACTGCTCTCAGAGCTTTTCTTGATGGGGCCTTCAGCGAGACTCAAAATGATATCTCTTTCAAGCAGTGGCAAAGCACTGATCGTACTGAATTGGTAACTCAAACTCTCTCTGTTGATGAGTTTATAGATCTTCTTGTGAAAAATATTGACAACCTCACTGCACATTCCTACATCGCAAAATGCCAGGCAAGATACTTGAAGAGTAGGAAAGAGAATCTGCCAGATTATTCTATGCTTGTGCTAGGAGATTTTGCTGAAAACTATACGTTTGTGGTTCAGGACGAAATCCAGTCGTATCATTGGAGTAAAAATTATTGCACTCTTCACCCAGTCGTGGTTTACTTTAAGCAAGGTGAAAGACTTGAACACAAATCATATTGCCTTATATCTGATGACCTAGAACATGATACTAACTTTGTTTACGAACTTCAGAGAGAGCTCATTGATTTAATAAAGTTTAAATATCCCCATATAGAGAAAATTGAGTATTTTTCGGATGGCTGCGCTGGCCAATATAAAAACTTTAAAAACATGTTGAACCTGTGTCTTCACAAGACAGATTTTGGCTTAGAAGCAAATTGGACATTTTTTGCTACTAGTCATGGGAAATCTCCCTGTGATGGCATTGGAGGGACTGTTAAACGTTTGACTGCCCGTGCCAGCTTGCAACGCCAACATTCCTTGCAGATATTGACAGTAGCATCAATGTTAGAATTCTGCCAAGAAAACATTAAAGATATACAGTTTTGTTTTCTTTCTAAAAATAAATTACAGGCAGTTAGAGAGGAACTGAAAAATAGATTCTCTAAAGGGCAAACCATTCCAGGAACAAGGTCCTACCATTTTTTCACACCATATAGTGACCATGAAATTTGCTTCAAGCGAACTTCAGAGGATGCAGAATTTTCTGGCAAATTTTCGATAACTGGTAAAACAATGTCTCAGGAGAAGATTAGGTATAATGCCAAAGTGCATGATTATGTAGCTTGCCTCTATGATGAAAAATGGTGGATTGGTTTGGTGCTGCAGGTTAGCTTTGAAGAGCAAGATTGCCGGGTGAGCTTCATGCATCCTGCAAGCCCAACCAACAATATTTGGTGGCCAGTCCGAGCTGATTTATGTTGGGTCTCTTTTGAAAATATTATTTGTAAAGTATCAACACCAGTTACAGCAACTGGCAGGACATACCACAAAAATGAAGAGGATATTCAACATATCACCGGCACACTTAAATGATTTGTCCTGAAATTTGGTAATTATTTATGTCCTATTATGTTGAATGTAGAATCACAGGGTTTGAATGCAATGAATGAATGCTATTATGTCGAATGTAGAATCACAGGGTTTGAATGCAAAGGTGCCATTTGATTATCATAGTTATTCAGCAAAAACTACTGGAATTCATACAAAGCTATTAAAAGGAAATACATGGAAGGGAGATTACTACTCTGAGACAATATCAGCCGAAAAGGTTGTCTCTTCTCAAACTAAATTAATTTCTGAGTGGTCATATCATACAAAATTTGAATTTTAAGCTTCTTTAGCAGCTTACCATGTTTTATGAACCTACATGAGTAGTTTAACACCTAATCATTTTTTCCAGCTTAAAGAAAGTATTATTACAGATTGTTTGATCATATCCGAAAAATGCAAAATTTGAAGGCAAATTATCAAATTTTAGAAGCAAAATAATTTCTGAACACTTGAAAGGCAATTGATTAACCATACATTTTAAGGTTTCTCAAAATGTACAGTTTCAGAAAACACCAAACATTGTCCCATGGCAGGTCATAGACATTTTGATTTTTCAATGTTAATGTTTAGTATTTTTTGCATTTTAAATTTTTTCAAAAATATTTTTATGATGATTAACATACACAAGCATATTCAATACTGTCTTTCTGATAGCTTTTTTGAATTCCTCAGCCACTAAAATATAAGTACACCAACTTTCACGTATATTTAAGTAGCAAGAGGAATGTTATGTCAATTTGAATGTTGATTCATGGCAAAAAATTAGTCTGTCATGGTTCACTGGTTTTGCGACATATAGCAGTTTTCAAAAACCCATATCTTAAAAACGGCTTATCATAATAAGCTGAAACTTGGAATTTTTTCATTTTTTATTAGTACCTAAAAGTGGTCCAAAAATCAGTCAAATCTGAGATAGTGGGTTACATGGCCATGATGAATTGACATGGAATGACTCTAAAGAGAGATGATGTAGTAATAAACAATTTGGAAACACAATATCCTTTAAAATCTTTATTGTCTGCAAATTTGAATTTTATTGTCCTGGCTACAGAAAAAAATACAAAAGTTTCCAAGAAAGTTTTGGAATTGGAAAAATATACATATGCATAATCTGAAATTGAGCTCAAGCTATAGAAGGTAGTATGATCATTTCTTGGGAATTTGTTTAGTTTTGTTCAGTTAAATTCAGTTCATTTCTCTTTAAAATTCCACTGCATACAAATGCCACTATAATAATTACACAGTGCATCAAAGTTGCAAGTTATGATATAGAAAAAACAAACTGACAAGTTTAGAAGTGGGTTTGTGTGCAGGGAATTTTTTGAAAGGACATAAAAAAGCTTCTTACTTTCTTTCAAAGAATCTGATAAACTGGTAAATCTTTTGATTTTGATACTAAGCTCTTCAAGATTGAAAATGGACAAATTTCTGTTCTCAACTTTGTCCTTCAAATTAGAAAATTAGAATGTCTACCAGATCTACTGTTCTTTGCGTAATTTACCGGTCTTTGCGTACTTAAACTTTTCTGTCTCTTATTTTAAACAATTTTATATTCTACGCAATGCCTATAAAAATAATCTTGCCGGCAACTTTTGCAAAACAGTTTGTGCTCGCAGACACACAATTTTTTAGGGAGGTCTGGAAGTCCATCAGGTTACATAGCAAACTATGCCCTATTAGAATTTACATTGCATACTATGCCCTTACAAAGCATTCTATTAGAATAAAGGCCTTGCTCTGAGCTGTTTGTTGCTATTAGAGCCCTTTTTTCAATATCAAAATCATGTCAATAAGGAAACAACATTGAAATCTTCCTTTTCAAGGACATAAATTTCTGATAAACATTCATTGTGAATGTACAAAACCAAAGCATCACATTTTTCATTTTAGCTTTTATTTTTGCAAATTTATTCGTAGAGACTACATTTAAACAAGCCCTGTTTGGTGTGTATATGTCATTGTAAACTACAAACTAATCATGCTAATACTGCTCCCAGCTGCTGCTAGATTATTGCTTTCAATGCTGCAAATTGTAGTTTGACCCTGACCATTTGCAGTATTTACATAGGCAGGACTCACACGGATATAATTTTCCCTGTCAGCTTTTGACTACCTGAATTAATATGCATATGTAAATATATAATGGTTTTTTATATAATTAATTGGAAATAAAGATAGTCCAGAAAAGTGAGCAACACATTTTGAAGTTACCTGAAGGGCAGAATATTTTAATGTGACAACTTCCATGCCTTGTATTGTTTAGATTTATGATGACATGCTATAAGCAAGGATTGGATATCGCTTTTTTAGGCATTGAATGATTCATATTGAGGTAAAGCGCTAGGTTACTCTCTAAATTTGTCTGTCATTGGCTACATTCTGCCAGTTCTTATTTTGTGAAGTCAGTTAATGTGCAAAGCCATTTGTTAATAAACAGACCTTGCGAAGAGAGGCACTCGAGCTCTAATTAATTATGTCTTATCATGTTTGTATTTCTATTACTTTCCATCACTCTATAAACTGTGTTGCAGATGTTAATGTTTTTATATTTCATATTGGATCGTGTTTTCCAATCTGACATTAAATTTTTGCCTGTTTGCATGTTATCATTTTCATTTTATCTTGGATTTGGTGCTCTGTTTACACTAGAATGCTATAGCGCACCAGCACGCCATACTTTGGGGAGTTTTCCCTTGTTTTATCGTCTCTGCACAGCTGCATTCTCATTTGATATTGGATCAAACCGTTTATATGCACAAAGAAATGTATCACATGGTTTCATGCCATGCTTAGAGCATTTTCATTTGAAAATGAAAAAAACAAGATTTATGTGAAAAGAAGATCAATCCAGGATGAAGCCAATTAATGTGAAACAATAACAGTATCGTGAACTTCAGTGCCTTAGCACATTCACATTGCTTCATTTTCACTTTTATCTGTCTGCAGAGAGAAACATGCCCTTTTTGTCTGTTCACACTGCTTACAGAAGATATTTTTTTGGTTTGGATCGTTCACATTGCTTCCACTTTTGTAAATCTCATTTGGAATGTTTTCAAAAGGCCTTGTTTTGTGCTTTCACATTGCTCACAAAAATGGCTGTTTTTGTGGTTTTATTTGGAAACAGTCTCTTTTTTAACAGTAACCCATGTTGTGTTAATGGCCTTGTAGGCGAGTGATGCAACATGAAATTAGCTACTGATAATTCAGTTTGTGCCAAAGTCCCAAAAAGTACAGGAACCAAAGTTCAACTGAGTAGGACCACTGGCCAAACCATAATTTGACTTTTTTCCATTTATTGTATAACTTTCCCAATCAAATTGTTGGAAATTCCACCAAATGCTTTTATCTCTTGTTTTTTGTTACCAATTTAATTTTTTGCCATTTATAGGCAAATGACGATCTTAGACAGACCACCAAGGTCAGGTTTTTGACCAAAACAAGTGTATTTATATCCAAAAAGTTATTTTTTGGTGTGTGATAGAAAGCATGCATGGCCTCTGTTTTGTGGAGATGTATGTGTGCAATTTCTTTTGCTTCATATTACTAGGCTGTTACTTATGCCTCATATATAGCTAACTCTTAGCTTCTTGAAATTTTCAATGAAAAGATATGTAGAGATCAAAAAGGAAAGAGTTTTCCAAAGAACAAAAATGGTTTATTGAACAATTAGTTCACTGCTAGTAAAGGGAATGTATTTCAACGGCAAGCTGTCAAGACTTCTCAGATATTAGTTCAAAACCACCATATCAGCCTTTGGTACCAAAAAATTTAATGCAAACTTACCAGTGTTTTTCGGCTGATGCTCCTCAAAGTATAGGTGTCAGAAAATGGCTAAAAGTAAGCTTAAGTTTGTATCCAGACTGGCCAAATATGTGAGCATGAATTTGTATTGCCAATTTGTCAAAACCAAGGAATCAATCAAGTGTGTCATTCTCCCTTTCATGTTACTTTCTATTTGCACTTTAATATTTATCAACTTGTGTTATTATAGTATTTTAGCATATGTTCCTATCAATATTGTTGAAGACACCCTTTAGTGGCAACAGTAAGATCTGGTGTTGTAGTTAAACTTTTGAACAATCTTTTGGTGGTACATAACTGGTGGTGGTACAAAACCTCAACAGTCATGTGCTCACGTTTCTGATTGGCCTATTTTGATCCACAACTGGGTATATATATTTCCTAGCATAGAGTTTTGATCTATGTTCTGACATTTAAAACTCTGAAGAGTGTCAGACGAAAAGCTTTAGTTAACTTAAATAGTTAAATTTTGTTTTGCTTACTGCTTACTTCTGATTACTCTCTTTTTTTATAAACCTTTCCACATTTTCTGAGTTTGCAAGGTCTGGTCCCTGCTTTTTAGTTGGTGGAAAAGAACCTCATTTGGTGCTACAGTTTTATAACTCTTAAGCTACTATTTTAGTTAGACTTGCTATAAAAACATTTGCAATCAACAGACTATCTCTAAGCATATCTAAGTAATTGTCTTTCTGGTTATTGTTTCTTTTTTCTTTTTCAGGCATCAGGTTTACCACCATCTAATGCCATTGGACAGATGCAAGCAACAGGATTTTTAGGTGGACCTCAGCCTCCACCCGCTGGTGTTGGACCACCATTCCCACCCGGCCTTCCAGTAAGCTTTTGAACAACTTTTTTTACCTTTTTTGCTAAAAAAACCTTGACACCAAGAACCGATAGAAAAATCCCTGTCCTGATAGTAAAACTTGCTTAGTCGAGAAAATTTGGCTAGGCTGAAGGAACTTGGTGCAACCAAACAGCAGGAAATGATGCCTTTCTGTGATGCCATCTGTTTGTGTGTAAAATTTTATGCATTTCAGTATGTAGGGCTGGCTTTCAATTACTGATAACATTTATATTTTAGTGTCGCCTGCACATACTGGTACAATGCAGGAGTATTCAATCCCAAATAACAGTTTGCAGATAATAAAACAATTCTCCTTTGCAGATTCTAATTTATCAACTAGTTCTGATTTAGAACACATCCTTTTACCATACCCCCAAACATGGTGGTACCCGACACGCAAAACAAGCGAATATTCTTTCATTGTCTAGAAATATTTTTCTTAAAGCATGAAAGCCACGGAATAAAATTAAATGCCATTACCACTCTAAAAGGCAACCAATAAATGAGATGGGTGATTGTATAGAAATCCATTGGATATGCACCCTAATTGTATGCCTTTATCACAGTGAATAAGTATTTGTTCTCTCATTGCCTCTAGTTCCTTGTCAGAACTTTCTTGTCATTTAGCTTTGTATAAACTCAATGCTCTTAATTAAACTTGCAGCCTCCAGGTATGCAGCCAATGGGTGTGATGCCAGGAGTGCCACCTCCAGGGTATTTCACTGCTTATCAACCAGCACTGCCAACTGGACCACCCCAGCCAATGGGCATGCCACCTGGTGCACCATTGCCAGCAACAGCGTTTGTCCCAACAGTTATTCCTCCAGCTGCTGCTCAACCATTCCAGCCAGCTCCATTCAATCCAGGTACAACATTGAATATTTGTTTATTTATAGACAGTTATCAGTGATGTTTCAGATTGACAATGCAATATTTTAAAGGATTTTTATCCTTTTGTTGGCTAAAATTTCCTAAAACCACTCATTTAGATGTAACCAGCTGTAATCAGAGAGCTGTTACCAGCTTTGGCTCAAAAAAGTTTGACGGATCCTGTTACCAAAAAAAATACTAGGCCTTTGGTATATCATGCGTATTAATTGTGTCATCCATGCTAATTTCAAAGTACAGTGGAATTTAAAATGGGAGAAAACATGTTTTAGGTCTTTTCGCAGAGCATGCCAAAAAATACCTTTGATGGGCTTGTCCAACCTCTGTACACATTTTGCTCTAAGCAGAATTCAAATATTTCTAATGGTTAGCCATCGAAAATGAAGATCTTTATTTCCTCCTATAATTTGAGACCAAGATATTGGCAAAGCTGGTCTCACTTCACTTCTAGCTGACGGCTGAATGACGTCTTTGATTACTTCACATTCGTATTTGTCTATTTTTTCACATTCCATCTTGGTCTCTGTCTCCCAATAGAGATTTGTTGTCGCTCATTCCCAATGTTTTCATAAGGTTTTCATAAGTGTCAATGTACTTCTTCGCGGTAATTTTTGACGTGATCAAAGTTTTATCATCTCTCACTCTGAGTCTATCAGACAGTGCTTGAAATGTATCATCAGCATGTTTTGCCTATGACAATGTTGATTTCCCCCAAGCGAAAGTTATAAATGAACACGGGAAATAATTAAAGTATAAATAACAAAAGAAAAACTGATGAAAGTTCGCTATATCGAGGGTAATTATGATGAAGGGACCAAACATTTGGTTCGTAATATCTAGAGTTCGTTATATCTGGGGTTTGTTATACCAAGAAAATTTGTAAGGATTCTATTAGGCAGAATCCAAGGGACCAGACATTTAGTTCGTTATACCGGGAAGTTCGTTATACCGGGAGGTTCGTTATACCCGGGGCTCGATATATCGGGATTCCATTGTATACACTTAGGTTCAAAAGATTGGGACACCTTCGCATAGCGTTGAATTCGCTTAAAACGCTTAAAAAACTAGACTTTGCGTTTGATTCACTTTTGCAACGGAAATTTGTTCAGATAGGAGCAGTCTTTTTTCAAATAATCTAGACCTATGTATCCCCAAAATTTGGTTTTAAGTTGAAAAAACATTTGCTTCGAGAGAGCATTTCATTCTTATAAAGCTGGAAAATTTGTATTTCTTATTATTTTTGAAGCGATGTTTCTGCTTATGTTACTAGATTTAGCTTGCTTTTACACGACAATATAATGTCTGGCAGGGATTCAAACCTCTATTATTTTGCAGTTCCCTCAGAAGAGACTTTTCGTCTCTCGGCGTCGTAAACTTCTTTTGTCTGCCAATCCTAGATAAATCTTTTACACTTCTTGTACGGGAAAACTTTTGACACGCTACAAAAGCTGCATTTATTAAGCAGCTGGAAAAAGCTGCCGTACTTTTTTAATGAAAAAGATTTTTGAACTGTCGTCCAAATTTGTTTTATTAAATGTCTTCAAAATTTCGAAGTATGTCCCAATACATTTTGAACGTAAGTGTAATTTCGTCGCTACTCCCCCTTTTCCTTTGTTTATGATGATTAGCACTGCTTCATACTATTACTCTTTTTATTTATTAGTGCCTAAAAATACTGATAAATGTTACGTCCTCATTTCACGATTATCGTACCAGGAATTATGGGCTTAAGCTTAAAATTGGTTTTTTTACAGCCATGATGGTCGGTATATTGCCAATGACGACAATGGCACCGGTAACCAAAGTTAATGATAAACCAGCTCAGAAAGAGGCTGAAAGAAAACCTGTCGCTGAGGAGGAGAAGAAAGTCGACACAAAAGAAGAGAAGCCAAAGAAGAAAAAGAAAGTTAAAAAGGTGAATAATTTGTCACATGCTTCGGAAAGAGCAAAAATTCTGAATATTATTTAATTATAATTATTATTTACTCAGCCTTTATTGATAAACCTATACAGATTTTTGTGACTGCTAGATTTTTTCAAAAGGCCAAAATGCTGGATTTTTCTTCACCATTCTTCCGGGTCGTATTAAATTCATCTTTTAACCATAATTCGGACCTAAATTCAAAATTAATTTTTTTTTCATTTAACTTATGCCAAACGAAGAGACTGATGTTGCCCCATCTTTTGAAATTTCTTTAGAAATTTGTTGGTTTCAGAGGCTATTTTGACTAATCAAGAGATGATTACCAGGGAAATATGGTAAATACCCCCAGACCCGTAAGGTGCTGTGGTCCTCGTTGGGTATGGCTGGGGTTTACAGAACTACTTTTCCCTCAGGGAGTTACTTTTGAATAAATTTTGAAGCCTCATCCTTTATTTTAGAAAAAGACACCTTGGAGCACTCATCAAGCTCCAGATGGGAGAGAGTATTTTTATAACACAGAAACAAAACAATCTGTTTGGAGTAAACCAGACGAGTTAAAGACACCTGGTGAGGTATGTGTGAATTTCAAAGATGTGTTAACCTCGCTAATCGTAGTGCTTGAAGTAAAATGACTTATATGAAGTTTTTAGCAATGGACATATCAATAGAAGTATCAAATTTGTCATCAATTAGCGGTATCATCGCCTCTCAACTAGTTATCTTTATATGTCATTTTTATTAAGTGTTTGTAACCAATTTCATACTTATCTTTGCTCTTTTTTGTTCTTGCTGCCGACAATGCATTATGTTTCAATCGTTATTGTCTGTTTTCTCCTCTGTTCCATATGTATTTGGTGATACCTCGCTTCCGAAGGTAGTTTTAGGATACTGAAAAGCTATGCTAATCAAGCAGTGTCCTGGTCATCCCTCTCGATGTGACCACACCTTGTGATTCCTATGTATAGAATGACAGAGAGTTGCCTAATCTCCGCAATTTGAGTGAATGTTTGGTCATGTCAGTGACCCGAACCACATGTTTCTGGAATCTGCAGTCCGTCACAAAATTATCCTTTTTTTACTGGACTCAACTTCGATTCATTTTAATGGTGTTTTTATTGAAAGAAAAGTTCGTTAATTATTTGCATACCACTTTATGTATTTACGTAATTTGTTTTGAATTAAGACTTTTTTGATGCTGAGCTTTTGATGTTCATTGGGAAACCTAGCAATGCAGCTTTAGTTTTGTTGTTTGGTTGCAGTTGCTGTTAGACTCCTGTCCATGGAAAGAATACAAAACGGATACGGGTAGGCCGTACTATCATAACACTGAAACCAAGGAATCCAAATGGACGATCCCCGAAGAGCTTGAGAAGATCAAGGGTAACCAAATATGCGTCTTATTTTCCTTAATATTTCCCTAAATTGTTTTCGAAATAGAATTCCCTGATTTGTTTTTGTTGGATAAAATTACAGACCCTTTTCACGTTTTATACAGGAATGTAAGGAGGTACGCATCACCGTATAGTTTTTTCTTGCTGCCTTGATTGTAAAGCCTCAGTAATTTCAAACGTCACCCAAAATTGTAGCTATTTCTTTCTCGTCCTTAGTCAAACTACTCAATTACTCACAATCTAGGCTTTGATTGGTCTAGCCAAGGCCCTCCAATTCTTAAATTGCATCGAAAAGTATATAGCCTGGCTCACGGGCACTTGTCAATCCGTATTGGAGGAATGCTCTTTTCTACCCTTCCCTCCCCTTCATAGGCGGGGGTATGTTTGTTTCGAAATGTTTCAATTTAGTTGACTGTTTAGGCAATTTGAATCACGCAACATGAAACAGTCAAATCTGCATTTCTTCCTTCCGATTTTCATATAAATCTACTCGTTTTCTCCATTTTACAGATTTTGAGATGTAATACGATACCTGTTGATGTATTGCTTTTAAAAAAAGAAAAAAGAAACGAGGTCCTCGCGAAATATTTATCAGAAAACAGTAGCAAAACGTAGAAAATAAGGCTCAGTCCTCTTGAGACCCCAGCTCTACACCCCTGATGACACCCCCTAAACCCCCTTCAATCTTGTGCTGTAACTTGGCTACTTTAATCGATTCAAGCTTCTTTGTTTGCGTGCTTGTGCGTATGTCGTTACGACTGATTAGTTCAAATCTTGTCCTTATTAGTTGCTTTTATTTGTGGGCCTTACCCAAGGTACCCCTGTTTTGAATGGAAGTTATTATCAATGAAATGAAGGGAGCGTCAATGTATCTTCAGCTGTTACGAGAGGCAAAGGCTCGTGTTTCTGTTAGCATCTCGTGATGTTGTATCCTTTCAATTCTGGCGGGAAACATCAAATTTAATCCTTGTTTGTTTTTGCTTTTACAGAACAAATCAAGGAAGAGAAGGAAAAAGGATCCGAGTAAGTTTTGTTTCAACAAAAAATAATCCAGATTTTAGTGATAATATTTGAGAACAGAGTCAAGTGTATTTCCGATTTTCCAAATCCAGCCCTTTTTAAATGCATATAAGATGATTGGATTTATTTGTTAAGCCAAAGAAGGACGCGTACTTCTTGAGAATATAAGGTTTATTTATTTTTGCGAATATTTCCAAAATATTTGTTATTTGAATAGTGATAGGACGTTGTGGGTCAAAGTTCATGGTTGCAGCAACGAACAAGCAATATTTTTACAATGTGGTTCGTCATGGCAAGAAGCAACTTTCAGATGGCGTTGTAGAAGCTCCTGTTCTGGGTCTATCCCCTGAATTAAAGAAACCCTGTTCACATTTTTATTGATAATAAATACATTAAGCAGATATGTTTAATGTTTACATAGCCATTGTTCAGAATCAATTATTTTCAACTCCAAATCGTTACTGCGGCTGCTTTATTTGTTAAACATCTAACGAACCGTTAGTTACTGTGTGCATAACGTGACCTTTGAAAATGTTGGTCAGCGGTAACAGAAAAATATGCGCTGTCATCTGATAGGCTTTTACTCGCTCCTTCTTCGCGCGCAATTCAGAAAAAACCCGTCATGTATGAACGTCAGTTTTCAGTTTAGCCTGGGCAGGTCCTTAGTCGATGACTGTCTTTATTTACGTTTTATGCTCTAAAAAAATCAATGCTTTCTATTTGTGCTTTGAAGTTGTCTTTTATGTCATTATTTCGGAACTTAAAGCCTTGTTTTCTCATTTTCCTAATTGGTGCTCTGATTTTGCTGCGCTTCTGATATCTAAGCTAAAAATAGGCGAAGCAGGCCGTGTTAAATCTTTCTCCCATTTAAATGTATTGCTTCTCATTAAAGGGAAGAGGAAGTAACAGATGATTCTGAAGATGAAAAAGGCGACAAGGAAAGCAAGGAATCTGACGAGAAGAAGGACAGCGTAAGGTGCGGGGTGTTTTTGATTACGTTATTTGCGTTATCTGTCATCTTGTTGATAGATATGGCCTGAATTATAGAATTTTAACCTTGTGGGAGGGTGCTTCGTTGCAGTTGTGACCAAGCAAATTTCTGTAGGAAGCATCTTAATGATGTAATGACCAAGGAGTTCTCCTGTTTATATGAATCTTCATCCAAACCACCTCGTGTAACTTGAAGTACTTCTTTTCCACATTGGACCAAGAAATGTTTTATTTTCATAATGCAAATCTCACCTCATGCTCCCCCAAACCTCCCTTTTTTAAAGCTAGATATTTCAGCGATCCTAAATGCAGTCAGTATTCAAACGACATTCTCAACTCTACAATTAACTATTCCCAATAACTAAGCAGGTTGCAGCTTGCCAGAAGTGTCCCGTCAACAAACTCTCCCAGGCAGCGTTGAGAAATCCAACATATGGCCCAAGCAACTACCATAACTCACGAAAACTTCGTTTAAAATTTTGTTTTGTCAGTTAGGCTCTTTGGGCTCGTGATAATCTTAAATAGAATCTTAAAAAGATAAGAATGCAGAGCTAATGCTTTTCAAAAGACGTTTTATTGTGTATCTTATTAGTAATTAAATCGCTTTAATTTCAGTCATTATTTCATTATATTTTGTTTTTATATCCTTTAAATGTTCTTGTTCTTGTATCTTATTGATGTATTATTTTAGTAAACTGTTTATGTTTTTTAAATCACAGCTCTGAAAGCAGCGCTAAGCCATCGGTGACGGAGAAACGGGAATATGAAACCAAGGAAGAGGCTAAGCAAGCCTTCAAGGATCTTCTCAAAGAAAAGGTTTGTTGCGAAATGCCAATCCAATTTACCGACAAGCCTTTATGACATTTTAAAGATATTTTTGAGTTTGGAAATCAGAATCCGGAATTTATATATTTTTCCATGTGTAACGATGCGCAATACCCGAATAATAAGAAAGGGAAACAACGATTTTTCCAAGTCGGACTTCTCATTCACGATTTCAACTAGATCAATTTATCCTCACTAAAACTTCTTGACTCTACCTTCTCTGTCGCAACTCGACTATGTTTCCTTTTTATCTGGCGTGCTCTTGCAGCGCTATTCAACACACGGTTTACTAATTGTGTAATTTTTTTTTACTATTTATGAATGCAGAGGTTATATTTCAAAAATTAAAACATTTTTAGACCTATCAACATCAAGGATATTTTCTCTATTGAGAAACGTTTTGAAAATTCGCCATTAAATATTACTCGTCATAAAAGATGTCCCAATTACCGGCTTTGTTAAAGCTTCTGTAAGTGTTAAAGCAGGGCAGATATAACAAACGTTATTGAGTTGAATTTTACGCACATTTTTCAACTATATGCCAGCTACCAATCAGTACTTGTTGTCATACTCGTCAAGGAGCTTTTTTAGCCAATTATTTGTCGTCTATTGCGAATATGAAATTCAGCAAATTGAATTGTGTTTTGTGAATAGCCTATTGAAGGAATAGCCATTGATTCTGCATGATCAACACGGTGCCATACCGTTGAAGTTACCTCTTGACAGTGGTATGTCAAGGGATATCCCGTATCAAGTTGATGTATTGAGATGCCAATTCATCATTGTTATACGAATTCTTTTCCTAATTCCAGCAGGCATTAAAACCAAAACAGCTGATTTTAAAACTGATCTTTATTTTGAATTCGTAGGGAGTCCCAAGCAATGCATCATGGGAAAATGCCATGAAGATGATTGTCACTGATCCACGATATACGTATGTACCAATTGTACCAATTCTTTAGACAATCCTTTTTTTCTGAATCAAAAGAACAGCTTTGTTGTACTCTCTTTTCGGCATGATCAACCGAAAATGTTAACGTTTACCAGAATTTTGTTTGCTGAATACTATGCCTTCTTTTTTATGTTCGTAGTTTTATGTTCGCAGTTAATTCGATCGGTCTTCAACTTCCTCCAAAATATTGCCTTACTTTTTAAGTTAAAATATTTTTTTAGTAAGAGCTTATGTTAGCATTAAAGGTCATGTGTCCAGCTCTGCGGGAGTTTTCAGAATCATGTGATTTTTCATGTCATCGCCCCGGCTATTACGGCTTTTCATGTGAGCAGTTTTGCATCGCAAGAATACTAACCAATCATAAGCTGTTGTTTTGATGTTACTTGACAAGTTGGGTATACGAAACCTTTTTATATGGAAACATTACCTTTAAGGTAAAGGAGTTGCATATTTTAGTAAGCACCATTTTTGAACTGCTCTGAACTTATCAGATTTTCGTTTTAGCGCGCTTACGAAGCTAAACGAGAAGAAGCAAGTATTCAATACTTACAAACAGCAGAGAGCCAACGAGGAGAGAGAGGAACATCGCATGAAAGTATGGTGCTTTTCGATACATAGTAGGACTAAACTTCAAAATAAGTAGTAACTAACTTTTGTTGGCAATTTAACATATTGTTATTTTTCCAGATATTAATAATAACTGATTAAAAGCCCACGGAAATTTAAGATAACAAATGGTAAATTTTTGTAAAGTCACGCCAAGTTTAGCTGAGATAAAATAGATACATGGATTCATGGTTTCAAAATCAATACAAATGAACCAGAGGCTCAATTTAAGAACCAATTTTTTGTCACAATGTTTAAAATTCACCGTAATAATTTTGTTGAAACAGTGAACCTAATTGTATTGATGTTGTTGCTGTTTAAGCTAAAACAAGCTAAGGAAGACTTGCGTCATTTCCTGGAGACACATCCCAAAATGCATTCCTGGACAAGATGGCGGAAAGCATCGGAGATGTTCGATGGGGAAGAAATATGGAACGCAGTTAACGAAAGAGAAAAGAGGGACATTTATGATGATGTAATTTTCTATCTGGCGAAGAAAGAAAAGGAGGATGAGAAAAAACTCCATGCTAAAAACAGAGAATATATGCTTGATGTCTTTAGTGGCATCTCTTCGATCACATACAAAACACTTTGGTCCGAGGTAAAATTGTTCTCCATTTTTTTAGATTTAGGAAATGTGAAATTTCACGCTTTTGTTTTCTTACCTATGCTACTGCTCCATTACTGTTTTTCACCTGGCTAGAGACCACTTTCAACGAATAAAAATTACAAACCATTCTTTTTCATAGTTGCCAGTATCATAAATAAAAACAGATTTGTTAACTGTATCCGTAGGATTTGATATTTTCAATATGTAAGACAAATTTCTCAATTAATAATCGCTAGTATGAGTGGTAGCCCATCATGTCTCATCTACACCCTATACCTCTGCAAGAGGACAATCATTTTTCAGCTGCTCTTGTGTCTTTTTTCACCTTTCAATCGCCATAAGTTTTCAAAATTCTGGACTTTCAGGTGTATTTTACAATACCGAGCTGAACTCTGGGTATCTTCTATTTTCCAAGTTTGACTGAAGCATTGGACAAACTGCTGGAGACCAAACCAAATTTTGGATCACTCCAAGGTTTTCTTGCACCTTACAAAGCGTTGTATGGGTGGATGACCCCTTCTCCTTTCATTTTAGGCTCAAGAAATACTTAAAGACCATTCAACATACAGGGATGACGAGGATGTGATTCGTAAGTATTCTGCCGTGTATTCCTGCTTACACGTTTGACCCAGACACATTTTCAATAATTGACTTGCAATGTCAAGAATAGGATGACGCTTTATACTGAACAAATCATAATTCCAATTAATATATTTTCATTTTATTTAACGAGTGATTGTCTACCCATAGTTTTGTTGCTGTAAAGCATTGCAGAATCTACTTTTGCAGAATCTACAGCCCTCAGAAAGAGTGATATACATCTTTATAAAAATGCATCAAAATAGATTGCTGTTTACCTCATCTGCTGTATTCTGATAACCACCTATCTGCATATTTCTCATTGCACATTCCGCAAGAATGAATCACATGTTTCTTCTCAATAGCCAATCACGAGTTCGCTTGTTTCTTCATTCTAGGAATCATGTCAGATGATAAAGAAGATGCCCTAATTGCTTTTGACAACCATGCAAGAGAGCTGGAAAAGGTGATAAATCTAGTACTGCACCTCAGACCTTTCCTTAAACTCGATATTTGACGGTTGACTATCCTTAGCAAACGGTCTTATTAAATAACTTTTGAAATTATCATCAAACTAGTTTTCGCAAGCTAGATAATTGAAGCAGCAGAGGTGGAAGTATTTTGATGGCATTAATCATTGGGAATGTTGGGGTTTCAGAGAAAACTGTCCGTGATACAGGGAAAGAAATTATTTTTTACATTGAACAGCACAGAGTAAAGATTGTAACATTTTTTACCAGGCAGCTTAGAAGCTTTGCTGGAAATATCGGTTCCATAGAACAGTTTTGAGCACATAGAAATTCCAAAATAAGGTAAAGCGAATGTAATAAGTTAAGGAGCTACTGTGATGACAACAAGATATACTTAAATTAGATTTACGCAATATGCAATTTGGTTGAAAACAACAGCGAATCGTAACGATTTTGACAAGACAATTTATGTCATGAAAAAAGAACAGAAAACTACAATTATACTTAGTGAATCCATCATGGCCATTTTAATTAACTGATGTGTTAACCTAAGATGCTGAAAAGTAATCCCAAATCTCAAAACACCTTGAAGTGAACGGCTATATTATTGTATCTCCAACTGAATAGAGAATTTTTCATGGAAGCTTTGAGAGTGAAGTCTTAGCGAACAATGGACCTATTTCCTTTCTTTGTAATATAGCATTTATGTTATGCAGTTAGTCAGCTCTACAATTAGTAAGTTAGCAGCTAACAGCATCGACGCAGACTATTTTTTGTATTATTTTTGGGGAACATTACAGACAGTTTGTTTTAGGTTATTTGAAAACGATGTTCGGAATAATTATATTTGTTATGAATTTCAAATATTGCCTCTTGCAGGAGTATGAAGAAGAACGAATTCGGGAGAAAAATCGTCTGAAAAGACAGCAACGGAAAAATAGAGAAGGATTTCTCGTGAGTTGTCTCATCTCATTCAGTCATTCTGCTTGTTGTAAAGGACCAACTTTGAATACAATAGCTGCACGATATTCGAGGAGCGCGTAGGACATTAAAGATTGAGTGGGCTAAAACGTTTGGGGGGGGGCTAAACATGCTAAAAACCAAGAGCAGGACGATTTTTGGTATGATTCTTAGTACATTTTGAAAATTATTGTAGCCACCCCCATCCCCCCGAAAGTAGCCCCCCCTCCCCCGCTTCCGCCGCCCCTGATGATATTGTCTGATTTCTCCAAATCCTTTCCTTTCATCCGGCCTATACACCTATTCAAGGTTTTTGTTGATCTACATAAGTGAAGCTTTAGATTTGATTTGTTTTTGTTGACTCACCAGGCGCTGCTGGACGAGCTTCACAAATCAGGCTACCTGACGTCAATGGCCAGGTGGATGGACCTCTACCCAAAAATAAGCGCAGACGTGCGGTTTGCAAACATGCTCGGCCAACCAGGTTCGTTTTTTACGGTGACCTCCATAGATTCTACGGTGACTTCTGTTCAATCGTATCAGCGTATCAGTAATGTCGACAGCCGACAGCACAGTTTAGTCTTGCCTTCTTGTTTTCTGTATTTCTCGCCAATCTCTGAGTGCAGACCATGTAAAAATATGAATCGTCGTATTTTTATTTTCCCCACTGCAAATCAGACTACTGTACAAATGGAGACATTGAAATTCCTAGACATTGTCCATCTTAACTGATAAATCTCTTTGATAGTTAACGATATCTTTGTTGTGCTAATGACAGAAGTACTTAGTATGATTTGAAGCTAGATTGAAGCTATTTAGCGCACCCTCATATCGTGAGTTTGTATTCTGTATGATACTTTATTTATACGCTAGTTCTTGTAGTATACGGATTGAAGTGAATTGATATTGAATTGAATTATTCACCTTTGAGGTTCACAGTCTTTGCAAATTATTTATGCCTAATTATTGTAGCTAGCACATGTGCTACTAGTCATTAATCGGCGAGTTTTCTCCCGTAACAGGATCGACTCCTTTGGACTTGTTTAAATTCTTTGTTGAAGATCTAAAGGCGAGATATAACGACGAAAAGAAAATCATTAAAGAAATCCTAAAGGTATTTTGTGTTTGCACTGAAGAAATTTTGCTTGGAGGAATTTATCTTGGTTTTCTTTGATTGTCAAAATAGTGGCGCTGTATAGATATTTTCCTTCTAGAAAGATTTAATATTCTTCTGGCTTTAGATCAATTAATATCATCGTAATGTATTCCTTTTGAGCAACCCAAAGAATGAAGTCTTCTGCGCATTTAAGCAACATGATTAGTGGATTTCCTGGAGGATTCCCAAAAAGGGGAACTCGCTAACAACCAATCACGATTTGCCCGCTATGCTATGCCCGACATGCCTTTTTCATTTGATTTACAAACATTTGCCGAGCTAGAGCAACTGCTTCAAACTACAAGTAACCTATGATGACCTACAAGTAAAAATGTCTGCATTTCAACCTTAATTTGTCTGTCTATTGTCTGTTTTGTATGTTCTTTTTTATATCTTTCAGGACAGAAACTTCATTTTCGAAATAGACACAACTTATGACGAATTCAACAATGTGATCATGGACGACGAACGCTGTGCGACTCTGGACCCAGGAAACATAAAGTTTGCCTTTAACAGCGTGAGTGTTAGTTTAATTTCAGAGGATGTTATGATCTTGTCCGTGGACACGTGTGTATAAAAACCTGCTTTTTGCTGCTGTGCGGTGAAAAATCTCAGCTGCCTTTTTGACATGTTGTATCATTCAAGGCTCTTCAAAATAGTTATATATTTATATATATTTGTTTGATATAGATTATAGAGAGAGACCAATTAAGGGGAAAAACGTGCTAAAGTTATAAAAAGAGTGTCACTTTAAACGCGGCATCTTCATATTTACCCCATTAATGTCACCCAACTTTTGTTTTCTTTCTCTTCCTGCTTATATAAGAAAAACACTGCTTTCTTGTTGTTTTACATTGCACGCACCGATATCTTGCCCGCTCTTTCCCAGCTGCATATTTATTTTTATTCACTCATGCTAACCAAATCCGCACAGAAAGTTAAAGGAATAGACTAATTCTGATTTCTTTCGCAATCCAGAATGGTTATTGACTGGAAATTTTGTATTATAGATGCATGAGAAAGCAGAAGGAAGGGAAAAAGAAAGACTGAAGAAGGAAGAAAGAGAGGTATGTTTTCATACATGCTACAGACCCGACATGCAGGAGTAGCGAAGACCCATATTCAATAAGACAGCCTATGAACCGTCCAAATTTTTTGTTGTTGCTAGCAAATATTGAATACGCCATGATATGCATTGAAATCAATACAAAGTACTGTGTTTTGCAGATGAGGAAAATATGCTTGCACCTTACCTGTAGTGGCCTATTTCCCATCAAAATGGTCCTGCTGAATGTTAGAGGCCTATGTTCTGGTGTTGAAATTCCTCATCACCTTTCTTATTATCATAATATTGCATCCATCATTATTTTCTTGTTTGATTTTATAACTAGTATATTAGAGTGGGTGTACAATTTTTTTGGCTAATGACCCGTTTTTTCTATTCTAGTCGAAAAGAAGAGAAAGCTCGTTCAAGCAGCTTTTAAAGCAGGCAGCGCCACCTTTGGAGCCTGGGGACAAATGGGAAAGCGTGAGTTGCCCCGCTGCTCTTTATACCCAAATTTCTCAGACTTTGTATTTTCAAACTTAAATTAGATTTCCTGTCAATCGGCGAGTTGGTTTTGCATTTTATAGTTCATCAGACTTTTTCCTTGACCCTGCATGTCCAGGATGAAACTTGATTCTTTAGTTGACGAAATCCAAAAATCCGCCCAGGCCTCCCTATGTGAAGCTTTCTTCAAGTTGGAGTAATGGAGCTAGATCGTAGATTTTCTTAATATTAGAACATTTCTAGCGTTCTCCTTAATCGAAGTACAAATGTTCGCTGAAAACAAAGAAAGTAATATATATGTATTTTTGTATTTTTGTCTCGTTTAAAACACGATGAAATTTTGAGATTAGATTATCTATTACAAAAAAATGAAGAAATTAATACCTCTCAATAACTTTTGTAGGTAAGAAGCCGGTTTTCAAGTGAATCGATATTCTCACAAATAACTTTAGAGTCAGAACGGGTCCGTATTTTCAAAGACTTTATGGGCACGATCGAAAGTAAATCAAAATCAAAGAAAAAATCATCGAAAAAGCACAAAAGGAGGTCGAGATCATCATCGGTACGTGGCAATAGATTACATTGACTTTGTCGGGTTTTTAAGAAGAGATTTGTCGATTAGTATTGTTATAATAAGACTAGCGCTACTCAGGTATATAATCAGGTCTTATTAAACTCTGTGTAGAATGATTTTTAGCCCTTTATTCTGTTCCATGCTCCGTTACATACAATCTTTAATAGACAGTGTTTAATAAGAGAGAAAATACAAAAGAAAATCCTCCTTCCAGACCAAAAAAAGGAGGCCAAGGGTAGTTTTTGGGTGCCCTGATTTCTCCTTATAAACTTTCGCTATAAAGGGGCTTTTGGGTGCCAAATTACGTCTGCAGTATACGTAAAGCGTTTTTCTCTATAGCTTTGTCTTGCACTGTTGGTCGTCAATGTTTAAGATTATCTTTTTCAAAATAGTCAAAACAATTTTCAAATTTCTCATTGCTGCATGACTGGCTTTTTCTTAGTTTTGCTTCCATTTATCGTTGCCCATTTCATTTCTCCATTCAAAGGCGTGCATACTTTGCATGTAGTATGTTCTGCAACACACGGAGATAGAGAAACATTGAAGAAGTCTAATGCGATGGCAATTGATACCTTTATTTCTATCGTTGGTGCTTTTTCAAGACATGGAATAAATGATGAATGATTTAATATTTTTTATTATTGCAGTTTTCGTATTTATGCAATGATCAATTGCAGGTCTCGCTTTCCGAAGAAGAACGATCCAGAAAGAAAAAGAAACGAAGGTCAAGATCCAAAACTCCATCGTCAGCGTCAGAATCAGGTCAATATTCATCTTATGTTGTATCGTGGTTTATTGGTCCTAAGACATTGCAGACTTAACCGAAAGAGACTTACATGTTTCTTCACCCGCACTCGTTTTCGCGTAACTTATATTACCTAGCTTTCTCGTGCTCCATCTTTTTCATGGTCGCCCTAAAGCTCTTCATGCAAGCCGCGCCACAATATTGTAAAATTTCCGAACCATGCATTTACTGCAAGTTCTAACATGATCCTGCTTCTATATTTGCGTTTCCACCTTTAAAGCTAAGGCCAAAAAATTTTCTATAACGAGAAATTACTTGAAGTAAGAGAGCATGTAAGCATAGCCAAGGGCATTCATGGCTCCATCTAGTTTGCTTGTTATTTTCTAACTCTTTGAAGAAGCTTAAAAGCATTGAGTCGCGGTAAATAGGCCTTCCTTATATGGGGCTCATTCGCTTTTGGCGTGATCGCTGCAGTTTCATGTGACGTAGACATCTGTTGTTGACAACTTGCTATTGACGGAAGCTGCTTTGTTTATCAGTACGAGGCAACTTCGTGTGATCAGTTTCAGGTCCGCCAATAGCACTGCAGCATGAAAGTCAAGACTCAGCGTATTTTGGGGGTACCCTTCTTTTAACATAACTCAGTGCCTCTTTAAATGACTACCTTTTGAAGTGGTAATGATGGTTTTCCAATTTACTGTTAGTTCGTCTTGCTTACAATCACATGGCGATATTTATGTGCCTTTTTTACCTTTATATTGATGTTTCATTGAGGTGAGGATTTTCTTGAAAGCATAATGGAGAAGGCTCATTTTTGCCTTAGGATCATGAATTATAAAGTTAGATCAAAAAGAGATTGACAATACTCTTCGTTTCAGAACAAGAAGTGAAAAAGAAAGAAAAGAAGCACAAGAAGGTGAAGATTGAATTTTCTATAACCAACTTTATCTTTCTGGCTTCTTAGGTTTTTTCCTATGCTTTCTTTTCTTTTTGGGAAATCCAGGGTATAAAATCTTGCCTACATTATCACGACGATGGGCATTATCAAGTGACTCTCGAGTTGTTCCACGAATTTTATTTTGCTGACAGCTATCATGTTTAAACATAGTCAAAAGACTACAATCTAAGTTCCATTTTCTAATTGTTTCGAGCATTTAAACAAGCGATGCCGTTAATTTTCAATTTGTAAGTCCTAGGTTCAAACTTAACATGATCACAGGATACAATGTAAAATTTTTGTCTTATACTTTTATTTTTTTATTTTAGAAAAGCAAGAAGAAAAAGTATTACACTGTAAGTGTGAACAGCTCTCTGCCACCTGCTTGTTTTATGTTTTTAGTCGTCAAAGAAGTGCAAGATTAGACCCGGGTCATATTCTGAGCACGTGGTCATATTCTGAGCATGTGGATGCTCTTGGCAAACATGGCTCATTTGATCATGTTTTGCTTTGAATCTGCTTTTATATTGTGGCCGCAGAGCAAGCTTTTTGGCTACGCCGTAATCCAAGATTTAATGTTAGATAACTTCAGAATGATGTACTCTTTGTTCATGGATCTGATTGTTATTTCAAACCTTTACCTACAAGGAATCGAGTAGCGCACAAGAAATATTTGCCCATCCAATTTTTCTTGAGTCCTTGAAAGTAAATTTTCAAGTAATTCAAAGGATCGAAATGACAGGTTGTCAATTATTTAAGCAGACTCGCTTTGATAGAGAACTCTTTTTCCTTGAAGATACAATTTAGCTTCTACCAGGTCATCCATAAAACTTTTATGCTGGGGGGGGGGGGGGGGGGACGCAAAGTTGGGCCCACGAGGCGTAAGATTGCATACAGGCCATTAGCACCACTAACCATTCGGAATAAAGGAGGGACTTTATCAACAAAGATCTCTGTATAGAGATGGTTATCCAGTAGTTGTTTGCTAACAGCTATTCCTAAATTGTGATGGCGTTAATGTACTATTGGTCTTCAATATGAGAACATTACTGTGTATCTTATTTCCTATTTTCAAAGTGTTCAACCGATCTTTTGCAGCCTACACCATCTGGATCCGAGTCGGAAGCAGAGGAGGTCGTTAAGGAAAAAAGTGAAAAGAGTAAATCGAAGCATAAGTCAAAATCAAGAGAAAAGAAAGAAAAAAGGGAGAAGCGAGAGACGGTAGATTATGACGATGGGAAGTTGAGTGAGTCAGGAAGTGAAGAAGGGGAAACTCGCTCGCCTGTCCCATCTAAGAAGAAAAAGGTACACAGGCACTAAAGAAGAACATTTTTTGTTTGTGTATAGAAAAGCTAGAAAATTATTGTTGTACATTACTTGGTAACATTTAATTTTTTTAAAATGTTTTGCTTGCGTTCAAGGTTTCTGATGTTGGTCTGTCTGCTCAAGCTACGGGAGAATTAGAACTCATGGTTACAAGGAGTTCCCCCATTTTTAATTCTTGCAAAGAGCTCCCCCTTTGATTGCATAGTTGCCTGTTTCACGTGTTAAGTTAATCTTTTTAGTTTTGTATCACCAATTTTGGTTGCTGACAGATCTAGCTAGTAAACATAGCAAGTGAAAGATGTCTAAGAAAAAATTTTAAGTTGATCTGTGTTCTTCTGTGTTTCTTGCTGACATGTCCAGGAAATCAGAGAGAGACTTGCAATAGATAAAGTTGTTTTAATCTTCTAGCTTTGTCAAGATATCCAGTTAATATATTCAGCTAAATCTAGCAGCTGCTCAGTTTCACCTATACGACCTTGACCCAAAAGATGTTTATTTCGATGCTTCCTCCTTTAATTATTCATCTCCATGCAGGTATCGTGAAGTTTGAGAAAGCTCGCGTAAGCCTTTTGCTAGGTAATGCACGAGTTTTTTCTTCTCAAGGCTCGTGTAGTGTCATCTTTCCTTACGACTGGTTGGAGATTTTAAAACATTTGGAGAACTTTTAGGGCTATTGCTGTATAATTCTGGTCTTCTTTCTATGTGGTGGTACTGACCTGGTTGTGTAGTAGTTGCTTGTTTCCTCTGCATGTCTTGTGTGATCTTGATCTGTTTCAGTGATTTCACAAATATGTCCACACCAAATCATATATTTGTCACAATAATCTTCCTCACAGCATCTATTCATATTCAAACTGAAAAACTATTTTTTATAAATAATATAACTATATTCCTGCTGCTGTAATTTGTCTTGTATCTATTTCTTTCACTTTTGAATTGGCCCTTGTATCCATTTCTTTCACATTCGAATTGACCAACTACCCGCCTCTTACCAATCTGGTTCTTCTTTATCGATCTTATTGTAAAACGTTTATCACTCGACAGGTGATGCCATGATGTAGGGAGTGATAACAGCCAACCGTTTGTAATTAAAATATTCAAAACTAAGAAAATTAACTTCATGCACATAGGTTTAATTCAATATGGATGGACAAGGTAGGGCAGCGTGTAATAGATTTGAAGCAAAAAATATGATGAAAAAGTTTATGCAAACATAAAATAGATTTTGCAAGACAACTTCCTAGATGTCTAGATGCCTAAATGGCCACAGGTTATAAAAAGTTACCCGCTTTATATTGTAGAGCCTTATAAAAACAGGACTGAATGGAAATAATGACTTTTATACTGAGCACTTAAACCCGTACAGCAAAATTCGAAAAAGTAAATCTTTCTCATTGAACGTGAATCTGATTTTGCAATATGATATGAATGATTTGTCTGAAAATCAATTATATTAAATGTGACAAAAGAATGAAGGTTAGATTAATTATAAAGATTTCTGTTTTGCATCTAGATATTTCAGCTCATCAAGAGTTTTCTACCAAGCTACGGCTAAAATAAGACTCGATATTTCCTTGTTATTACATAAACCGCTAGCCGTAAGGTGTGGTTCATTATAATTTCAATATGCAATGACGTCACTAGCTGTTCTCAAGATAGATTGATGGTTAATGAAATTGCCTGCAAATTAACCCCTAGTGCAATAATTTCATCGTCTTGGTTTTTTTTATTCCCTGCAGCATGGCAAACCAGCTTTGTTTGTATTAGCAAGCCATTGTTCACACTACGTTGTTGCTAAATGGTCTGCTTCAACCTAATTAAATGATTGCTTCATGCACTTGTTGCTAAATGAAAGATAGAATGGGCGTATCTTACCAATGATGCACTGGGCTATCTGTTTGCTGCTCTGTTTTGCAAAAGAAGGCAGTAATATCCCAGACAGCCAGTGCCACCAGTCTTATGTCGTTCTATTTCTATTCTCTGTCGCACAACTTATTTCCTCAGTTTTCTTCAACATTTCTTCTTTCTACAAGTCTCTCCAGAATGGAATCGTGTGTTAGGCAGAATTGTTTCTGTTACCTGACAACTCGGGCCTTTTCTTTTTGTTTGAGATACCCCGTAATTGACTGTACTGAGTGTTATGCAGTTTCCTTCTTTATGCTGTTATTTTCATTTTTGGCGGCTAAAGAACACACCTTAATGTAGTACACTTATGATCTTAATTCAATTAAATCAAGTTTATTTCAACGTATTAATCATACTAGCCTCCTTTATTTATTTAATGACATTATTCTCTTGCTGCAGCTAACCCCGTTACTTCCATTTCAGACTGACTGGGACACATCGAGTGAAGACGAGGCTATGCTACAGAAGAGAAAACGAGAGTTGCTGCAAAAACTAAGAGCCTCGGCACAGCAGGATGGCGATTATTGAACAATGCGCAAATTCTTCACCAGCTCTCCAATTAGGCCTGACGATTTTTTCATCTCAGAACACGAAGAACTGTTATTTTCATCAACTTTTAACATCACACACAGCAGGTCTTCATAATTCTGTATCGATGATTCCCTCAGTAGGGGATTTTGATACCATCTTATTTTGTATTACTTTATTTGAGTAGAATTTATTTTAGTCTTTTTGGTCACCTTCTTCCAAACCAGTGAGTCTAATATTTACTTTGATGCGTAAACCTCATAAAATTCCTTGTTCTTTTTTCTGATTCAATCAGATAATTTCTTTTCTGAGACAGGCAGTTGCCCGTATTGCTTGTTGGCGGAGAGGTACTTCAGAATCTTTCCAGTAACAGCGATGTATATAACTTACCGTTATCAGAATGCTTAATTGTTATGATAATTTATCTACTTCAGATACTGTTGCTTACCCTAAGAAATGATTGTTGAAGATAAAATCGTAACTGTAACTTTTGAATATTTTCTTTATGACCTTTTACCTGGTGAACTGCTGCAGCTTTCTGTCTTTCGCGTCGTGTTGCTGCGCAATTACCGCGTATGTAGAGATTTTCCACCTGGAACATCGTGTAGAAAATTGTTGGTGCCACTTGACAAATCATGGATAACACACCCGTTTAGTCAGAAAATTTGAATGGAACAAAGTTAGTGACACCAAAGGGTCAGGGGGGGACATCCTAATGAGTTGTACTATTGCCAGATCTCAGGCGACATGCCCTTGACCACGCCCAGTACATTTGGATTTTTGACAAAATAACGCCTGTGTTACCTTTAAAACCTACGTTAGCTTTAAAACAAACCTAACATCAAGATTCTCAAGTGCCTTGCCATATCTTATGACATCACAGCTGAGATATGCAGACTCCATATCTTATGACATCACTATTTCTTAGGGTACTTGGATATATAGGGTATATTTAGGATAGATAGGCTCCGAGTTCTTATGGATATAGCGAAATAAGGCTAAAATACTTGTTGGGTCTAAAGCACCAGATAATATGCAAAAAGGTAATGAAAATATGACATATAAAGAAAGGCACAACCAGTGTTATAAATTATTGCATTATAATTCACATTAAAATCATTTGAGCTTTTCAATTTAAAACTATAAAATTTGATTATGTAATTTAAGTAACAGAAAATATTTTCTAGGTATTTTTCTGGTTCTAAAATACATTTTATGGCATTTATTCTGTCTCATTTGAAAGTTTTTCAGCTAAAAAATTCAGATACGGAGTTAAAAATTCTGCCGAATTTGCCTGTTCGCTTTAGTTTGAAGCAAAACTAATGAAAACGTCAAGTAGAATGATAGGAGCGAAAGTAACTCAAGGTGCAATGAGTATAAAAAAAAGCTGCATGTTGGTGGAGGTCGGAGGCGCTAAAAAGATGATAGCCAAGAGAGATAGGAAGTGGTGCGGTGAAAGATCATCTAGAATTATTGATGCAAGTAGGCCTGACAGTATAGTATAAGGGAGGGGCGGAGGCGAAAAGGTGGGGGCTTTTGGGGGAGGCGCGGAGTAGCAAAGGAGAAAAGGAAATAAGATTAACTGGAACTTTTTACATTCGGTCTTGAAGGTTGGAAAGATTGACCATTATTATTATTATTATTATTATTATTATTATTATTATTATTATTATTATTATTATTATTATTATTGTTATTAATGATCATTCAACCGAACCTTAAATTCGACAAACCTATCTATAAAAAGAACCACACTGAGAATCATATTTTTTATGAAGCTTTATACTAAAGTTTGCAGTCTTGTTTGCCATAGACTTGAAATCGTGATTCTGGTTGTGAGACTGTAATTCGTATAATTCTATATCAACTTAATATAAATGCTGAGAATTGTGTCTTGCATAAAATGCCAGAAACATTAACCATATTTTATTAAAGTAAGTAATTTTAAAAATTAATACCTTGATAAAAAATATCAAAATGATTTATGGCGTGAATTTTTCGCATCGAGAATTTTTCTAATGTGATAAACTGAAATTCGTTAGTAATATCTTCAAAGCAAACTTAGCCATATATTTCAATGCTTAATTAAATTCTGATTTTGGATGGATTATGTAAGATTCATTTGCTGCGGATCGTTATAATGCTTTATAACATACAACAGCCATTCTTAAACTCCGGCCTGCGGGCCAAGTTCGGCCCGCAGCAAAATTTCATCCGGCCCGCCGAATACTTTTTGCCAACATTTTCAAAATTTGGAATTCGATTTATCTTTGGCTTTTTTTGCCCCCACTGATATTTTTTTCTGTAGTAAGTTACTGGTCCACAAGAGAGTATCGAAATAGAAAATGCTTTATTTAATAAATTGATCGTTTTCATAGCGTTTAACTAACTGTTTTTTAATTTGTTTTTCTTCCCCATCTTACATGCTGTTGTGCTAAGTATACTCTAAAACCTTGCAAGACTTTTCCTTTTTCATGTTAAGAGATAAAACTATGGAACCTAGTTATGAAAGAATATTGCCTTGAACTTTCTCCCGTTAAAATCTTTTTGAGGTGCTGTTTTTGGCCATTCCTACATTAATATAATCTAAAATTTTTCTTGCCGCCAACCATGGTGGCCGCCTTTACTAAATTTAGTCCCTCGACCTAACTTAAGCCGCGCTTCAAATTGATCCAACAAGAGGCTAAAGAAGATTAATGTTCTAGCCTAAAAATAGCATAGAACGATTTTCTGACTCAGCCTGGTACAAGAAACATAAAATTACAAACCTTTGTGAAAACTATTTGTTGGGTTTATGCGAAGATAGGGGAGCAAGAAAAAAGGACTGATAAAATCTTATCACTAACTTAGCCTGGTAAAAATGAGACCTGAGTTTCATTTTGAGCAACCTTTTAACACAAGGTATGGAGAAGTTGAAAACCAAGTGGCCCACGAAGAAAATTTATATGTTTTTTCTGGTCCGGCACTTAAAATAATCAAGAACCCCTGACATACAACATGCTCTAACTAACCTACATGAACTTAATTTTAGGAAACGATTAGCAAAATATTTGGTTTTTCCAAACCAACAGCCTTGTCGACTTCAGTTCCTCATAGAAGCCGGTTTTCATCAAAAAGGATTGATTCATTTTGGAAGTTGTTTTCGTCAAACGCACTTGAAAACATTCTCTGAAGGCTAAAAAACTGATTAATTCAGTGCTCAACTTGATAACGAATATTTAATATGCGGTTGGATGATATGCAGGTGTAACCGTACGTCGGCACTTGCCCCTGACTTTTCGAAAATGTCTCTATTTTGGAGGCGTCCTCAGGGCCCACGCCACGAGTTTGAAAGGTGGCTTCTTTGAGTATTGCAGCTTTTAAATTGCTTGTTTCGCGAAAAGTGGGCTGGAGTCATTGCCCCCGGCCCCCGGTGGCGTGGGCCCTGGTCCTTATAAGAAAGTTTGCCCTTTTCTTAAGGCATATTGCCCCTTTCTACCTGGGCCCCTTCAACTTTGAAATGGTCTCGACATCACTGCTAAATCCCCCAATCACCATACCTGCTTCTGATTCACCTTTGCTCTAGTGTCACGATACTATGTTCCCCTGATATAAGGCCTACCGGCCAAGGATAGAAGCATTGTATGAACATTTAATTAAAGCTCATAACCACCATATACTTCCAGATATTCTTCTACAAATATATTATCGGCATCTGTATATTACCCTTATAGAGGCATGCTTTATCTTTAAAAAGTTTATCTTAAACTTCTGTGTCATATTTTTGTACTTCATGCAAAGATAAAGAAAACATGTCCCAATACAGCTCTTTGTGGGATTCCAACAGATGACCAATTAGAGAATGATCCATTAACTGCTCCCCATTCTTTGTTGGACTGGAAACATATCCACGCTACTGAAATATTTCCTTATCCATCATAGTGACACTTTTTTTATATAAGAACCAGGAAGTTGAAGTTAACGCTTCGTGTTTCTTACCTTTTCAAGATGTCGGGGCTTGATTGTTCTTATTTTGTTCGTAAATTATTGGTAAAAGAAATGGCCTGCTATGATGTATCTTTATATAAATATTTTACATTCTTATGTTTTAAAGTAGCTCAGCCTCGGCTTATGTTTTAAATTTGAAAAATTTCGAGGCTCGTTTTCTTTTAAAATTCGTCTTATATAAAAAGTGAACAACTTGTACACATTTTCTAAACACCTTCTATTAGAAAACAGTGTCGAAGGCATTTGAAAAAATGAAAATGCATGATAACCATAGCATGTCTTTCGTACAGCAGTGAACACTCCAATATCATTTTTTTCTAAAAGGTTTTGCGTACATGATCAACCTCAAAAAATCCATGTGGGAATTTTTTTATGCATATGCCTTTTCTTATAAATGAGCAGAAATATCTCATCAATTTACAAGTACATAGCAATGTTAATTGTCCCTGTCCGGTTTGTTGCCATTCTTAATAGCCGTGTAACATGACTGTCCTTCGAGACAGGGGGAAGGGCCTATTCTAATAGCGTTTTATTTCAAAGAATAGAAAATAGTGTTTAGATTTGCAACACCATAAAAGAGATAGTAATAATAATTCTTTCCCTAAGCCATTCATATCTAATGATCCCAGAAAAATAAAAATAGAAATTTGAAAGCGTTCGTTAAGAGGAAAATTGTTTACTTGGTAGCGAGATTGGAAATTATTTTGAGATATAAAGGGTGTTAATTATATAAGAACACCATCAGACCAAACAAAGGGACGATTGATGATATTTTCTGGCATTAACTTTACTGAATATGGTTATCCATAATGGTCATAATAATAGCACACTAGATAATTCTTCAATGAAGTTTATTCAAAGAAAGCGAATGTCAACTGAATGCAACATGCATTCGAATTAAATTTTAATGGGAACTTATGAAGAGTATATATTCTTTTCTAGGTAACTTGCTGTTTCTACACTCATAACTGGAATTCTTGCAGATTCTTTGATGCAATGGCCTAAGCCTGCCACAATGTTTACATTAGTCACTGCGCTGAGGGTGGAGCTTGGTGTATTCTGTGTCATTGTTGCACCTAGGGTAACCCGTCATGAATTGGACCAATGAGATGGCCTTATTCCACAAAGGAACCAATCAGAGCACGATATTCTCCATGCATTGCTTGGCTTGTAAAAGGGCCTCTACGATTTACGAACATATTCCGCGAGCACAGTCTACCGATGATCTTCAAACATGGCTAAATTTATGTGTACATTTCGTATCCACTTGAGCAAGACTACCAGGATAGACGTACCTTAAAATATGGTGGAGAAAATGACCGACCTTGGTCAGACTTCACGAGCTGCTAGTGCACTGTTGAAGCGACAAGAGGCGATCAAACGCTGGATCTCAAGTGATACTAACCGAGAATCTATTCGCCGCTCAGCAAATCAAGTCCGTATTACTTTCGATAAAGAGACTGTGTTCTTATCCGCTGTTTCTAGTGGAGATATCGACGAAACGAGAAACCTATTGAACGATGGAGTTGATATAAACTGTTCAAATGTTGATGGCTTGACAGCCCTACATCAGGTAAGGTTACTACCTTCCTCCACAAAGTAGGCTCTAATTTACCTTGACGAAACTACCAAGCCCAACCATTCTAGGAGAGGTTAACAGAGAAACCTGTGGAAAGTGTCCCACTCCACCTAGGATGGGGAAGTTCTGTTTTTCTTTTTGCGCATTAGAATAGATATTCGATGTGCATTTGCCACTACAGAAAGCTTCGGCATGTAAACGCGTTCAAAATTTGGTACTGGCCTAGGTTCGTAGTACCCACTTGTTACATCGTTAGGGGTGTACAAAGCCATACATTGTTATCGCCCTTTGAATTTCTCTGTCAGTGCCGTGCCGGTTGATGAAAATTTTGCAGTCTGTAGATGGCATAGAATAATCCATCTGCTTAGATTTTCTACTTTAGAAGTGTTTTGATCAGGAAAATGGAATTCAATGCAATAGAGTTGCAATCACAAGTAATATATATAAAAATAGATATGCAGTAACCCACCGATCAAATAAAAACGTTTCTGTCATAATGTCAGTTAATTCTTCATAAAGGAGGCAAAAAGGTTTGAAATGAATATAGATCGTCAAAAGGCAATAGCCATATACAAACGGTGAATTCTGACCTACATAGTACCCCCAATCACTTCTCTCATTCCATCTTTCGGACATTGTGATCACTTGTTTCCTTGATTTCGCTCGATTTTTCGCCCAAAAGTTTTCTCTGCAAATGATTTAGGGATCCCATATGCAAATTAAATTCGTCTGGATATTTAGTAACTTGAAGATTTTCACCATACAGCTACAGAATATTTTGCTGGATGTCACAGAACCTAATGAATTCATGACGGGGTATAGCCATCCCCTCAACCCCCAAGAAAGTGAGCTCTTTTATACAGAGACGTAAAATTTTAAAAATTTTAAAAGATTTTTTCAATTATTTCTATGTCACCAAGGAAAAAAATCATGACTAGGTCTGTATTCATGTAATAAATGCATATGATTTTAAATAATATCCAGGATTTCCTTTAGAAAGTCTTTGGAAAATTGTCAAAAAAGTGTCTAAATGGACTATTAAGTGCAGGGAGTCCAGTGAATAGGCTCACAAAACACACATTAAAACTGTGCTTTTGCTTTTTATGTATATTTTTGTAGTTTTTGGGGCTCTGAAAATTTGCAAAGGTTCTTTGCATAATTTAAGATCCTCAAGTTAAACTTATACTAATTTTGACCTTTTAATTAGAATTAATTTGACAGGGCTGTAAAAAATACTTTTTTATCAGGAGAAGAACTTGGACATAATCAAATAAAGTTTTAGTAGTCCATTGTTATGGCAAGTGGTCATTTTCAAAATCAAAGTCACCAGTGAAGCAGTACCTTAGGTAGATACACTCCAAAACCCAATGAAAACTAGGATTCACAATTCATCTAAATTTCTCACTACACAGAATCTTACTTTACTAAGAAATGACAACTGCTAGCCAGTAGCCATTGTGCATCTATTTGCAAAATCTAAAACCAAACCTTGCAGGAATTTTTTTAAATTGCTAATATTCCTTTGCTTAAAATGATGCTTAAAAATGGCTAAAAAATTGTCAAGTTACATATTAAAACACTAAGGTTATATTGATCTTTTGATAGTTAAAGAAACTTCTTGAAGCAGAAAGATATTACAACCATCCAGACTGCATTTGTTAGATCTTCTGATGTGGTGATTTGTTTACAAACATCTCTTTTCAGCCACCACCAACCTTTAAATACATGTTCAACTTTGGTAGTAACCTTGCTGTTATAACACCAAAACTGATCTCAAAACCTAGTTTATTTTGTCAATATTTCTTTGCCTTTTGTTTCCTTTTTTGTTCAGATGAATTTTTCTAACTGTTGGCATTAAGTCACACATGATAATATTTCCATAGCAAACATGACTGCTCGTTGTCGTTTCTGCAAACCTATAAATCTCTGAAATGATGACATAAGTGTAAGGGAAATATATCTAGAATTATTTTCTTGATTAATTTTATAAATCTGTTTATAAATATGAATATATATTTTTTTAAATTTTATTTACCAAAGTTTATAGGACATTCTTGTAAAAACTCAAACTGTAAAATTATTGTTAAGACACAATGAGAAATTAAATTAATACCATGTCTACATCGAAAGAAGCAGTCAGGAATTTTGTAAAGACAGGTGTTCTAAAACATTGATTTTTCCTATTTCTTTACTATAAATCCTCGAATGCCCCCTCAAAAAAGCCGCCCTCAAATAAGCCCCAACCCTAGAACTACAAACTGTCAATAAGCCCCCCTGAAATAAGCCCCCACTGCTACCATAAATTCTTGAATTGGACCCCTCAATTTGATGATTTCTGCCATCTTAGGTTGCCTATGGCATTTTATTGAATTACCACAACAAATGGTATGCGACTGCCTGTCTATCTCTTTGTTGTTTGTGAGTGATGGAGTTTCTTACTTACAATGACAAAGTTTCTCAAATTGGTCATTGCTAGAACTATATGACTGAATAATTTTGATTGAGCCTCATCCAATTCTTCTTCTTATCTTCTTCTTATCTTCTTTACAATGTTGTCATCAATAATTAGTTTGATTGTATGCACACTGTTATAAGGACCATTTTTGTTGTAAGCCTATATCAAAGGAAACAGACAAAATATTGTATATTTGAAGTTGTTTTTTATGTTAGTTGATCATCTTGTTAATCATAGTTATCTTAGTTAATCGTATATAAAACTTATCTTTTTTAGGCTTGCATTGACGAGAATGTCGAGCTTGTAGAGCTTCTTGTCAACAAGGGTGCATACCTTGATGCCAGAGATAATGAGGGGTGGACTCCACTCCATGCTGCTGCAAGTGCAGGAAATGTTGAAATTGCCCAGTAAGTATATTTCTCAATGCAATTTCAGGGACAGCAGCTCTGAAATGAATATTATATTTCTTATTCTGTTCTGGACAAATGCCTTTGTGTGGGTTTTTGCTTGCTTTTTTTGTAAATCAGGTTTTTCAATCTTAATCATTGGACCTCGATCTTGTGTTAAAGGAGCTGTCTGTAGTCTGGACACAACTGGTGCATGTTTTTAACAACAGAAAAGAAATTTTAGGACAAAGTTGTTTGTCAATTGTTTTACACTGTGGATTATTGGGTGTTCCTCATATCTTCTAGTTCTTTTTATTTATGAATTTATTTTTCTTTTTATACTCCATTTTTTTGTTTTCATAGTTTGAGCCATACATTAGGTAATTATTGTATGAGCTACTTGTGTTTGATTTTAAATCAGTGCTCATCAATTGTCATGATTTGTCATTCAAGCAGGTACTTTGATAAACACTTTATTATGACTAGTTTTGTTTTTAATGATCTACATAATTTATGCTTGTGTTACAAGTATTTTTAGGTTGTAGGCAAATTCATTATTTATATGTTTAGAATGTGCACTTGAAATATTCATTACATGCATCATATCATAGATATGTGAACCAAGAATGGAAACCACAGGCATATGGCTGTCTCAAAGACATAAGCAGATTGCCTCTTGATTTAAAATCAACTTTTTTCAATTTTCTGAAGGTTTTCTTCATTTCTCTAGGTTCCTTTCTTGCTATGTGAGAGTTGTAATATAAATGTTATTGTTGATTGAATTTGATGAAAGGAGTGAGTCAAGATGCTAGCATTGGAAACTGGTCATTGCTTAGGAGTTGTAATGGTGCTCTCTGATTGCCATTTCTTTACATTTTATATCCTTGTTTATTATCTGGATTGGCTTACCACTTGAAAGCAGTCTAAAGGTTTATGCTTTTATGAAAGAGCAAGACATGTATCACAACTATTTGGATACTGTGAACTTAATGTGTGACCTTTGAAAAGCAACAGGGTAGTAATGCTTCAAACATAATGGTCCAGTGTCAGGAAATGTGTTGTAATTTAGATACTGTTTAGAAAATTGAGTTTATAGTATATTTAAATGTTTGGAACTTCTATGTTTTCAGTCTCAAAAGTGTATTGATCTTTGTTAGAGCCACTGTAGTTTTATCTGAAAAGAATCTGCTTCAGTTATAAACTTGAGTTGTCACATACTACTTAAACAAACGGAATCTCTTTTATTTGCACTTTTCTTAACAGATCACCATCATGAACCATCATAAAATGTATTAAGAATTGGTTGCATATGCACTAGAGGCAGCTTTAGTCTTTTTAGTTGTTGTTTGGTGGCTCATTTGTTCATGACAACCTCAAATTATTTAAGTTGAAGGAAACCTGAAGCATATACCAACTCCAATTATATATCTATATATATATATATGATTTGGTCAATCATTTACATACATCTAATTTGATAACAAGTAGTATCTTATTCCTGTCAAGGGTAGGTTGTTTGTTGTACTATTGCACCTGTATTTTCAATCTGATGTGGCCTAACACATTTGTGATAACCAGATTTTTTGTACCATGTCAGTTCCATATAGAGCAGTTATTATCTAAATTCACCAACATTGACATTTTGTAGATAGAACTGGGGTTTAAATAGTTTTATAATATATCAAAATAACGTTGAAGCACTTGCTTCTTTTTCTCCTCCAGGATCCTCATTGACAATGGTGCAGATTTGCTAGCTGTAAACAATGAGGATGAAGTTCCAGTTGACTTGGCTGAAGAAAAGGAGATGGAGGAATTCTTAGAAGAGGAATTAGATAAACTAGGTAAAGAGTTAAGTCCATAGGCCTTTGTAATACATGTATACAATATCTAAATAAAACAGTATTTTCCTTGCAAAAACATTTTTACATTTTCAACTGCTTTTAGCAGCTTGAACACCCAAAAATCCCACACGACCAGTGCTGGTAGTATGGAGTTTGCCCAGGGCCCACGCTACCAGGGGGCTGGAGGGGCCATGGCCCCCACATTTTTGGTAAGCAAAAACATTTCCATAGAGGCCCTATTTTGCAGCACTAGATTCAAGTTCAATGTATAGAACTTGGCCCCTCCACCTTGAAATTTGTGGCTTGCTGGCTTAAAGATTAAGGCATGCAATGTTGTACCATTCTTAAAGTGAATACTTTATAATCAAAATGAAGGCCTGACAGACCTTTAAATATGATATATACTTGTGAAAAAAATTTGTGAAATATGAGGGTATATCACTGTTAGGAAAAGTGTACATAGTTTTTATTAACCAAAGACGTTTTATGGAATTTTAAAAGAAGTTTCTTGAAAACAGCATAATTCTACAAAATGAATACAAGTTTTTTAAAATTTTTTAAGAGTGAATATGCCTAACCCACCTCACTCCAGAGAAAGTACCAAACACAAAAGAAATAAAACACTTTTTCAAAACAACTAAACCATTTCTTCAAACAGAAATCTTTAGAATTTGCTTGTATTACAATGCGCACAAACTCATATTCTAAATTAGATACAACCATATGTTTTTTAATCAATTTTGCTAATTTGTATCCTTAAGACCAGACAAAGTTTCTTTTAATGGCATAGCAAAACATAAAAGTTAATCAGACATTACAACAGTCAGTTAAAACGCTGCACTGGGTGTGCAGTGAAAAGTCACCTTGGGGGGTTTTTCCTGTGTGTGTGTAGTGATCACATGCTTAATTTTACCAGCACTGTGCAGCATAGTGCTACAAACAACTAATAAAGATATGACCTGCCAGAAAAAAAGTTTATGAATGGTTTTTTACATTAAATGTGATTTTAATTTCCTTAGACAATTGTTGCTTGTCTAACTTTAGCAAGCATTGGTACACTAAATTCAAATTTTCCTAGCCGTTTTTTCTTAGGGAGGAATACAGCTATACACTATGAATTACTTTCTTCCAGCTTGTCAATTTTACTTTTTAAGGTTTTATAACTCAACTTTTGTTGCCAGCAAGAATATCTCACCTGCTTTCCATCATAAATCTGTCAGCAAAAATTTCTTGCAAGCTTTCTTTAATGCTCATCCCAAACATTTTTTCCTTCTTTCGTTGAAATGGTTAAGACGAGCTTCCCCAGAGTAAGTCTGTTTATCTATTGAATCTACTAAGATCTTTTAATACATTTATGCTGTATATGGTACCCACCCAATTATGTTATACGATATTTGCAAGACAGTCAAATGCTGTAGAGAGGTGCAAATTTTACACAAATCCTTCACAAATATTCATTACTCCGTTAAACTGACTCATGTTATCAACATGTGTATTGACAAAGACAATCTTCAAATTCTGGCTTCATTATCTATCTAGCCCAGTGAAATATTTTATACATTTGGATGTCAGATATCTTTTGTCTGACAATTGTCATAGCAATATTCTGAAGTACCCACATGCCAAACGTTAATGTTTCAAGGCTCTAAGTGGAGTTAACATTGGTGTGTATTGTATCAGGTCACTTGTGGTCATGAGGATCAATGCCTCAATGGAGATAAAGTTCACTCTGTGTCTCATTTGCTATAAAGTATCTTTGCATAATCTAACTGGACGCGGATTATGCCCGATTTGAATTTAAATGAAAGGCCAAAGATATTAGAACCTTCTCTGATGGTGACAATGTCATCTCCTTAACATAACATTTCAATTTGTTCCTAAACCTCTGGTGCCAATGCAATCTGAGTATCCTTAAAGGTCACATAAAAGTCTTCTTGTTTTATTTTATTGATTTCCTAGTTGGTGATTTTGCAATATTTGAAAACCAAAGAAAAGCTAGATCTTAGAAGTTTCAATCATGCCACAAATCTTTGCCTATTTTATTTATACTTTGCACCTTTGAAATGTTTTCTATTTGAAATTGTTTCATAATTAAAGTATGAAATTGAAAAAAAATTATCTGTTTATTTCATCGACTTGATGTAAAACTCTTTTTTGGATGATGTCTTTGCGGACGATAGATGGGAAAAACCTTTTTATTTGTTTATCTAACATTACTTTTGAGTTCAACATTTTAAAAACGAAATATTTCACCAAAGACGCTGAAAGATGAGACTTTTCATGTCAAAACGTTCTCTTAAAAAGTTAAAGCTGTATATTGTAAACCTCAAGGCAAATAACAAGGCAAATTTTCTAGGTGTTGAGGTGGATGAAATTCGAAATCAGGAAGAGAAGTTGATGCTGGAGGATGCGACGAGCTGGGTGAACAGTAAAAAGATAGATGAACAACAGAACTTTCAAGGTTCGCACGTTGTTTTTTAGTTTCATGGCTAGGAGTTTATCAGCAGCGTATTGTGTTATTTGTTGTTTTAGCAGTTTCATTCTTTTTCCATTGTAATTGACCAAATTGAAATTACTTATATTTTCCCGTTCATCAACTTTTCCATCATCCGTAAACGTCCACTTGAACACTTTTGTGTTTTCTTTTACCTCATTACTGCTTTATTATTGGCATTTTACAAATATAATTTCTTGTGAAAAAATCACGCATTCCTTTCCTTAATTTTCTCTTTTTAATGCACGGAGTTTTATCGTGCCTTGTTTTTCTCCATAGGGGCATCCGCATTGCATGTTGCTGCCGCAAAGGGGTACCACAAAGTCATGAGGTAGGTTTATTTGTTCTCAAAATGCGTTACGAATAAAGGGAATTACAGGACTTTACGCAGGGCGGCGTTTTATGATATTTTCTAATGTATTTTAGTGCATTGGGTCAAAGCATCAAAGTCTTTGATGAGAGACCAGTCCTCCAGGGGGGCTGCTTTCTACCTATCCTTATGGCTATGTCCACTGCTAATGCATACTGTAAAAGCTCTATTAAGCCCCCTCTCTTTTAAGCTGCCCCTCTATTTTAAGCTGCCCCTCTATTAAGCACCCCCTTACCAAGCATAAATTTTGAATAAGCCCCCCTATGCACATTTAAATAAACCCCCTTTTAAATAAGCAATGAAAAAATGCACATTTAGTGGGTCTCTTGATGGGTGTGATGATGATAAGATCATGTGCATTAAATACAGTCCATGTTTATCCTTGGGGGCCTTAAGAGGGGCACTGATACTGATTCTTTCGAAGGAATCCTAGAAAGGATTGCTTTTTATCAAATATTCGACAAAATTCAGAACCGTTGAATTAGTCAGCCCAAATTGGAGAGTTTTTGGGAGTCTATTTGCCATTCTATCCATAACTAATGTCATACTTTTTTTTTACTTCATTAAAATGTTCAATCTTCTATTATTTTGATTCTCAATGGTAAGCTACCCAATATTCCAGATTAAAATCAGAATTGTTGGCCTAAAGAGGAATGATTTTAAAGAAACTGAATTATCGAGTAATCAAATTTCTGAGCTCTGTTTGCCTTAACATTATGGTTTGTTAAGGCTTCTCCTAATGATTGGTCGTTATAAGTTAAGTTCTTCAGACTGATAACTGGCATGACAAAAAATTATAATCATTGTGAAGTGTACAACACAGTGATAAGCATCTCAGCCCATGTTGTGTAGATAATTTCTGCTGTTTAAGGGACTTCTTCCCTTGTTACTGCAAGAAATAAGCAATGAATGCAAAATTGTGGTGTGTGAAAAGAAAAGCTTTGTTGCTTTTGGTGCCATCGTAAGAAACATGTATTATTCGATACTATGGTTTGACAGATGGCTAATACATTCTGGATCATTGGAACCAACCACGTGCATTTTGTATTGTCAACAAGTGGTTGAAGTATCGGCCTAAGTACATAAGACAACCGTTGAGACGCTTGCGGCAACAGTATGGTCTACTTTGATTTGAAGCGAAAAAGGGTCTTTGTGTACTGCTATTTCTAACCGATGTCTACCGTGTTTGCAGTGAAAAGGTTTTTCGTATGTGTTCTGTTTTTGGGTGGAGCTTAAATACTTTACCTTGTTAATGCTGACAAAAAGATGGCAGAATGCTAATCGTTATCCTGTTACGTTTGGCAAAAGTTCGACTGTTTTTGTAGTCGGACACTCAGTAGATTTGGGTATAGTCTAGTTGAGACGATTTCATATGAATCGAAGAAAATGAAAAAAACAGCAAATTACCGATACATTTGAATCAGGGGCGGGCACTTGACCATATATGGGGGGGAGCCTATTGTTTTGATAAGATGACATCACATTTTCCAATTGTTTTAGAACAAAAGACCATAGCTCCAAAATATTGTGGGTGACCCCCTTTGCGCCCCCCAAGGTGCCCACCACTGATATGATAAGCCAATAAACGCTGGCACATAAGTGCTAGAAATTGTCCTGTTTCACCGAAGAACGCAAGCAAATGAATGATAGAAAATGTAAAAGAAATGCAGTGACACCGATTGAAGTGAGCGTGACCATTAGGAACCTTCAAAAATGCCACATGATTGTATTTGTAAGTCAGGTTTTATTTTGTTGAGTTGAATCATATCAACTATGGTTTAATGAAAGTCATCGAAAGTTGCATTCTTTCCAAATCTCGTGTCACATTTTTTATTTTTTGCAAACCCTCTGGCATTCCTTTTTTCTTGTCATAACATTGTGAATTACTGGCTTGCCGCTGCCAGTTGCAAATTTTTCGAAGATAGGCAGTGGTTCTACTTCATTATTACATCAAACAAATTTACAAACTGAGAACAGAGGCGTTGGTATAAAACTATAACGACCTAAAGAATATTTCACTCATTTTAGACTGCTTCTTCAAGCTGGCTGCGATGTGAACATGAAAGACAAAGATGATTGGTCTCCTCTCCATGCTGCTGTGCACTGGGAACAGCAACAGGCCGCAGAAATCCTAACCGAGGCTGGTGCCGATTTTAACGTTAGAAACAACATTGTAAGTTTCCCTTTAGGCTTTTATGCCCCGTAGCTGTAACAAAAACGTTGCAGGAATTTCATGTCTTATTGTTCCTGTCTTCAGTCTTTTCATTTTGGTTTCCACAATGGTGTCGTTTTTTAAAGGTAGATATGAATTTGTTCAAAACTTTAGATTAGCATTGGTATGTTGAAAACCAGCAAGAGCGAGAACGTTCATCGAAACAATCTCGTGGAACCATGAAAGGTCTTTGTTTTCAATGTTATTACGACGTTCTTGCTCTGATTATGTCTTATTTAGTCCTAATGTTATCGGATTTCGTTTCAATTGTAAATTCTATTTGCAATCGACTGTTGTAGGGACAAACTCCAGTGGATGTTGCTGAAGGAGATATGATTAAATTCGTAGAAGAATTAAGAAAGAAGGCGAAAGCTCGTGCCAAGGTAACCTATTAATATCCAGAATTATCATTTGCAGTTAACAGCGTTTTGTGGTTTTGGACTCAAGAGTTTGTTTAAGCTTTAAGTAATTGCCTACGCAAACCCAGTGGGACACTAATGGGGTCAAGAAACAGTCTCTTTTTTCCAGGTTTCTTCTGATCATTGAGATTTGAGATCTCATTTCATCTATCATCCCCTCCCACACTTATAGTAGGTAATTGTTCCCAGTTTGTTCATGGTAGGTGGTGAAACATTCAGAAAATTTCGTATTCGATCCTTTTATGATCACTTCAGATTGGTTTTAAAACCGATGGCTCCGTTCAGAAATGTTATTATGGACGTTGGAACAAACGACAAAAGTAATACTGTTATCGTTTTGTAGCTACGTGAAATTTGAAAAATGCAGATTCCCTTTCGCTTTAGTTTAACAAATTACTTAGTAAAGTATTGTTCAAGTGTTTTTTATTGGGTGACTAAAGATAATGCGAAACTGCATGGAATAAACTCAGTTTCATGAATGATAATCACAGGAGTGGAGTAAAAATGTTTGTTTATGGAGCTTTTTTTCATTTTGTCTTTTTTGTTTTAGGATGGACTTGACAGATCAAATGTAAGTGTTGCTTGGCACTTGCATAATTTTGTTTTGGATTTTCCCATTGTTAAAGGAATTAAATGACCAAGTCGTATATCTCACGAGAAAATAGTTTTGGTATCTCCATTATGAGATCTTGCTCGGACTTTTTTGTTAATCATGTATATTGCTTTATTGTATTCTCTATAAGTTCGTTAAAGGTTTTGCAAACCCCATATTTGTAGTTTTTGTATTGGGCTGTGACGTCGTTGTTTTGAAAATGCCATAGTATTTGTAAAGAGGGTATGAAATACACAGTGTATAGCTTGTTCTCCGCATGACACGGTCTCTTACTTTTTTGTAGAGGATTATTGAGCAGCTAGGCCCTCGCGATTCAAAATTGAGGTAAATGGTCTCATTCAATTTTTGTCTTTGTTTTATTATCCAACTGTTGTTTTGTTGCTTTGGTTTTTTATTTGGTCAGTTAATCATACTAACTCATAAAGCATATTTTAGGCCTCATATTTTCTCGTAGGAATGATGTCAATGATAATTCACAACGAAAGTAAGTTTTTAAAGGATTTATGTTGAAGTTTTATAGCCAGTTACTTTCTTTGATTTCGTCCATCCTTCTGCCGGAAAAGTTGTTCTTAATATGATGTAATCGGAAGGCGATGACGATGGCGAGAGATCGTGTCTGTCTGACAGTCTCAACTGGTGCTAACCATTGCAATTGTAAACGTTGAGGGCTACGGGGACGTAGGTCCTTCATGGTGGACTGGAATGGCTGCAAGCTGTGAAAGGGGGCAGATTAACAACCTCACATACCGTTATATATGATTAAGCGTTAAGGGTAGTAGGTTCAGGATCGTGGGTAATCGTTGTTTCATGGGATGGGAATGAGGCGGATTTATGGCCTCATTCTCAATTTCAGCCATTCCATGTCATTCTTAGTAACACTTTGAAATTAAAGGAATACGGGTAATTTGCTTTATGCGGTCTTTACTGTGGTCACGTGTATTAAAAACCCCCTTATTTAGCGAACGTCAGCTTTCATCTCTGTTTATTATTTCTTCTAGTAATTACTTCTTTGATTCGAACGCTGTTCCAGTAAAGTCCGCTTTGAAAGGCGGGCGCGCAAAGCATAACGGGAAGGCAAAACCAGATTCGAACGATGCAAAAGAAGAAGAAGAAGAATCCGAGTCAGAGGAAGAGTCTGAAGAAGAGTCTGAAGAGGAAACTAAAAATCAGCCACGGCGCATGCCTATTCCTGCAGTTCCTGAACCACTGCGACCAGGGTCGCTCGCTCGACCACCAACAACTGCGTCAAATGAAAAAGTTTCAACACCCAGAAATCCGTTAATTTCTAGCACGCCATTAAGACCATCCGCCCTAATGAACAGAGACACCGAGAAACGAGACGAAAACAAGAGTGACTACCTCAATTCCCGCATTAGCAGCAGGCTTAAACAGAGTGATGATGACTCAAAGAAAGAATCAGACCGGTCAGGTCGAGACCCAATACGATTTAGTATTCCACGCCCTAGGGATAAATCAGACGAGAAGGAGAGTACTATTAACACGACAATACCTAGGCCTGGCAAAACAGAGGACACCAAGAAGGAGGATTTACGGGCGAAATTCAGTATTCCAAGGCCTCGATCTCGGAACGAGGACAAAGAAGAACCGAAAAATGATGAAAACAAGCCAAGAATAAGTAGGCCACTGCGAGGCGAAGATAGGGAAGATGAAGGAGGAAAGCGTCATATGAGTAAGGCTGATGAAATAAGGGCAAAATTTAACATACCAAAGCCGGGTGATTCGTTGGCAAGCTCGGCATTAAATCGGTATAGAGAACGCAATAACGATCAAGATGAAAGCAAGACATCCAGGGTTGCGAATGACGATGACCGAAAAGCGGAAGACGTGAGTTTTATTGTTTGTGTGTTGTGTGTTTTGTTAGATTCAAATTTTTAGATTGGTTTCTTTCAAGGGACAGATACTGCCTAATGTAGCATAGCCTGAGAAGCACGAAGCACCTCAAAAGTGACAGCAAAAAGTTTTGTTTTTTTGCAAAGGGCTTTAAAGGATTCTTATTATCCTTAAGTTGCCTTTTTCATCTTATCACATGCTGTTTCATTCCGATCCCCTCAAGTAAGAAAAGACAGCTGTAGTACACAGTTTCTCAATAAAATTTCAGTGCCTAAAGTATTAAACATCTTATTTTAGGCTGCCTCTTCACTTCGCGCACGTAGGGCGTTGCTCTCAGGCCCTTTGCGACCAAGCAGGCCATCCGATATGAAAGATGAAAAACCAGAAAATGATACAATCTCTTCGTTAAGAAGCAGGTTAGAGCATGATAAAGAAGACAGAGAAGATACCGTATCCATTAGAAAGAAATTTCAAGATCGAAAAGAGGCGGAAAGGGAAAAAGAGGCTGAGAAGAAAGACGACAGGAAAGATGAAGGCGATGATGATGATGAGAACTCGAGTCTGTCTGCACAAAGGGCCAGAAGGAGCAGGAGACCAAGGGAAAAGCGAAAGGGCACCGGTGTTGCCTATATGCCTGACGAGGTTTGTCATCATATTTTTCATCTGAAAAGGTTTTTTTTAAACGTTATACTTTTTTAATTACGGGTTCTTGTTTTTTTATTTCATAGTAGAGAGCATTGAAAACCGACACTTAATACTAGATCATTAGATTTGTCTAGCTTAATATTTTCTATTTGTTAACTGCTTCAGATCAAAGGGTTGCACATCAAAAGGTTTTGAGCAGGTGATGAACTACAGGAAACTACAGGACCTTCGACAGTTTTTTTTGCAGAAGTGTAGGGGATGTTTTAGTTCTTGTGCTCTCTTGGTACAGCTTCTAGTTCATTCATTCAATGAAACGTTCAAAATTTATCCATTCATATGAATAGTTTTGAGTCAAGTGCAGAATCTCCCGATTTTTGTTTATTAATCTGCAGAATACAGTTTTACAATAAAGTTTTACAAAACACAAAAACAAGAGTCGTGAAGGTTCTCTTGATGACTTTTAATCGTCTAGTATAATCGCAGAATACGTTTATGTATTGGTAACATTATAGGTTGATTACATTGTTTTGCCTTGTGAACTACTAAATTCGTCCCTTTAGTACGTTCTATGGTTTTATTTTTGCTGCTGTAAGAAAATTAAACCAATCAAAGTACGAATTCGCGTATTATCTAATCAACGCTATGTCCATTTAGCTGGCCTTTTGTTTTTTGTGAAAATTTTAAAGATTTTTTGAAAATAATGTGTGGCCTTATGTGTTATATAAAGTCTCGAGCCCGATTCTTTGAGTTGAAGTGGGATGACACTTGTTAAGAGTCATTACAAAACTACCCTCATTACAAAACCACCCCAAGCTTTAGCTTCCCTGTACATAGTATTCTTTCATTTTGTCCAACGTGAGAATGACTTTGTAAGAACCTCGTACTCACTATTTCTCAAGAAGGTCGGCCTCTCGTTTCATGCTTCGTTTTAAGATGTGTCGAATTGCTTTGGATTAAAATTATGAAAGTTATGAATAAAAAGATTTTGGTTGCAGTAAATTTGAGTTTGGGGGAGTGTTTTTATCACATTGTAGCCTCACCGCGCTTGATGCTGAAGCCGTTTAGACAGCGACCCTCTGTTCGTAGAATTTGTTTGCGGTCATCGGCTTAGGGCCAGTAATCCGCTGTGCCCAGCCGCATGCAAAGTTTTGCAATGGGATTCCGTGGAATAAAGAAGCTAATTCGGCGAACAGTTCAGCTCACTGAATAAGGATTCTCGACTAAACAGGACATTACAATGTTCAGAGATTTATTGTTATTTGCACATAAAACAATATTGTTTTGAATTCGTGAGCAATAAGCTACGCGAAAACCAATTATTTATGGTCTTAAACTGTGCAGTTTGTCATTCGCCATTAAATCGTCTCGTCCTACTTCTCAAATATGGATTCATCCTCTTGTATTCTCTAAGGCGTGGGTTGACCAGAGAATTGCCTTTTGTTTATGAAGAAGGCCTACAGATAGAAGCGAAGAGAGTAGTTGTGTTTTTTAAAGCTTCTTCAGTTCTGAAGTTATTTTTGGTACTCTCCTTGAGATTTCTAAGCCTATATTGAAATTTTTTTTGTCTTCCCACCCCTTTCCGTATACTTCTTCGTACACTTATTACCTAACGAAGGAACCATAATGCTAGGACAGCTTGTATTGTTGTCAAAGAAAGCGGTCGTTTGCGCCTAGAGCGGTCAGGGGCCACGGTTTTAGTTGTATTGAGGTTTTCTCGAATTATTTGTAAATCTGAATCAGATCGTGCTAAGTTTGCGAGTGGAATACCAATTGGTTCCTAGAATTAATGTTTCTGCTGCCTGTAAATCAAAATGCTTGGATACTCTCGACGCAGAAAGTATCGCTGGGTATGTGTTTGCCTTGGGTTTCCTTCTTCACTTTTGAATTTTTCACGCGTTGTTTGTTCCAGGCTCTTCTCATATTTTCGGACTCCTTGGCCGTATGGGAATGCCCACCGGATGATTTGCTTCATCTCGTAATTTGTGGTATAAACTAACTCTGCAAACTCTCTTGCAAATCCTTTGAATTTCCCCCTTTTTGGCTTCTTCTGCAAGCGATTGTGAACATGGGGGGAGTGCTGAGCCCCGCCTCGTTCTTTGAAATCGTATTGAATACCCCGCCAAAAGATCAATTGGCGTAAACGTAAGTGGATTCCCAGCAACGCCCAGTGGAGACAAAAGGGTAGAGCTGCAAGCCATTGAACATCACATTGAGCGGAGAAGACACATCTGTTGCAAGACCTTTCAAAGTACAGTGCCATACGTATGACCGAAGTTGTTCTAAGCAACTTCCAAGTTACAACCAGCCACTTGCAAAAAACGAACTTTCAAAAACACTTCAAAAATGTCATTCTTTAGCCTTCTATAGGTTTAGGGCTTGCCATGCGATGTTAAGAAGAGATTGTGGCCGCAGCGCAGCGGTCAAGAGCAAATTGAAAAAAATTTCTTTGTTATCGAAACGCCAAATTGATTGAATCTGACTGTATGCTTGCCTGGTTGGCCTTTTCTCTTCTTATTTCATTTACAAAATGTGAACTACCTATTCTTATCACGAAAACCGCAAATTAACCTCCATGGAACCATATTTTAAATTCTTGTCAAAAGCTATCCGAATCGAAGGAAGCAGTCGTTTTGTTCTGGTTTGTAACCGTATAATGAAGGGTTTTTAGGTTATTCGCCACGTATTTAAGATTCACTTGTTGCTCTATGTATAGCTACTATTTCGTGACCTCTTGTCCTTCCCTTTCGTTACATGACAAGCATTGCTGAAAACTTCTATTTTTCCAAGACGGCCTTTATTATTATTATTGGTATATTATTATTGACGTGTACTGTAGTCAAACCAAACAAATAAGTTTTAAATGCCTAGTTTGTAAAATTCGATAATTTCATTGTACACAAAACTCTGTACAAATTTGTCTAGACAACTGTTGTGTTTTTGTTTTGGAAAACGCCCATTGCATGGTTTTCCCAGCACACCAATCTCAGCCGCTTGCAAATTGTTTGTCAGAAAAACAAACAAATGAAAAGGCTAAATATTTTTAATTAACTAGGGCAAATTTTGAAGCAGGCTAGCTTTGTAAATCGTTGTTAGATCCTGTCTTTTGAAAAGTATTGTTTTGGTATGTGTTTGACGGTTGATATCTCGATTTATTATTTCGGTTCAAATTGATCGGCTCGATGTTTGCTTGTTTTTGCTTAGTCTATCAAGGCTTGCATTTTTGGAGACGTTAAAATCATTGTAAAAACGCTGTTATAGATCCACACCAATATAATCTCCAGAAATATTTAGACGAAATTTTGAACATTGTAATCAAACGTTATTTCTGCTTTAATTAAACTTTTTTTACGGCCCAAGCTACAATCCCGGAAAACAATGGTTGAGACTTTTCAAGGAAAGTTTATATTTTCTCTTTCCTTTAAAAAATGACTGTCCCCTCCCCCAGTTTATTGTTTAATACATGATTTTGAAGGAGAAATGATAGAACTACAAATCCAACAATGATTCGGGGGGAGGGGGATTCGAATTTATAGGGGCACACAAAGTAGAAAATCGCAGAAATTGCATTTTGTCTCAACAATTTTTCCGGGATTGTAGGTAAGTCCATACTTTTTGGTGTTGGAAATAACAGTTTCATTGCATTATCTATTTATGCAGTTGTATCATGTGAAAATCGAAATGAATTGAACAAAAATATAAGCAACTTTATTTTTGTTTGAGAAGTGATTTTTATCTAGGAGCTATTTTCAAAATTGCTTAGATTTGTAAACAATTTTTTGGTGTTATAGAAATTAGAAATGGCTTTGATGAAAGCAAACATTTTGAAGCAAATGTTTTCAAAGGCTAAGTCAACGTTTTACCTAGGTCCAAACTGTTCAGCTTAGATTTACAATCTGAAAGCTTCTGGTAGAAGTTGATGCAGTTTTGAAGATCAGTAAAGGCAAAGCGTACAGCGAGCGTGCTGTTTTAAGGCTGTTAATGGTGGCGTAGATTTTTGTTTTGTTGTTAATATTTTGTTTGGAAATTTTATATAAATGAGACAGTGGGTTGTGAGAGTGAATCTGCTTGATTGTAGAGTATATATAAAGGCCACATTGCTGTGTTTTTTAGGACGAAGATGAGGATGAGGAGAAGAAAGAAACGAGGATTAACACAAGGACCAATGAAGATAATGAAACTAAGAAATCTAGCTCAGTTGCTGAAGATGAGCCACCAAGACTGGTGAGTGTTCATCACCTTCTATCGGGCTACATTGGAAAATATTATGTATAAATGGTAAAGTATTACATAGAAGATATCCAATTGGCCCCCGTTTCCGATACCCTCCACGTTTTTAGCCCGTCTCCCGATGCCTTAGACCCCAATATTAGACTGCAGTGAATGCCACTGCTCAAAAGCTGTTACACAATTTCCGAATCCCGCCTCATACACGGAAGTACGATTGTGAAAAATGTTTGTTAGCGACTGCCAAAATAGCATTGAGTAACTTCAATGTTAGCAAATATTCTGCGGCTTAGTTTATTGTTTCTTTTGGTTGCTTTTAATTGCCCATTACCTAAAGAGAAATGTTGTTGGAAATGAAAACAGACAAAATTCTACTTGGATGATTCTGCTAGCAAAAGCTTTACTTCACTAAAAGATGCTGTAGTGTTAAACTACAGTGTTCAATACTTTTCTTATAAAAATTGGACACGGACATACATTAGCTTTGGTCTGAGATGCTATAATATTTTTCCAACCAGACTGATTTTAATTTTCCAACTCATTGCATCAAGATTTCCTCCGACAGCGATTCCCCTTCAAAACCTAGTATCTCAGCGTCAAACCAAGCTAGAATTCACCGCATTCGTTTTATTTAAAATAACAAAACTCGGTACTTCTAACAATCCTTTCCTTTTTTGCAGAGCATCTCGGAACGAATAAGAAAGTAAGAAATTTATTTATACACTTCTTTGCATATTTACCTGCGTATAAAGATTAATTCTTATTCCATAAACTGTTGAAAACTTTTTATGTCTAGGAGTGTATTCTTTCTATTTGAGTTTTGCCAAAGTCAATTATTAAAAGCAGTAAGATCTTCCACATTAATGTTATAGGTTTTTCAAGTGAATTTCTTACATAAGATTAAAAAAGTTTATTATCTGTTTTCCTGTTGGAACTATTTTAGCATTACTTGTTTAAACCTCCTTTTTTTGATCGGCAAACAATCGTAAGTTACTCAAAGCTCCCTCCAAAGGCTCGATGCTCTCTCTTTTTTCAGTAGTTAATTTGGCGTTTTTCTTTAGGAATCGGGAGAACAGGGAAGCGGGATCGTCAAGTGGAATGTCATCGCTGTCAAGCAGAAGCAGGGATTCCTCCTCGTTATCTTCAAAGGTATCATCACCAAGAAATGCAATATTTTGTGTTACTCTGAGTTCTCTGGCGTATGACATACGTCAACATGAGCATAGTTGGGGAAGCAGGGATAGGTTTGCTAAAGTTGTATGACACCCTGGGATGATTTGTACTATATATTTTTGATTGAGGAAAGTGATTTGACTCGTAGGAAAGCAGTCAGTTTTAGAAAATAGCAGAGAAATATCAGTGACAGTTTTGCGTGTTAATTAGATAGATTAATTTCGACCCACGTGAACATGTCCCTTTCTCATCCTCCTTTCCGAGTTGCCTCGAAACTGTCTATCATCTCGTTTCAGCAATTTTCTTAAGTCATTCGGAGTTCATGGCATTCAGTGCCTTCTCGTGAAAGTAGTGCAGGAAAGAAGCACTTTGACTGCACCAAGCTAACACAATCATTGCTACCTCATTCGTTGCTTATAGAATCGTTACTGCTTTAATTGCTTGTATGAAATCCCCTTTTGAAACTAATTATTTGTTGTTGTATTTCAGAGTGACTCATCCGACCCGCGAGAACTACAACGCAGGCTACGGGATGCTTTAAGTGACGTCGAAGAATACAAATCGAAGCTAGAGAAGGCCAACAGGGTATGACTGACTAGAATTTCTTCCTTTTGTGAATACAGCTTTGTGAAATTTCCTTAAAAAACATACTGGTCATTTTTATCTTGATATTCTAGATAAACTTGTCTAGGGTATGTTTTTTAACAATGCTGTTTATGTTTTAACAATGTTGTCTAAGGTATGTTTATGTTTTGACAAAGGTAAACAGTAATATTTTTCTTCTGTATCTTGCCGGCAACAATTTATGTTGTTCAATTTATATACATTTAGTTTCGTCTTGATTTGGTGTTCTGTCACAATATTACTGATGAACCAAATAATTTGTTTAGACATAAACCAATTCCTTAAAAAGATCTTTATAGTGTACCGTAAGCTTCCTTGCATGTCAAATGAACTTTTATTTTAACCAAGATCAACTTGTGATAAACCTTACAAATAAACGTTTATAAGTTATATATATATACAATATGTTTATATACTATAAATATATATTAAAACTTCTACTCCATGTGATTATTCTAGGAGAAAGAAGAGTTGAAGGAAAAATTAGCTCAATGTGAAGATGCAATGAAGGTAATTTGCAAAATTTGTGCCTAACTCTCGCCATTTCAAAGCCTAATTTTTTTAAATATTGTTTGAAGTCGTAACATGTTCACAGCTGCATGTACACGAAACTATTTTCGATTCCTTAAGATTCAAACAAATTTGTTCAGTGTCCTGTGTTGATGTTGATAAGTTGCCAACCAGCATCAGTTATTATATATTACAACAGGCATCAGATGTTACTAACAAGCAATGTATATGCTTGGTTTTTCAATATGATTCTCATATTCATTTTATGCCTGAAAGTTAAGCAAACTTGCAAATATTTTGAAACACACTAAACTTTTCGACTGACAATCTACGGATTTTAAAATGTCAGAAAGTCAATCAAAAACTCTAATCTAGGAACTATATACTTCGTTGTTTATTGAAATAGGCCAGTCAGAAACGCGAGCACACCCATTGGAGTCCTAAGATGAAAATGACCTCCTTCTATCTACCCAATAGCGGTTTTTCCATTTTATTCTCTATAAAATTATTTGGAATACATTAATTTTCCTTGACCTTTGTCATTTTTGCAGAAAATGAAAGACGAAAACGGAGCGCTCATTCGAGTAATAAGCACGCTAACGAGGTCAAATGCATCGTGAGAGAGAGGCTCGTCGTTGATTTGCGCAGTCGATCTGGCTGGCGGGGCATAGCATTGCTTTCACTTTTTACTTTATCAAACTGTAATAAAGACACAAGAGTGTGATTCCCTCATCAATCCCCATTTTCGTTCTTTGATTTATACTTTTTGTGTGTAAATTGAAGGATTTTGTGCTGATTTCCCTTGTTTAATGTCTACCAGGGAAATGGTTTAGATAGCCAATGGTATTCGACATGCATTTCACACCTAAATTGTATTTTATTTAGGATAGTTTGTATTAATGCACGATAGTCCACTGATCCAAATCGACCCCAGACGAGGTCATGCTACCTGCTGTGTCCGGGAATCAGAACGCGTGCCAAGGAGACTGGGTCGACTTTCAAACAGCAAACGTACAGCAGTGACTTCTTATTTGTAATATACAAGTGGGAAGTAAGTGAATTTTGCTCGTAGTAAAATCGATGTTTCTTCAAACATTATTGTATAAAGACGTCAGTAAGGATACGGGCTGTTTCCGATAAGAGCTGCTTCGGAAACAAGCTTTAATTTTAGACTAAATTTAGCAACGTCTTTTCTAGTTTAGGAAAATTTTGGTAAATTTCAATACGAAATCAATCAGGTTGTAAATATCAATGAAATCCTCCAAATCATCGTTTCTCAAAAGGCCACGGGAGTATTACCTCTAGGAAGTCTGTCCTTGGTAGGCCCGTTCTGGGTAGGCTTATTCAAAGTATGCTCCCCCAGCTTAATGCTGCATTCTGGGAGGAAGCTTCCATGAGCGGCCTTAATCAAACCTCCGTGCATGATAAAAGCCTCACCTTTTCTGGTAAAGCTGGCTATTTGCCATTACGGTCACGTGTACGTTTTGCTTGTTTGAACTCCCGGTGATGAGTCGATTCCTGCATGCCAATTTTCATGTTAAATTTGTTTTTGACCGTGAATTTGTAACTTAACGAATGCTGGAAACGGTCGAGAGACTCGTAAAATCGTTTAATTCAGTTGTGGAATATTTTTCCATGCTTCGCTGTATCTTTGTTTTAGCTCATTCGTAGATGCTTCGTTAAAACAGAACATTCTAGGGATAATTGAGCGATGCAAACTGGCCCCGTAGGTTTTCAGATTTAAACCTAGCAGTATGTTGCCCTCTTTTGAACCTGCCTTGTGCTTGATCGAGTAGTTAAGGCCTCTGTTAATGTTGCAGAATAGTAAGTGGAGTGTCCCCTGAACTGAAAGTTCTTCCATGTGCAAAATCATTTTCGCAGCTCCTGTCCTGCATCTGAGTAGCCAAAACTATTTGCATGCCATTACTGTTCAGTCCGGAAAAAATGAATATCATACTCTTAATGGCAATATGGAAGGCCAATGAAAACCCCATCCTATTTTTTGTTCTCTTGGGAAGGTCCCCAAAGCTTGAGGAAATAGAAGAAGAACTAACTCTCTACTTGAGTCAGCATTAGTATTTCATCCAGAGAACGGGTGGCTGGCTTTCACATGGACTTTCATTCTCATTGCAAAAATTGATACCCTTATTAAAGGACAACCAAAATAAGCATGCCTAAATCCCAGGTTTTATAAAAGGGAATAAGACTGCTTTTGGAATGTTGCGATTAAAATGCGAAACATTATCTCCATGAGTTTTCTCATTTTGTATGTGATTTAAATGCACCAAATGGCCCTTGACGGGGGCAGTCGTGTCAGTAGTTTGATAAGTGGTCATTTCTGTATTTTGCATATCCAGTCTTTCAATTTATATTTGTTTAACGCGAATATAACTACTAAAATCCATACGATCAGTCCGGTCACATCTTCTTTTTGAATCTTTGTACTCTGTTGTGTTGAAATTATTTTACAAATGATGTAAGACAACATCCTGTCTGCAGATTATTCTACCAAGAATGATTTTGTGCTACAAACGACCCTTGGTTAGACCAGCAATACTGAGAGATTTAACAGCTGACTTTTGAATATCTGTTGTATAATGGTAATTTTTGTGAGGTAAATGGAAGACTTTATGAAAACTACTACCAGATCATGTAATCAGCCTCAAAACAAAACTACCTTGATATGTGTAGAACATTGTAGACTCTGGCAATTCTTCAGAGACTGCTATTAAGCAGTTTGACGGCTTAAAATTTGAAAAAAGGCAAAAGCTTCCCTTTCACCGGAAATGTATGAATGTTCCAAACTTACTTTTAATTTTGCTTCAAACAACCGAATGCTTTAATGCTTTCATTTCTATCACCATTTAATAAAGTAGACAGAAAATTTCTTTGAAAGTTTTGCAAATTGATACTTGTTACATATATGCATTTTTAACAACCTCAAAACCAAGATCTTTGGACATTGCTGTGAATTTATAATTTATTCTTTATAACTGTGCCATAGCAAATTAATAGGAGTAACAATAACTTAATGTAACGTAACAATAATCAGTTTTCAGCTCTGTTGTTGGGTCTAATAGACAGCATTGTCAATGCCAATGCCACCCTTTTGCCAGCACCAAGACAATTCATCAAGCCCTTGGCATGGCCTTACACAGTATAACATATTTAGCACTGACTCTTTTGATCAGCCTACCCACTCACAGCAGACAAGGTACAACTGATACCAACATGAAGGTAATTTGCCCCAACTTTGTTTATTCTGCCCAAATGACCAAACTGTTCAATCCTTTACTCTCCACTGCCCTGTAAAATAAAAATGATTTGAATTGGCCAAAGAAATGATACATTGGTTTGATAACTCAAATTGATGGCTCAATAAGAACTTGAGAACATGGTGTGAGACAAGCAGAAAGCTAAAAATTCTAAAAGCTAAAGGTCCAGGGTCCAGACATAATTACACTAAACAATAAAAAATATTGCCAAGGGAAGGAACTATAAATTCAGAGAGAAAAGAAATATAATTTCTTAGTAAAAATGAAATGTTGTGTAGGGAATGAAATGTAAGAAATGAAGGTAATATCTAATACGCACTGGCAGTTGTTTGGCTCTGCTTTATAAAAAAAATTATGCAACAAGGGATTTACAACAAGGAACTAGGTCAAGATCAGATGTATGCAGGACACATCCCAATAACATGTTCGTTTCACCAAACATCAAGGCTTATTCTTTTTCAGCTTGGGACATTTTTCATTAATATTTAGAATTTTTCGTATAGAGTTGAGAAGGCAGATGTGTGGGAAACAAAGTGTCTTCTGTATCTGTATCATCAGGTTACATTTATACTTCAAGTGAAATTGGATTGAAAATTTTCAAAAATTTAGGCCTGAATTTAGAACATAATAAAGAAAAATAAATTAAAATAATCAGTCATACAAATATAACATTAGACAAATGGATTTACAGTAAGCCTTAAAGAAAAAATCTAAGCATTGACCTGGTGACTTGGTGACTTTTCGCATAACTGGTAGTCCTCTTGGTTCAAAGATATAATTTGCAACCAATGATGTATCTCTGCATTGGCATCATTCTCTTTGCCTTTATGCCAATTCAAGATTGTCAGTCAAGGTGTAGAAACAATAGAAATCTATGTTAAAAACATATTATGGAGGAGCATAACTTTTGGAAGGGCACTTATCATGGTCACTAGCAACCAAAAAGTTCTGGGAAAAAGGACACTGAAAAATTTAACCTTCTGTCTCCTATTTTCAATGTCAATGCTGAGAACAGAAAAGTTACAATCAATTGGAAACATGATCTGTATTGTCCTAACAGGAACGCCACTGGGAAGCTCTAGCCCCCATCCACTTTTTCACTAAAGTATGATATCAAGGTTGTGGCATCACAGATAATGGTGGCAAACTATGTAAGGGGCACCCCATTCTAAAGTCCCCCAGTCTAAAATGTGCTTGGCATCCCTGCCTAAAAGATACCACTTTTAGAATGCAAACTAATATAAAGGGATTTTGAAATCTAATTCGTATTGGCTTGAGTGTGAAAAGAAAATTTAACTTGGATAGCAAAGAAATAAAGTTTTGTCCACAATACAAATGGACATGTCAAAAAAACATCATAAAATAAGATTAAATGGAAAATTTGCTGCTTCTTTAGTATTCTGTTGAAAAAAGTCATATTTCCAATGCTGTTTGGATTAGGAGAGAAATATATTTTTGTATACAACACGAAAAATACAACAAATTTTTCAGCTCAAAGAAAAAACCAGATTATTGACATTTGCACTCCTTCTGTCTGCAAGACACAAAAAAATAAGAATCACTTCAGCATTAATACAGTGGATACGGATAGCTTCAATGGTGATTTGCTTTTCATTTCTGAAGACAGAAAGTTTGCCATGGAGTTTAACCAACATCCCAATATTAAAACCTTCTGTATCAGTTGTTTGTTTTAGAACTTCTTTCTGATCTTTGAGATATGAAAGATGGTCCCAGTCAAAACATGAAATCACCCCTGTGCCATCATCAACTGAAATGTAAAACAGCTTTGGTTAGATTTCTAATTTTAAATTGCCTAATCTAGCCTTTTTTCACTCAAAACACCAACAAATATTTTTTGCAACTCTGAAATCAGTCAATTGTCACTGAATTTGTAAAAATTGAGGAAACCAATAACAGCAGTTCTGACCAATAAATCTGAATCATTGAAGTGAAGAGTCGTGATAGATGATAGTGAAAGATGTAAATATTGAAAATATCTTACCTATAAACTCAGACACATTTTCTCTCTTTTTAACTCCAACAATATACCCCATAATACATACTCTTGAAATGGTTCGATTGTACAGCAAAAAAGTATCTGAAGTATTAAAAGAAAAGCCCTGATACATAGCTTATAGCTTATATGTTATTAAGAAATATGTTACAAATTATATGATAGAAAACAGGCTTTATCCTTTGCTACAAACTTAACTGGAATCCATCAACATTACTAAGAACATAATGCACAGATTTTTGGTCATCTTATTGGAATATAAGCAATATAAGTTAATGAAGAAATGCAACAGAAAAAAATTGACTGAGAATATAAAAAACCTAAAAAGATGTTACGGAACGACACCTTACATGAAACACTTTTAGGTTTCTCACAAAGAACATGAAAAACTTAAAACCTCAAAATAGTAAGAAAAAGTTCAGAATAAAATTCCCAGCTGTGGACCAGGATGCAATCCATGTAACTCAGGCCTGGGATATCTGGTGTGGATTTTTTAATATCCTTGGCATACTTGTATAAAATGAAAAAAATGCATTGGGGGTAAAGGTAGATGGATTTGCTGCCTGTGTTTGGACCAGTATATGATTTAAAAAACAGCCTTTGTTGGCAAAATAGATGATAAGCAGTTTCTATTATGCGTTGCACCCTACAAAATGTTGGTGTTAGCGTTAAAATGTAGAGACTTTGACACAAGTTCATTATTAACTAGGGTCATTCAATTTCAATTCGACAAGGCCTTGACACCCACCTTCTAAGATTTTCTTCATGTTCATTTTGCAAATAATCCTGCTTAGAAATATGATTTCCCATCAACATCTTTTATATTGTACGTTTTCAGAATGATAATGCAAAGAATACCAAGAAAAATTAAAAAGATTAAATATTGTTTTTTTCTTTACAAAACTCAAAATGGCCACCAATCAGTGGTTTTACCTCAAAAAAGACTAAATTTGAAATTGAGATTTCAGCCAAGATAAAAGATATTGGCGTGAAACATTGGGAAACCATATTTCTAAACAGGATTCATTTGCAAAATGAAAGTGAAGAAAATTTAAGATGATGGGTGTCAATTCCAACTTTTATCTAATGAACTGACATGGAATGACCCACTAGCTAATATTTGGTGTGAGGATTACATGGATTTCATCCTGGGCAGCCTGCAGGCAGACTTTACAAATGGGAAAAATTATCAATGTAATTTGTCTTTATAGCCAATGAGGGATGTCTTTGCATGCTAGCAATTAAATCAGTTTGATCATGCAAGACATGTCACCATTGTACACATGACTTCCTGACATTTTGGGTACAAATAATTAAAATGAATTTCAAGCCAATCAGAACAGAAATGCAAGCACGACTGCACATGACAGATAAGATTGCCAAATCAATTATTAATTGAAATGACAACTCGTTGAGCTAATCTTATGTTTTTAAAGGAAATAAATTAAAATGATTTTTGCACATTTAGATTCATGCTACCTTGAGGTACACCATAAGAGATATCCATAAGAGAAACTCAGTATAAAACCAGCCTAATGCACTCTCTTTAATCCATTTCATTCCATTTTTTGTTTCATGGTCAACGGTGTTGAATTATTTTGCAAAATTGAAAAAAAATACACCAAGAAAACATTTTTTTAATGATTGCATCTACGAGCTTTGCATAGGACATCAACCTTGCGAGACTTGTGGATTTGATTCGCTCTTTTGATTTGAAAACCAAATTGGTGGTTCTGAAATTACTACCCTGATAATGAAATTACCTGGCAACGTCGTTGATGATTGCAGCTCCAAGATATCGCAAATAAACAACTTAGCAGTTGCCCAAAAAATTGGATCCATACTAAATTCATATAATGCTTCTTCAGGCCCACTTTTGCTGCTACAAGAGGCCATGATGGAAGTTACATCTAAACTCTGGACAGGCCCATTAAAATTCCCGCCATTTTCAAAGGACTACTGTAATAGAAACGAGGCTGGTAGAAATTTCAATACACTCTTTTTTACAAGAATATTGTTGATAAGAATATTCAGTCTCAGAATTATCAAATTTTCAAGAATATTTTGAAAATATCGTGCAGCTTCAGCTAATATATTTGTGTCTCATTTTTCAGCAGTTGCCTGATTTGCTCTGTTGAAAACAGAGAATCATATGACAGACCATATCTTGTCTTTTCAAAAATCGTGGTTTTTATTAGATAATGGGCGATATTCCCCTGAAGCCACATCAAATTTGAAAAACATGAGAATGCTTTAAGAATATACTTAGGCTCAAGACAAAAAAAATCTTAAGAATATTGAGGCTGGACCAAGTTTGTAGCACTCTTATTAAAGAGTGTACCCAAACTTAAATCTTTTATTGACGTAGATAGGACATTGAGTGCAGGCATTTATCCAATCAAACCACTGTGCTTTGGCCACGTTTATATAATTTAAGAGCTAAGCCAGAATAGTAAGTAATCATTTAGCAAACTTTAAAGAATTCACTGGCCATACCATAAAGCATTTACTGTGTTCAGCCTGCTCATTTATTCAAGATTAAAAAATCTAAAATAGATTCTTACTACGTCATAAATTAAGATTCTTACTAAGCCAAGGTACCAGCTTTGGTTTTTACAGAGCCTTTATAAGGTTCGAGGTGAAGATGTTATTACACTGTTTCAATTCCTCTTCAAACACCAGACAACCAGACAACCAGGGGTAACCAGACATCCGTTATTCGTTGTTGGTATCTGGAAAGAAGTACTGAATGCAAACACTGGTAGGGGTGAATGCCCTTACCTTTGTACAAAATTAAGAACTTACATAGGTGTAAATTTAAAAAAACTCCCAAAATCTGCTCGGAATCATACAATAGATCAAGTTTCTCTTGACAATGTCGAGCCCCAAGAACTTTTAAGCCCCTTCAATTCGCAATAGGTTCCCCAGACCTTTTAATTCACAACTGGGGCTATTGACTTTCAGCGAAGTTTATAGGGATCATCACCAAATTAATGCAAGTCTTATTCCCTGCGGATAACATTTTTAGAGGGCATTTGAATACTGATTCTCAAAATCATTTATTAAACATCTCCCTTTTATTGAATATATCTTCATTTTACGCTTATATTTGAAAATAATTTAAGAATAAGGCAAGGATCAAGCTTCATCGATATATTTTTTTATTTATCTTACTCTTCTCACGCTATACATTTGTTTTGAAATGCACACATCCGCTCCGTGAATAGCTCTATGGTTTGACTCAGTGACTAGATTTGTATTTTGATTCCAAATTTGTTGTTCTATCTTTTTATTGTTTAAAAGCAACATGTCAAAAAAGAATTGAATTTTTTTATTTGATCATAAAGCGAATTTACACCTTGTGTCGGGCAAGAATAATCAAAGAATATTTTTTTAAAAATATATTGAGTCTCGGCAAATAATTATTCTTTTAAAAAACGTTTGCTAATTAAAATCATTTAATAAATTAGTATTGAATTAAAGTTTCGAAGTGGCATGTGAAGTTTCTCTAGTAAAAATTTGCATAATTCTGTACAATCTGGTCAAACCAGTGATTTTTTGACCTCTTCCTCTTCATTTACCGCAATTTTCCTGATTGTGTCACTTGCCTCTAACTTAAAAACAACCAAGTTTTATCTAAGAATAGACTTGATTATGCAATCTTGTTTATGGTATGAAAATGACCACCCAATTTTCATCCTTCCTTTTCTGTTCAAAGCATTGAGGGATATGTGGGTACAGAAGGTTACACGATTAAATATGTACGGTATTTTTTTGAAATCACAAGGCGGGCAATTGTGCGATTGTTTTATGCAAATATCATTGTAATATTTTATATTGTTCAAAGAATTTATTGTTTAGCAAGCCAATAAGGTTAGTGCAAATCAAGGGTGAGTCTTGTGCGCATTGAGCGTGTCAATTGCTTTCCTCCTTCGCCATACTGTATATATCTGCGAATTTTGGCTTGGCCGTTCTCAACAAAATGGACATCTGTTTCAAGTTCAGTATTGTAGCTTACCACCATTTATTTCTCACCTAGAAGAAAAGGTCTGGCCCTATCAATTTGCTGATTATCATACCATCTCGTTCGCTATTAACTTGTATTTTGGGAACGCCACTGCAAAGCTGTTTATTACTGTCAAGCTGGATCTAGGCCATCATTGCTGGACAAGCTGATGCAGAATGGCCACAGAAACAGATCGGTTTACTAGCAAGTACAGGAAAGATAGATTCGACGGAAGAAAGGATAGGACTGATAGAAGAATTAAAGCTTACGAAACTAGTGATTCGGCCGAGAATAAAGAAATGACGGGAAAGACTACAGTCACTTCTGTCGGGATCAGTGTGCGCAGCACTGCAAGGTCCGCTGCCCGGAGTGAAGTAGGCAAAAATGAGGTAGGAAAAAGTGAATTGGAAGTTGTTACAAGCAGAATAAATCGTTTGAAAGTAAATGACGACAAAGATGGCCAAGAGGAATCTGCAGCACGCCATGAGGATAGTCACGATGAGGCAGATCACGAAAAGAAGCAGATGGAAAGAAAGGAAAGAGGAGCAGGGGCCACAACCAGCAAAAAGCGACAACAGAGAAAAAATCTGAGAGAGAAACGGAGGTCTACAGGTGTCGTTATTATGCCGAATATGGAGGTAAGTTGGTGTAGAACCCAAAATTCAAGGTTTCTTGGATGTTTTGTAAACTTTGCGGTCTTTAAGTTTAAATAAAAGGCGTCAATATATATTCTTCTTGCAGGGCGCTGCATAAGCCCTCCTCATGTTTGCGAAAAGATTTAGGCAAGGATATAAGGAGACTTGGTTCCACAGTCCAACTTATTCTAGCGGTGGGATCTCTAGGCAAATGTCTGTGTTACATTCTTATTGTAGACTTATAATTGCTAAAATAACGAAAAGCGACCTAATTGCCTACCAAATCACAAATGTCACCATGTACGCATTGATTAGTGTCATTTGGTGTAATTGTCTGGACTGACAATACGCTGAAATATGTTACCTAGGCCAAGTCAATCTAGACGATGGTATTAATTGAACAAGATGCATATATTAGAGATATTTATATTGTGTTCTGCATTTTAGAACAAGGTAAGGGTATTTTCGTAAATCTTGCAGTCACTAGTTAGTTTTGTGAAAACCGGAGAACTGCGGTATGAAACTCTTCAGTGTTTACTTCTGCTAAAATTTTTAATCTGTGAAAATAATATTAGTTAGATCAGACACTACGTTGATGGTAATTTGACTTTTGACAGATGCTATATTGCGCCCAAAACGAAAAAGTGCATGGCCACACCCCTTTTTAAACTCCATTTCTAAAGATCAGGAAGGATTTACTTCATAATTATCCTTTTATTAAAGTAAATAGGGACATACCTAGACATTTCCATCTGGTTGGGAGTGGGGGTGCAAGTTAGAGTTGGATTTGCTGGCAAAAATATGGCGGTTATTTATAAGAACAGAAAGGCTGTTTTAAGTCTACTGTCAATTAAAAGTATCTTTTTGGTTTTCAGTACCCAAGAAAGAATTCCAAAATTGCTCAGAGGGTCAAGTATCTTGTTCTTTCAAGCATTTGCTAAGATCATATTCATCAGAAAATTACGCTTTCATGGCCTAAATTTGATTTTGCTTGCTCATTGCTAGAAAACTTAGGTTATTACCCCTGTTTAAAGTTATAACCCCTGTAAGGAAACCCCTGTTTAAACTGTGCTTTCACAAAAGTCCAAAAGTGCAAATTGAATATGACTTTTATCTTGCGATTTGGTCAAGTTTCTACTACTTCAAATCAAGTTAGTAGTTACATGATGGGTCTTCGATTCTCAAAATGAAAGAATTTCATTCAATGTAAAATGTTGAAGCTTAATGTTTTCAAAAAGGATGTTGTCAAGTGATTCTAAGGAAATAGAAAAAATATTTTTGACCCCCAACAACCAAAACAACAAAATAATTTTTTAAAAATAGAGGTTTGGTTGCAAATAATTCTTGCAGAACCAAACACTTTCTGAAGCTGTCAGTCAATTTATTGAAGTGTATTTGAACTCATAAGTGCTCAAAATATTTGGTAAATATGACATGCCTATTATAAAAACATGAGAAGTAACCTGCTTTATTTTGGCAAAATGATAAAGATGCTTTTCTCCATATATACTGAACATGAAAGTGGCTTTGAAAAAAGCAAGCATTTCACAACATACTACTGAAAGTGAATGTCAGAATAAGGGTCCAAAAGAAATACTCTGTGGAGTGTCAGAAGAAAAGCTTTCAGTAGTGTATTGTGAAATGTTTGCTCTTTTCAAAGCCATTTATTGAAGTTCTGTACTGCCAAAAAATTCTGAACACTTTCTCGTATGCTTTTTTGTGGAAATTCAGCTTTGATGTCTGCAACAAAGCTTTTTTCTTTCTGTTTTGTGCTGTAAGTAAACTTTTCATAGTGAGTTACCTAGGTTTGATGTTCATTTTTAACTATTTTTCATTGAATGCTAAACAAATACATGTTTACAATTTATACACATATCAACTAGACCCTGTCAAATGGTGTCCCTGTAGTATATGTGTTAAAAATTTTTTTTTATTAAAAATGCTATGCAATTTTTGGTGGAAAACTTGATCCCAGATTGAAAAGATGCAAGTAAGAAGTAATGATTGACAACCAAATTATAAGTTTCTCGGAAAACAGAAATATACAAGATGGGTTACGTAATTGAGAAGTTGATTGTTCTAAAGGTTTGATGTATTTGTAATTGTTGCTTGACCTTTGGTGACCTTAGTGAGTATGATTTTGTCCCCTAAATATGACCATTGGTTAATTTGAGATTTCTTTTTTGAAATTTAATTTTATCTGGGCCAACATAAAGCATCTCGGCAATACTAATTTTGTGCCAGATTGACAAACAGAACACTGAAATAACAATTTATTTAAAACAAACACATTGTTTGCCAAAATTGATCACATTTTTATTCTTACATTAACCCACCTTAACCTATTTTTCATAATGTAACCATCCATACATTTTCTGTCTCATCCTTCCTTTTATTGAATGCTTAATTGTTTTTATATTGCTTTTTATATTGTTTTTATATAAGTTTCCCAAAATTTCTCTAAAATTCTTCCAGTTTCTCAGTCTTATTTCATCTTCTAATTTTATTTATTTGTAAATGCCTTTCTTTCCAACAAAGCAATTTACCCCAACAAATTTTAAAGTTAGATTTTAACTTCCTTGAACCTACTTATTTGATGAGCATTAGATGCTCACTTCCAAACTTTTCTTTTTTGATTAATTTTAGATTTAATAATAATAATATTTGATGATATTTAATGATAATTGGTGCAGGGTGACCCTTCAGATCTAATGTCTGTTTTTCAGGGAACATTGTTAAAACTGGCAATATTAAACTTTGTTAAAACTGGCAATATTGATTAATATTAGATTATAGTAAAACAATGGTTTTAATAAAAGTTTTCTTAAACATAAAACTAATGCTAAATACAAATTAAAGAACTGTAATCAATAATAGAAAATAATTTTTTTTCAAGCATGGCTTTCAATTTTATTGTAAGTGAGTCAAGCATCCTAGAATCTTTTCTCTAGGTAAATAGTTCCCAATCGCTTTTCCTCAATTCAAGTGACATAAAATTTTGTTAAAATACTCTGCGAGAAAGTTGGTGTATTGGCATTCAATTTACAACTATGATTCACTGTTTTCGTAAATCTTCAGGTTTAAACCTAGCTTGTGTAAAATAAGAGAAAAAGAGAAAAGTAATATTCTAGAAAGAAAAAAAATCGTAATGTTTTCATGAGAAATTTTACCCATACCATTTGTTGATTGTGTGCTACAGTGAATCCCCAAATTTACCCCCCACTCGCACAAGCCCCTCTTATTATGAGTTTCCACCCTGGAAGTTAAAATTATTAATAAAATCCCCACCCTCAAATAAGCCCTCATTTGTCAATTTTTGCATTTTAAGAAGCCCCGATGATGGTTTAATCATTTTAAGAAGCCTCAATGATGGGTTTAATCAAGATAAAGCAGGAAATACACCATTATTCATAATACACCCAGCACAGAATGAAAGACTTAAAATAAAGAAGGCATTGACAAAGACACCGCCCAAGTCATAAATGCTATATCAGTATTTGGACTAAAATATATTTTTGTGATTTGATATATACTCTTGATAATAGGATATTTTTTAAGTGAAATTGTAAATAAATTGGGCTTGAAAACTGTAAAAAAATGCAAAACGAGCTATTTGTATTGCAACTTAGAGACGATTCTTACTAGCCCCCCCTCCCCACCCACAAACATCCTACATAAATAAGCTCCTAGTGGACTAATTATAGGATTTACGGTAACTTCTCATGCTTTCTCAAAGTTCTTAATTCTATTTTATTTTATGTTATTTTATATTATATTAAGAAGGAAGGATTATGTAATGCTTGATAACTCTTGTTTATAAGCCAGTCTTTCAACAGGAAAGATACAAAGTAACCTTTTTAGGTTTATCAGCCTTCTACTCATTTTTGTTGATAGTGCTTTATTGTTTTAATTCATCCCAAAGAAAGGTGATAAGTGAAAAACTTCCTGTCGATTTTTAAAAACTTGTTCCATAGTTGACTTAGATATCCTTTGTTTTATCGTTGTGATAATGACCCATTGATTGGCAAAAATAACATGGTATCTTAAGGTCATCTCGACAGACAAAATGGACCATTTTGCTTTAAATCATAAACGATCACAGGTCAGTTCATGACCAAAAACTCATTACCTTGACTTCTCATGTCTTTTCATCCTCATTTACGTCGTTCATTTGCCTTCGCTTTTCTTTCCACAACAGCTCTTTCAGTGACCCAACTAATCCTACTTTATGGAAGTCAAAATAGACTTAATAACTTGAATTACTCTTTGAGGTTAAGGCTGCTATAATATGATTTTGTAATGTTGCAGTTCTCAAGGTTCTTTCAGTTTTCGTGACAGTTTGCAGAAAAGACAGCACTTTCCTGTCCTCCCTTTTGATTTTTGCTTTGTATTAAACTTAATTTGTAGTTTAGTCAAATGCAATTCAATTTCATCGCGATTTGAATAAAAAATGTCGTCTGCGTTTATTTTGTTTTGACAAATTCAGTATTTTTTATTATTTTCTTCATCTGAAACCTGGCATCTTTAAGTTTGCTACAACCTAAGTCCAAAAATTAGAATTAAATGTTGTCCATGGCAATTAAAAGAGCTGTAAAAAGCAAAATTGTCTCCTGATACCACAGAATCTGCTATTTGGCGAACGAGGGCACAAAGAAGGGGCCAGATAGTTAGCAGTCAGTCGCTCTCAGCTCTTGCAAAGTTAACTTTCGCGTTCCTTGTTTCTCATGCGATTATTGTCCGAACATATATCCGTATTTACTTTTGAAAGATTTTTTTATCTTCTTTTAAAATATGAAAATGAAGCTCAATATCCCCTTCTTAGCCGGCTGTCTTGCTGTTATTCATTCAGAGCTGAGTCGACAGGTTGTTGTCCCTATTATCTGTGCATTGCTGCCTGCCTCGGCCCCAAGCTGAGGTTAGGTTTATATTCCATCACGACAGTCGGCTCCATTAATATGTCTTTGTTGTCATTGTTCATGGACGACCCCTCCCTCTACTGTTTTGCAAAGACTTCGCACACAACTAAACTTGCCCGTTTCAAAGATAAGGGCTGTGTTCATATATTGAGACAAGCGACATTTAAAAGTTTTGTTTTTGATTGTACTGGTATTCAGATCTGTTTTGCTTTGCAGGGAGACACTGCCAGTGGGGCAACTGATGATGGGGAAAAGGTGAAAGAAAACACTTATATTAATGAGGCAATGAGCACTTCAGAGTCTCAGGTTTGTAGCCTATCTTGCTTTGAAAATTGTAATTTTCCAAGGCTGGATTTAGGGTAATGATGACTAACTGCACCAAAGGTATTTTGTGTTAAATCATTCCAATCTTACTTTTTGCAAGACTCCTACCAGGTCAGCTAGTTTAGTTCCTCCTTAATGCGATTTTTTGGTCAACCTTCTTTATGGTAAAGGTTCCATAGGATAGGTTCAAGTTGTTTCTAGGACTTGCTGAAACAAGAGAAATGAAGGTGCTTGGTTTCTTTAAGGCTGCAGAAGTCTGGGTGATTCCCAGGTCAATATCTGATTTCAGCTATTTTCAAGATTTGCTTCGAAAGTCTGGGGCAAAGAGCACGCGGGTGATATTCCTTTGTGGTCTCCATCTATGGCAGTTCTAGTCACATCAAATGTTTGTTTTTGCTCTGCAGTCGTAAAGAAATTTTTTAGCCTTAGATAAACAGTATTCCTCACAGTTTTATAGTAATTATGAACTGCCCTGCAGTGTGTCACAGCTAGCTGATAAAGTAGCTACCAATTATTTATTGTGTTTCTTTGCCCGATAACTGTACATTCAAACATTCTTATGTGCGAGTTACTCAAAAGTTTCTTCTTTAATGGTTGTCATTTTCGCAATGAGCACAGGTTTTTGTCAGCAATGGCTTCTGGTCTGGACTTCCCCATTGGTGATATCCCATTGTGTATTTTTCTTTTGAACTGGTTTCACTCTGCACCATATGTTGTTTCCAAAGGCAAATCATCCGAGAATCTGAATCGTGGTCTTTGATTTTTAAAAACTTTGACAGTTGATTTGCCTATCCATGGTATGATCTTGTTTTTATGCGAAGCAAACGCCCATTTTGAGACAATTTCTACATCTGTAAGCATTAAACCTTGTTTTTTACGTTAAAATCTTGACTAAAACAAGCTGCTCTTTTTTGTAGGGAAGAGGAAAGTCAAGGTAAGCATAGACTTTACATGCAGTTCAAAAGCTTTGCGTCATTAACAAATTTTTTCAAAACCAGACCGAAGAAACAAATGGATGTCTATTTTTAAGCTGTTTCTCGTTATGCCATCTACTGACGTATGACTTGAGTTCAGATTCTTTTCAATGTTCAAGGTGATACAGAAAATTGTAAGAAAATACCAATGTGAAATATCTCCGAGACTTAGGGTTCTCTTGTTGTAACCTACGTTTGTAACTGCAAGGATTTTACTTAGAACTGCAGCACTAGGCCTATGGGAAATTCACGCTAATAGATACTAACCCCATGTTAACTAGGTTTATCGAAGCTTTGATTCTCAATGATAAATAGTGCAAATGAAGATATATTTAAAAGCAGATTCATGTTTGTAAATTGCATGAGTGTGAACAGTGATAGTTTCTATGTGTGGAGCACAAACCGTACATGATGCTAGGGTGTCTTTAACAATAGATGTTATTGCAGGGGTAGGAGTGACGAATGGGACAAGATTGACAAAGACACCCTCATACAGCAACTGGAAGCATATCAGCAGGCGATTCAAGAATGGAGAGACGAATTCGAAAAATCTCAAAAGGTAAGACACATTCGGATCTTAACGCTCTTGTTTACATTATACCTTTATTTGAGGCATTTTGTTGTTCTGCTTCATTCCCATCGTTCAGCTTATTGTCTCTAATTGGTTATCATTTTGTGGCGTCAAATAAGCTTTGTTGCGCATGAGAAAAACAAATTTGTATTGGTATAAGAGTTTCAACTTTCCCTTGTCAAGTACGAATCATACCTGTTATTTTACTAAGGACTCCATCCCAATAAAACTTTGGTAACTTTAAAAATGCAAAACTGATGTTTAGAAACTTGAATTAGAAGCAAGAATATTGAACTGACGATTTAAATTGCAGTTAAGCATGACGTTGGTTTTCTGGTTTTTCAAAGACAGTCTTTTCGGCTCATTTTGTTTTCTGAATTAATATGCATTTTTCTGAATAAAGAAGATTTCAGTTCTAGTTTCAATGCCTATCTGTGTGCCGTACTGAGAGCTACTTAAACTCGCTGAAAATCCTGCAGGCCCCACTTGAGACTCGAATGCAGTGCTTTTCATTGCACTGTGATAGACTATTGGGCTTTGTAAACCTTTTGTCATCATCGTCTGGTTGTTTTGTTTATATATTGAATCATAAAAGTGTAAACTGTATGTTTAGACACCAATCCTTGATTACTCTGAATACCTGCTTATTGAATAGGGTTTACTGTCCCAGTCATTTGTGTGTACAATGCATTTATCTGTTGTGGACTCCTGCTTGGAACTCACTGTTCATCGATAACTGCCTAAATGGTCCAACTTAATCAAAAGATCTTCACATGCCGACTTTGTAATGCTATGAAAATGATGTAACAATCAGATTGAATTATAATTTATTTGAATGTCCGAACTGAATTTTCGGAGATGAATTTTTATGGTGTATGCCCATTTTATGTGAAATCCCCTGCTGCAAGAAAAGGTGTAGCATTGATCCTCGTTGTTAAGCAAATAAACGCATTATAGCGATGCGGGGGTTGTAAGAATGAAATAGCTAATAGGGCTTAAATGGCTTGAAATATTTTTGGGCCCCCTCGTGCGTTTTTCAGTGCTTCCAAGACAAAAAATTCCATGAATGAGTTAGGCTAATTCCCTTTTATATTGTGAAAAACCCAAATGCTTTTGAATAAGAGGCAAGTTGTGAAGTGATAAATCTCATTTTATTCACGTGTACACTGATATATAGTATCATTTTCTTCACGTGTACATTGGTATATATTATCATTTTCTTCACGTGTACACTGATATATATTTCCATTTTCTTCACGTGTACACTGGTATATAGTATCATTTTCTTCACGTGTACACTGATATATATTATCATTTTCTTCACGTGTACACTGGTATATAGCATCTTAACACTGATACAAATATTTCTGCGCAGGAAATCGACTCACTACGAAACGAAAACCAGCGACTAAGGGACGAAAACAGCTCTTTATTAAAGGTGGTCAGCCAGCTGTCGACATCCTCACGGAAATGAGAGTAACACTGAAACATCGAACCAAAGATGCATGTACAAGTAGAGAATCGTTGCCCTTAAGTTTTGTAAAAATGACTATTTTTACATCAATTAATACCTTCTTGAATAATTTGTGTTTAGTAGCCTGGGTATGATTTTTCATAAACTAGTTGGAGATATCTTTGGAGATTTGAATAGAGGTCGATTTGTAACTAGCGAGGCTCAGAATACCTGGCTTCCATAGATCAAAGGGTTGGCAGCAGGTTTTCCTTTGGAGATGTCCTGCTTCCCCAGCAAATCTAAAATAGAAGCAGAGACCCGTCCTTTGTCGCTTGGACGGATTACTGACTTCATATTCATGGTGCATTGTGTGGTTTGTGGATAAATTAACCTATGGTTAGTTAGGAATATCTTTAATGACCATATAAGGATATCAGTTATTTCGAAGACAAACATAGAATATCGACTAAGAAGGCTAGGAAAAACAAGCATGTGTGAGTTGACCTCAAAACCTGTATGAACCAGTGTTGTATGAACCATTCGAATCCCTTTTTAAATGTCCTATTTGTCCCCATGGTTTGCATCTAAAATCGTACTTACGAATCAAGTGTGAGTTACATATTTCGTAGTTACGAATTATTCTCCGATTGTGCCATCGACTGAAAACTCGATGGGTCTCCTTCCATAACAGTCTCAATGCTGGCAGCCTGACTTTGTTTTAACTGCCTATAGTCCGTTGCGCAATGTTTGTATGAAGTATCTGGGTTAATCCTATAAATAAAGTCTTTACTTTTTCTGCAAATGTGAGTGAATTAAATCTATAAGCAGCGTCCATGATTCTTGTAAGCAAAAGATGGTCACTCTCTGTCCCCTAATCCCCTTACATTTATTGATGGGTATTGTTTTCCTGTGCCTACTACCTGCCTTTATTGATGGACAAGAACACATTAAATATGCTTTGCTCTAGAAGCTGTTTCAATCTCTCAGGTAAAAACTGAACAAGCTGTGCGATTACTAAAACTTTGGTTTTGTACTTATTTTCTGAGTGTTTCTGAATTTTGAAATGATTTTGAATTAAATCACATTGTGAATCGAAAGGGTAGATTCATTGTACATTTATTTTTGGAAGATAAAAAGTCTGATTTGGTGAGGTTGGTAAGGACATTGTTGGAGTACTAGTGTTGCTGTCGTCGAATATCGTAATCTTAGGTTCTTGTTTGGGTAACATGTCGATAGACACTGTCGCAAATGATTAGAAGGAAACCTTTTATTACCTGTCAGCTTTGATAAAGCTTGCATTTGGTGTCTCTTCTTCGGAAAGAGGCTAGAGCTGGTAGCTCGCCAGCTATTACTGTATGCCATTAAAAAACCATATCGAAACGTGTTGTTAAATATAGGTTTATTAACTAGTTTTTTATGTCCTAACTGTAGTATTGTCAACCACTGATTCTTATTTGAATGTTGCATGTTTGTTTAGGGCTAGAATTTGCATTTAACTGAAGTCTACTGCCATTGACGATTATGCTCCCTTCGTCTGTCCGTGAAATGCTGTTTTCTTACGTACGAACCATCTCTTAAAATGCCATGAAAAACACTCAGATTTCGTTTACATGTTCTTAGAGCTCCACATAAACTGTCACAGAAGGAATTTTCGTGTAGTGTAAACCCGGAAATGAAGAGAAGATCCACCATTGTCTATCAGTATTCCCTTAGAGTTTGGCCAAAATTATCCTTAAGCCAACCCATTGTTGTTGGAGAGAATTTTGCATCATGTGCAAATGCGCAGTTCGATACCATGGCAGGAACATGCTAGCCCCAGTGTCTTGAATAAGAAGTTAGAGAAAGTTAAATTGATCGTATGGAATCTGGCATGATACTTGAGATATCTAGCACACTAAATCGTTTACTGGGTTGAGAAAATTGTTTGGCATACAAGAAATGAAAGGAAAAGTAAAAGAGAAAACTGGTTTACTTAGCAGTGACTACTTGATCTGTCTTCTCAACATAGGTAATGTTGTGATCGTTAAAAACACGTTGTCTTCACTAGGGGTGTGGTTGATAGCACGGAATGGGAAATGACAGGGCATCTCAAACTTACTATAGCTAAACATTACTGAGGATTGGAGAATGAAAATCTATTAAGAAAGTCGGAACATTGGGTCATATCATTTATTTTGGAATGGTTGATTTAGACTGTATGTTAGAATGATAATAAGAATAATAATAATATTAATAATAATGAATCATGACCAGTATCTCCACAGGGTGGCTCTTCATCTGGTCATTAAATACTACACGATGTAAAAGTTGCTACATGAAAAGTAAAGATTAAAATAGTTTAAATTCGATAAAATTTAATTTGGAATTAAAAGTCAGGTTCTTCTCTTTATGAATCAAATTAAAAGCCTTTTTTTAATGCTGTGACGTCCCATGTCAAGGCAATACCAATATAATCTGATTGTCTGATATGTAACGATATGTAGGTATTTGGCTTGATATGCATTTTATGCCTAGGGAAGCCTCTCAAATTACAAATGTTTGATAAACATGACTCTGCAACCACAATTGGTCAGCATTAATTGGGCATATTGATTCAAAGGAAAGTTGGAAGGCGATTTGAAAGTGAAACTGTGTAGACTGGAAACATCATAAGCAAGACGCGCATAAAAAGTCAAGAGAAAGGCTTTAAATCCTAGGCAGTTTAAAGAATAGCTACCTCTGCGAATGAAGTATAAATAAAGGTAATACAAAACTGATCCTTAAATAGGACTTCATTTACATTAGGAAGACTTAACAAATCTAAGCTATTGTGCTAAATTAAAAGATTTAAAGCTTGAAAACACAAAGTTTTGTGGTCCTCAATATGTCGAGAATCGTTTTCAATTCACGAATATTTATTATTGAAAAAAATACAAGACGTCTTGGAATTACTTGGCAAATCGGAAGAACCAGAAAAGTGATGTAATTCAATTTCAGTCAAGCAATAGAGGATTTTCAGCAAGGGTACTATTATGAAAACTAAGCCAATACCATGCAACTTTAAACAAAAGGCACCGATAAAAGGGAATTTAAAATAACTGTTCCAAACAGTTGCATTAAACTTGATGAAAAATCACACATTTGGACCATTCAAAATTAACTGAAACAACTAAAATGTTACACCCTCCGAATGTGTTCTTTTTACTCGATCTGTTCTCCCATAACTAAGAAAGTGGCGTTTTCCGACGAGATTAAAAGAGGGGCGTATTTTGCGTTTTAAAAATTCAAAGGGGAGGGAGTTTCTTTGAGTGGACATAAAATGAAAGGGATTTACTCAAAGTAATACGGTAACATGGTAATTGGTTTTAAAAAAGTATGCGAGAGATCAGCTTGAATTACTCAATATGTTTACAAATTTGAGGGTTATGAATGATACATGATGTTTGATTCTGAGGAGTGCACAAAACAGTATAATTCTACATAGCTCGATTTATGGTTTATATGGGCTGATGCAATATATAAATTTTCATCTAACAATGAAATACTGTCATCTGTACCATATATTTGCACTGATTTGTCCTTTCTTGCATGAAAAATGTGAGACGGCAAGTCTTTGTAGTTCACATAGAAAACATCAGGTTTGAAAGCAACCTACAATTCATCCTTTCCGTGTATCATATCTAGCATTGTTGCATGATATTTCTTCACCTACAAAGAGACGGAAAACTGACATCAAATTATGATTGGAATGTAGAAAACAAAACAAAAAAGTTTTAATCGTAGATATTTTAAATTTCTAAGAGGTTAGATTAGAAATCCTATAGATAACAAAATGAAGGCTTATGTTTTTGTTGACTTCAAAATGATTCATTGAGTAGCTTAAACCTTCTTCTTTTAGGAAGTAAGAACATTTAATGAAAAATAAAAATAAACAACATTTTTTAATGTTTACCAACAATAACCAATAATTTTAATTGTCATAATAAAATGTGACACCGCCATTTAAACATTTCTTAAAATTTTAAAAACTTCTGAACTTCAAATCTATTTTGCCACTAAGTAATAAGAAAGGACAGGCCAACAAGGAGGCTGGGAAAGAGAGACACAGCTCAAAACCTTTGATAATTTCACTGTTAACATATCAATAAATTGGATAAATGAGTTATAGAGATGAGTGTCACCCACAAGCTATAGACAAGGTGGTTCCATTTGTCTGTTGATCTGTTTACGCAAAAACTATTAAGTCTGTCGATCTTCAAACTAAGGTTTTCAACAATTATGCGAATGTCTTCATTAGACCGTTGAAAGAAAACCTCAAAACCCAAAGAAAAATTACGCCCACAGAAATACAATGCACAATTTAGGTTTCCTAGAAAATGACAGAGAGTTCGCAAATACCTTAAATGCTCACTTTACTTAAATCGGAGAGAGAATCACTGGAAAAGGTGGTCCCTCCAAACATGATTTTTCCTTTTATTGCAAAAAACGATTTTTGAAACTATTGCACAACAAGTAATGAGTGAAAATGGAGTCTGACAAGAAATATACATCCTGAAAGCAACAACATCCTTAAAGCAACAACATCCTGAAAGCAACAACATCCTGAAAGCAAATAGATATTTGGAAAATTGCCGAGATTATCATATGCTCTATATAAGCTCCCCGACAGTTCTAGAGGAAAATAAGTGATAGGTTTGCTAGCTGTCTTAGCAAAAGGACCCACTACACCGAAGACAATAGAAAAAACTCATCTTTTCAAAGGTGTGCAACAAGGATCAGTTTTAGGAGCAATCCTATTCATTATCTCTATCAACGATATGCAACCGATATGAATGTTTGCCGACGACACAAATCTTTTTGCCTTGGGGGAGCATTCTAAAGCTCTATTTAGCCAGACAAACTGTGAGCCGGAGAAGTGTAAAGGCAACGCATGCCAGAATGTGTCTAGCTTCAATATATTCCTTTTATTTATGTACAATTAAGGTTTAATTTATTTATCCGTGTAGTTATTTATCGATTTGGATTAAATTGCAAAACAAGCAAACACAGACACGTTTGAAGCTAACAAACTGAACGTTAGCTCTGAAAAGACAAACTTCTGTGTTTTCATAGCCCCTTCTCATAATGTCATTTATTTCTCAATTTGTACAAGCCATTGGAACAATTAGACAGTATAAAGTACCTTGTTTTTCGATTGACGAGAATCTGAATTGGAAAGATCGAATAAACAAAAGCAATGAGGAATAGTTAAGATACATTTCAGCTTCTCGAAACTTCGACAATTTGTATCGAAAGATTGCTTGATTATTCTTTATGAGGCGAGAGTTCGTTCTAAAATAAGGTACTGCCTTGAAGTACATGGAGTAGCAACAAAGCAAGATTTGAAACTTAGCAATAAATGCAAAATAGTATTCTCAAGAACAATCTTCTCGAAAACCGTAGGTATTCAATTTCTGAGTTACACAAGGAAGCAAACATATTTAAACTGTGTGACCAGTTTGAACTTAAAATATTTTGAAGAAAAATTAATTGGGTGAATTGTATAAGACATGGCCACCCTATGTATAAGCAGACCAAAACAAAGGGTGAACAAAGAGTGACTTTTTCAGTCCTACTTGCTTCAAAGCTTTCACAAAGAGTCAAACAGCTCCATTCATAAAAGTATTTCTTTGCTGGATTCATGATAATACTCACAATCCATCATTAATATGATAATATTGATAATGTTGACAATATTTATGACAATATTTTTACCTGCTGCAATTAAAAAAACATGAGACAGCTCAATAATTAGAATTACTGTTCAGACTTGATATCCATTAAATTTTATTTATATCCATATGTTTACAGTCTGTCTTAACTTGTTTCTTTTACTATTATAATCTGTTTTTCAGCAACCCAGGCTCGCCTTGCCTTTCTGGGGCTTGTTGGATGTAATACAAATTTAGCTGCTTTATATGAAGAAAATTAAATTGAATTGAAAAAAATTTGAACTTTGAAGCAACTTTGAAGGAAAATCAGACCAGGGTCCTCATCAAAAAGCCAGCACTAGGTCATTTGGACCCTCAAGCCTCGAGCTTCCTTGTCTTATGATGATTCCATATGTTTATTGTCCCATATCCCTGCAATAAATTCCTGTCTGACAATGCACAAACACTGGTTAGTTTCAGCATCTTCATTTAAAGACTAATTCTGCTAAAGAACTGAGAAGAAAATGGCCAGGGAAACATATACACAATCACAACCCCTCCAGCTAGTAGACAGCAACACATAATGCAAATGGATTATGTGTTAGTAGCTGCATATCTAGACTCTCTCCCAAACAGTGGCGGACACTTGGGGGGGCGAGGGGGGGCGATCGCCCCCAATACTTTAGAGAACAATGGTCTTTTGTTCTAAAACAATGGGAAATGTGACGTCATCTTATTAAAACAATAGGCTTGCCCCCCCAATATTTGACCAAGTGTCCGCCCCTGCTCCCAAACACATCCTTCTAATTTTATGAAACCTCAGGAATGGGGGAGGGAGCTTATTTCTCATATCAACACACGGGTGGTGAACGTATAAAAAAATTTCAAAACATACCAGTCTTGCATGCTCATTAACTTTTGCCTGAACTTTTTCATAATAACCTGGCTCTGGAACATCTCCATTATTCAAATCATCCTTCCAACTTGCATGTCTATCTTTCCAGTAATTGTGCTTGTCAATTCTTGTTTGAAAATGTTTAAGTTCTCGCTGCAATAAAAAATAAATAAATCTATCTATTCATTAAAAACTAGATGTTGGAATATTATATATTTGAGATATCACAGGCTGAATTTATTTTGACTAGCATTCATTTTGATCCACTTTCATTATGCCAAGTGTGTTCCAAATGTTTGTGAATACACAGCCAAAACAGGCACATTTCTTTATCCAATTCCTTGGAAAATTATGCCTCACATGGAAAATGGTTTTCACATTTTCATCACAGAATACCACTAACTTGAAAACTAATGCTTGATATCTTGGGTAGTATACTTAAAACATATGTATGTATGCTTGTGTATGTTGGTGTCTCCTCACTGGTTTTCTAACATCAATAAACCAATTGCCTGGCTAAAAAACCTATATTCATACAACTGGTCTCAGAGCAAAAAGATTACACAAATATTTGTAAGACCTACAGGACATGCCTTATCAACAAGGCAAATCATACCATTAAATGAAACATCAGTTTGGTAGACTTAAAATTTCTTTAGGAGTTAACTTTTTACCTTCATTGATTCCAATTCGTCTTGTGAAAATCCAGACCTCTTGGCCTGTTCCCATAACTCCACAACCCTCATATCAGTAAAATCACCCTCGACATCATAAACCCTATCCTTGACCTTAAAAAAAGTATACAAATTAAAATCTCAAAATTTTACATGGATGACTCTTCCTTTGATAAATATATAAATAAAATATAGGTTTACTAATTTATTAGTTATTTGTAGTCATTATATTTTGTCAACCTTAAAAAAATTATACCTTTATAAGAAATTAAATTATCGTGTGTTGCTGGCTATGGAGATTGTGCACTAACATGAGATAGTACTTTAAATAGATGGTTTTAGTTACATTGATTAGTTCATCTAAGCTCAGGCAAGACCATAGGTAGATGCTGTCATGCCAGTGACTCCATTGTTTTACTCTCTTCTTTTTCCTTCCATCATACCTTCTAGACATGTTTCTGATAACCCTGAGCTAGATCTCTTAATATGTCCAAAGAGTTTTAATATTCTGCTCTTGATTATTATCATACACAGAGTATTGTAAAGCTGGAGTTTTGCAATAAATAATTATCTATATGCTTAAATGGCCTTAAAATGACATAAATTTTTTATTCTACCTTTAAATGCAAATGGCCCATATTTTTGGTACTTTACCAAGTCCCTAGCTAAACCAAAGATCTTAGTTAATCAAGCATCTTTTAATTGCCTATTTCAAGGCCTGGTTCTTTTAGTGACTTGTCTTGTTTCTGATGAAGATTGAAAGGGTAATTGAAGATTTGTACAAATACCTTTTTGGTCAGATCTAGAAAATTTGCAGAAATGTGATGATGCTTCAATTTCAGATCCTGTCTCAATTTTTTTATATCACTTTCTGGCATTTTGTCAATGCTTCTAATATCATTTTCTGAAATTGCATCATGGGAAATAATCTTCTCTGCCATCTGTCTGTAGCCCTCGATCTTCTTCTCGTGATGCTTAAATTCTTTTTCCAAACTATCCAACTCCTCAGATGAAAACTTTCCTACAATAAAGTTGATCAAAATTACCTCCTTTTAAAGTAAAGGATTGTTTATCGAGTAAAGAGAACTTGTATTGCTTTGTAGTTTGCAGTAATACTTAAAATAGTATTCAAGCAGTGGCATCATCATAGGGTGGAGTGGGGTGGAAATGTCCACTCCAGTTTTCCTAGAGGTTTATCTTCTAATTTCTTGAGATCTGTTCAGCAACATCTTTATTGAAGGGCGGTCATTGCTCAAATAGAATTAGATTTTTGGCTTTTGTAAAAAAGCCCCTGCTATGAAAATGTCGCTTTTTCAAAAATTTTGAAATAGATCACAAATACTGAACAAGCTATTTCCCATGTTTACTGAGAGTCTGATGGTAGAGAAAATTTGTTTGTCCACCCCAGATTTTTCCAGCTGGTGAGACCACTGTATTTAGGAAAAAGGTTGAGAGAACAATGCAACAGAATAAATTAAGAAATCACTATTAGCAACATGACCCATAAGCTGGACAGACCTCAATCATACACTTCCTCAATTAATGTTCTTCTCATTGGCATGATATAATTTTTGAGGAAAGTTATTACCCTCGTCGAATTGATTCTGAAAGAGTACTAAAAAGGGTGATCATTGGTATTAGAGATGAGGGGATGAATGCATGCAAGAATCAAACATAAAACATAGTGCCATTCTACTAAATTGCCTTGTTTAAGACATTGGTACTGCCTTGCTTACTGATGGATTACCAAAGGAATCAATAAAACCCTTGCTTTCTGTGAATAAAAGTGAAAAATTCAGACAAAGACATTTTCCTTTGAGAATAGCATAATAACAGGCTCTTTTGTATCAATTGAGGTACTTTGCATGCACCGGGGAGGTGATTCATTATACCTACAATTCATTGATCTCATGTAAACTCAATGATGCGCTATGATTGCAAACTGTAGAATTATCATCTATATAAGAATTTGTGATTTCATAAAAACTATGTGGCACATTGAATTCTTTTGCCCTTAAGAAAATAAGTCTGCCCTTCAAGAAAGACAGAACTGACAGGAAGAGCAGAACACATAGATGTCTGCTCTCCAGCTGAAGGTCAACTTGCTAAAAAAACAAAATTGCTTATCATTGCTTATCATTGCTTAGATAACCCCAGTGGCTAATGAAAAACCAGAATCTAGTTACTTGTTAGAACATCAGGATCAAGCTAAACTTTTCCCAAAAACTATGTACTGCAACCATACAAGCAAAGGGCCAAGTATAACAGATGCAGACCTACAAAAATGAGGTTCAAAAGCTGAAGAAGGAAAGACATTAATATAAGAAGGAAAACATTCAATAAGATACTTTTGCCCACATTGTTGGAGCAGATTAAAGAGAACCATGAAGGAGGTGCAAACAAAGGTGATAAGATGTGTGATTTTGGTGAAAAAGTTAGAGAACATTAAGATTCATGTTTTGTCAATGCTGGAGACTTGCCAGAGTAAACAAACAGCTTTACATCAAGGCTTTGACAATATGAGAAATAGAAATACTCCAATACCCAAAATAAATCAAAATTGACTCAGTTGCCAGGGGGAAAGAATACAGGTCTATGGTGGGGATCTCATATAGCAAATACATGGTTTTAACCTTGGTTTTGTAGCTGTAAGCAATTCAACTTTTTGATATGGTAGCTGTGTGCAGTGGCGGACACTTGGGGGGGGGGGGCGACTGCCCCCCAACACTTTAGAGGACAATGGTCTTTTGTTCTAAAACAATGGGAAATGTGACCTCATCTTATTGAAACAATAGGCATGCCCCCCAATATTTGATCAAGTGTCCACCCCTGGCTGTGTGGAAGATAAAAAAAGGTTGCAAAGATAATCTGAAGACTAGAGAATTTTATTGCATTGTGGATGATATTGAGCTGTGGATCCCAAGCATTGCAAAGTGAAAGCTCTCTAACATTTGCTTTCATCTTCAGAAACGGGTTTCGATTCAATTTGATTTAATTTAACATATATGCAGGCACCAGTGTAGTTGCAATCTGGAAACACCATTTTACCAATCTGAAGCAGGCCTTTTCATAAGAAATAGCCCATGCAAGTTGTCCAGTGTTGGCGAGATTTCTCTCGCATAAATATAACCAAATGCTGATAACAAAAATTGACAATTTTGCTTTGTTTTCATATACCGGTTTTGTATCCCCTCTCCAGGTTGGAAAGTACGTGTATAATTTTACTGATGCAACACTGCCACCAACAGCACATCATCAGAGCCACGACCTGCAAGCAAAAGCATTTGAGCTGCGAGCAAGCAACGATGGTCATATATACATTACTATATAGTATAATTTACATGAATTCATTGATGCTTTCAGTTACTAGAGGTCTGTGGTGCAAGCAGAATCCAGTATCGCTGCAAGCATATGCAAATGATCAAATGCTCATGAGGTTGGATTGCGCGAATGCTAATGCAATTGTGAACTAGACCGTAATAAAATAACCAGGCCCCTTTTATGCATTTTTTGTTTGCCACATCCAGAAACTTACTTGTGTGCAAAACTTTTATGACAAAAAAATTGGGTGTGCAACATGCCATGCTCTGCAGACTGAAGCAAGACTGGTTATTCAGTAATATATTACCATAACCTTACCACTGTCAAGGGCTTTTTGCCATAATTTTTCAACTTTATCACCGAATTTTGCCTTGATATGGTTATGTCCCTCATTGTCAGCTACGTTCGTATCAAGTCCATAGCTATTTGAAATGTCGAGGTACATTTCTTTTACGTCAGCCTCCATCATTCTTGCATCTTCGGTTTCTCTATTTTCAAGGTGCTTAAGTTTTAAAGAAAGCTTATCCAGCTTTTTAAGTTGTTTAAACAGGGTATCCAACTTTGGACTGCTCCCCAGATTCTTATTAGCATGATCCCATAATAAATTGTGCTTCTGCAATCTGAAATGGGACTCGCGTTTCAGATCTTCGGCATTGGTTAGGGTAGAACTTGAGAAATAAAAAATCGCGACAAATACAACGGCTTTCATATCAATCATCATCATTGGGAACCGTTCCAGTGTCTGGCAAAGTGGCTTTATACAAAAGTGTTCCCAAGATGTGCAAGATTAAGTTTAAAAATTAGAAATAAGGCCACTCTTCTGTCTGGGAAGGAGGTTATACTGGCTGGCTTCGAGGCTAGCACGCCATCATCAACACTTGGCAGATGGCAGACGTTATTGGAGTTGTCTAGTTTCCATACTGCTCCACCTGATGACATGATTAGTTTACCCTAAAACTAACCCGAAACCTAACCTTTTACTTGACATATTTTATCATGCTAATTTATAACTGATAATCATGCTTATTTATGACTATCAGGTCGAGCAGTGTGAAAACTAGGCAATTCCGACGATACCACACACAACGTTCACAAAAGTTATTATTAATAAAAATCTATGACACCTTAGCAAGGGGAAATTTGCTGCTTCTTGGGGCAGGCATCCGACGAATAGGGGTTCCGGTGGTAAAGGTTTCCCTGATTTTGCAAAACGGAAGGGTCAATGCCAACACAACAAATTACTGAAAAATTTAGGGATTGATATTTAACCTTTTAAATAACTTAAATATTCATATATTTTCATCACACAACCTTCTTCATTGATGGTAGGGAAATATTTGCCAAGAGGGAAATAGGAATTTATCGAAGCATCACCCAATGACAGGCCTAGTGCATGTATGCAGGGACCATGCCAGAGAATGGGCAGGGTGCCATGGCCCCCGCATTCTCAGAAGGGTATTTATGTTTTGAAATCTATATGCTTTGTCGATTAATAACATTAAATCATTCACACAATTAGCCTAATATTTTTGATGCGACAACCAATAAGTAATTAAAATCTATTGTCGAATGAAAAGCGATCCACTAAATCAAGATATCAGTTTATTATCAAATAACCATCGATGAATATTTTGAGACAACATACTCTATACTATTGCAAGCCCCCGATAATGATGGGCATATGTGCCCCTCCCGCACATTTGCATAGCTAGGGAACCCTTACTGGTTACGTCTGCCACAAGAACGTTTAAGAAGCATTTCAAATTATTGCTGAATTTGTTTTGAAAATTATCAAGGAGTAAAGAAAAAGAAAAACACATCCAAGAGTTGGTATAACTGATGTTAATTACAAAACTGAAAAATTACCACCAAATAGTTTCAATTTGAATATTTACAAATAATCTAGGGTAACATTACAAATTCAAAATGTATATGAATTTATAATGAATAATCGGTCCTCTTCTTTCTAAAATTGAAAAAAATATCATGTCGGAAATGAATTACCATGTTCAATAAAACAATTACCTTGTCCAACGTTAAAGCTTGGGAAGAAAAAAAGATGGCCTTAGAAAATATTGCCTCAGTAGGGTTTAAGCTCTGACAAAAACTATGGAAATTAAAAAAAAGTAGTTTCACTGGATTTTCTTGTTTAATAAATACTATTATAACTATTATAACACCTAAACCTTTTAATGATTTAATTTTCTGTTTTATAAATGCACATAACTATTGGCTTAAAATTCATATTCATCCAGTAAATACCATTTGTGCCGGAAGTCTTAAGCTTGACCTAAACAAGATGCAGAATTCACAGCCAAAGCCAAAGGGTCCAGGAATTTAAAGGTTTCTAACTTCAGATGGAAGAAAGACAGCCACAAGAATTCTCAAACCAACAACAGGTTTACTGACAGTATAGTCAGACAACTTTCTGATTACTGGCCGCCAAATTAGTTAGATAGCCAGCCAAATTCGCTGACAATAAACGTCATGTGTCATGGCCTCTTAAAAAATACCCTTTGCTTTTCACTGGGGATTTAAAGAAAAACCGTACATTTTGGACGGGGCACTTTTTCATTGCGCTATGCAGCAATTAAATTGAGCATAGCTTGCTGCGCGTGTTTATGACGATTATCTTAGCCAAAATATTTTTTTCATTTGAACAGCTCAGTGCAACAGCTCAGAGTAGAAAACATAAAACTGAGCATGGACTTAGGAACCTCTTCGAGAAAACGAGTGTCAGCCTCGGTTTAAAATAAGATACTTCTTATCAATTTGAAATGAAAAGAGATTTGCCATTTAGTTAACTCAACTTATTTGTTTGGTGAACTAACCTTAATCCAGCGCAACAATTTATTGACCGCATTCATTGCGGTAACTTTGCTGGACAATGGGCTGAACGCAGTGTACAGTTCAAATCCGGATGTTACCTGAAACATGATCAAACATAAATTTGACGCAACGCATCGTGACGCAACGCATCGTGAAGCAACGCATTGTGACGCAACGCATTGTGATACAACGCATTGTGACGCAACGCATTGGAAGCAACGCATTGTGATGCAACGCATTGGAAGCAACGCATTGTGACGCAACGCATTGTGACGCAACGCATTGTGATGCAACGCATTGTGACGCAACGCATTGTGACGCAACGCATTGTGACGCAACGCATTGTGACGCAACGCATTGTGACGCAACGTATTGTGACGCAACGCATTGTTACGCAACGCATTGTGGGGCGACTTATCGTAACGCGTCTAGTGTGATTCGAGATTTACTTACAGTTGAAACTAATCACAAAAACTTTCATTCTTAAGAGAAAACATAATGAAAAAGACCTTCGAATACAGTTAACTGATAATGCGTCATACTTACCCAGCCAATAAGCATTTCTTTGTGGCCAACGTGACACAGCATTTTCAGAGGGCGGAGAGAAGAATGAATTCGTTTATGCAGATACAAGTATTCTTCGAAAAGTCTAGGAAGAAAGATTAAACCAACAACTGGCTATAAAAAATTCATCGAGAGAATAAAGAAGTCAAGCTTAGCAAATGCATATTTGATGAAAAAGTATTCTTGATAGAGTTACAATAATACGCTTTGCTGTGATGCGATCAGTTTCATGGTTAATACACCAAATGCGTCTGATGGAACATTGAGAGATAAACTTTGAGTTGCAATATTGAACCATATGTTTCCATACACCCAAGCAGAGCTGCAAAAAGTATTGGAACCTGGGAACTAAATTCCAAGAAAATTTTTTGGTTTGGCAGAAAATTTTCAGCAAAACGCTATAACAACAGCTGTTTTTTGCAAAAACAAAAATTATTTTTTCACAGCAGATTCATAGAAACGTAAGCTTAATGTCCTCAGACTGTGAGATGTATCAAATAAAGAAGTTTCACATTTTATAAACCTTTACAAAAACTACTACTGATTTGTCAGAAATGAAAAAAATTGTATAACTTTGAAATACCTTCAGAACATTTTCCAGGACCTTTTTTAACCGAAAAGACTGCAAACCTGGAGTAGGCAGCATATTTGTTTTTAAAGTGCTGTTTCCGTTGCCTGTTATTAGGCTCTACCCGCGGATCTTTAAAGATCAAAAGCTATGAAATTTACATGCATCCTAAGTTTTCTTTCTGCTAGCAAAACAGTACTTGACTTGAGTCTTGATTGAGGTCTTGGGGGACTTCGCAAAGTCTTGCCAGTTAATTGCAGTAAATCTATCACCATTTGGTTCACAAATCACTTTTACATTTTTCACATTGTCAGTCTTTGTCAAAGATAAAAAAGATGCAATTAACAACCAAATTACGACATTTTATTGTAAACTTACTCTAGACCTTATTAATTAGAAGCCCTTGTAAAAATTTGTGGGCCCTATTGGTAGAGCAATTGTACACATTACTTTCACCTCACAGAAAAATTGTCCCGTTTCCCAGGTTCCCAGAAAGGAAAATATTTTTTGCACCCAAGTTTGCACAGTTCTGCGTATAAGGGAGCAAGCACTATTCAACCTGCCTGCTTAACAGTAATCTTAATATTCTTAACAGTAATTTCAATCTACATCATTTAAAGTGATTTGAGATATAAGCCAGGAGGAACGCTTACTGACTGTGAAGTTCCATAAAAACACCACAGATCTGCGCATTACTTCTCAACGTGGCTTTATAAGACGCCTTTAAAATCCCTAGCCCCCAATAAGACATATTTACAGTGAATAAGCAAAAGATCTCAATATGAATGTTCCTAGAATAAAACAAGCAGTAGTAATATTCACAGACCTTTCCCGCTCCTCAGTTGTTACATAAGGCGCCCCTATTTCGGGTGATGTAAACTGCGCAGTGCTCCTTGACTTGTACATGAAATGCCAGAGATCAGGAATGCCTGTCTGATCTGCAATAAAGGCAGACTTAAGTTTGTGAAAACAGGGGGAAAACCGTTGAGAAACGCGAGCCAATACATATAAGTAGAATTGATAACAAATAATGACTACTAGCGAGTTTCGGTGACTAATTTTATAACAGTTCTTTATTTATCACTAGATTGTATTCTAGGCGACAGATTTTATAGATCACATAAAAAAGCTATGATGACATAAGACATCATGATCTTGATGACAAATTTGAGAAGGTATATGTCATCGATATGGAAGATCGTCTTTTGGACACAGTTTACAGAGACAAAACAATACCACTACCTCGAAGGCAGTAACATTAGTTCTCACCTATAGTGTAACTTTTCTTCCTGTTTGCTTTTGTAATGGCTTCCAAGCACTTGTGCCGTTCAAGTCGCTGTAAAATATTTAACAATGTCAACACCAGAAAAACACCGAACTGGAACAAGACCGATGTCACTGAATAGGCCGATTTCAAAAAAAATTATGTTCACTTTAATCGCCAAGTGCATCGACGTACCACTTCCATCAGGTGACTGGGCGGGGGGCAAAAACATCAAATCAAAGCCAAATCTCAGTTAGTTCCAAAGAATACCCGAACACAAATGATGAGCAATCGGTCCTAAAATGCACTTGCAATAGATTGAATCATGTTTCCCCATTTGATGCATGACTTTTTCACTAGAATACTCCCGAATCCACTGTCATCAGTCTTTTGTTTCATTTTTCGAACAGTCAATGAGCTTAGAAAAGCAATTTTGAATTGCTCATTTAGAAGAACAGCAAACAAGCATACAGGGATCCAATTATGCATCTAGTAGAATAACCTAATCAAGAGGTATTTTGTTTCGTTTGCTTGTATTAACAGCGCAGTCTTAGCTGTGAACATGAAATCTATCAGGTTACTTTAAAAGTCGTAAGATACGATGAGTCCGTATTCAACTCTCCACAGTATAAGATGATTCTAGTATCAGATGGACATATCAGGTCATTATTTCTATTTGTTGCTGCCTAAAATTTTCTTGATTCCAAGTAACTGCATTATCAACGAACACAAACCTCTTTAATCTTTTCCTTGCACTCTGATAATTCGAAAAACGAGTTTCTGTCAATTGACAACAGCAACAGACAGGCAGGGCAATTGTCATCGAAGTAAGAAACATAAGCATGAAGATATCCGGTGTTATCGAACTTGGGCAGACAGATTGGAGTCCACGACTCTGCAGTCCGAAAGGCTGTTGATGCACTTACAAGGTTGAATATCAAATGGAGATCTACAAAGAAGATATAAAATGGATTATAATAAAATCCTGTAAAACCCTTAGACCCGAGTGAAATTTTAAGACCCGACGCAAGTATGTCTGGTAAATAATAATGGGAAATATATTAAATACAATTGGTTACTGGCTTTGAAAAAAGCAAACATTTTACGACATACTAAAAGCTTTTTCGTCTGACACTCCTCAGAGCATAAAACGTCAGAATAAGGTTCCGAAAGAACACGATGGAAAATATATACCCAGTTGTGGATCGAAATAGGCCAATCAGAAAAACGCAAGCACAAGACCGGTATAGTTGACCAATCAGTGCCGCGAGCCTAAAGAAAAATTACCAATGGAGTCGAAGAGAGAAAACGAACTCCTTCTGTCTACACAATGGCGGCTTTTTCGTTTTTTTGGAACCTTATTCTGACGTTTTATGTTCTGAGGAGTGTCAGACGAAAAAGCTTTTAGTATGTCGTAAAATGTTTGCTTTTTTCAAAGCCATTTTCAAATTCTGTACCGCAAAAAAATTGTTCACAATTGGTTACCCAAAGATTAGGACGCATTACCCAAAGATTGGAGAATAGTTTTCTCAAATGTTTGCTTTTTTCAAAGCCATTTTACAATTGGTTAATTTTTCTCAACGTGCTTTCATATTCACCATTAAAGACTAGAAATCAGTAGAAAATGTTGTCCAAACATTTTAGGCTAGAGTTAAACAAAATAGAGAAGCTTGTGCTTGGATACTGACCTGAGGGGTGCAAGATGAATTTCTTCGGTCTGACCATAGTCACTAGTTGGTTATGGGCCACAACTATAGCAAATATCAGGTCCTGAACACATAAATAGAAATGCAATACATCAAATAGACAAAACAGGCGAAGAGCAAAAAATTTGAGAGCGCAAATTTGCTTTTTAGGAAATAGAAAGCTGTATTTTAGGAAGCTGTATTATTGACCGCTAGATAGGATTTATATCCAGTGGTAGTGGTATCAAACCTCTTCACGAGCATAACCAGATCGACAGGTTTGGTTGTTATGTCAAGGATTCTTTATTTTGGACGTAAAAGGGAATATTTAAAGAACTGCAAGTTTAGATATTTTACACAAAGGAATGCATATTTTGAATGAATCATTAGCACAGGCCGTTAAATTGTAGAAGATTTTATGAATTTGCTACCCGTGGTTTTCAGAAAATTGCGAGAAATCCTCACAGGTTCCCACCCTCATAGCCATACTTAGGCTTCACCTCTTTTTTATCCCATATAAAAGTTTGCAAGAACGACGTACTAGCTGACGAACTACTTTGCAACACTACGAAGACGATACCAGGAGAAGCAAAATATCATGTCTACTCTCTGGCTCTTAACATGGATCTAAAACACAACTACAAAATGATTTATACTTATCTAGCACAAAAATGATTTTACAAAATGAAAAAAAATGCTTTTATCGAGAAAGAAGAATTACAAGTTTTTGTTTCTTATTCAAAACGTGTGATTTCATCTTCTGTCACCCTAATCAATGGCTTTATGCGTTGCCACGAATTACGTCCGAAAACTTTTGTCCGCGAATGCAACGTTGCATAGAAATGCATCAAGGGCAAATATGGATAGTGAAGGCACGTTGAGACTAGCTCAACCTGAATGCACAAGATTTTGGTTGAGGCTTTTGTATGGCAGGAGATTTAGTATATGAACTATGAGAAAACAATTAGCAAACTCATCTTTGTAGGTCTATGCGCAAAAATACCTGATTGTGTACAAGTTGGTTGGGCCAGATTACAAAATCTGTATCATAGTGAACCAGGATTAAGTGCTTATCTCACAATTGTATTTAATAACAGAAACCAAATAAAGAAGAAAAGACCTTGGCTCTCGCTTGCTGCAATGTTTGTCCTATGATATCTCGCACTGAACCGGGTAAAGATAAACATCGAACCTGCAAAGTAAAAAAAGTCTCTATGAAAACGTCGTACAATGTCTTGCATTTGAAGGTACATAAAAACAATAATCTATACACGGCCACCGAGAGGGGGGACAGGAATTGTAATAATGGAGTAAATCAAACGTAACAAAAATATGCCCAAAAAATAGCAAAGCGATTGCAAGCAAATGGCTACATGAAACATCCTGAAATGTATTTTAAGCCAATCTAACGGCGTGGTGGTCGCGAAAATTGTCTGTCGCTTCGCTTAAAGGGTTCTCGCATTCCAGTTTTACTCAAGGGCCTGCGAAACCTTTCAACGGCCCTGCATCTATACAAATATGTCTGGGTTACAAGAGCTTTACCCAAATCAAAGAAAAAAGTGACATAGTGAAAAGCAGACTAAATAAGCTATAGATGAAAGACGATTTCAAAATATTTATAACAATCAGAATTAGAATGCTGCTGGATTTCGCTCATTTTAACGAACCTAGTTATTTGAAAGTCTCTATTCCTTTTCTTAATATTAAGAAGTTGCTTCCTGTAATAGCTCCTGTCCTTGCTTGAATAATTCGTACATTTTTCTTCATATCAATTAAGTAATCTTACACTGTCAGAAAAAACCTTAGAACAATTTGAAATTATCTTGGTTATAGATGGGAAAAAAAGAGCAAAACACTCACCGCTCCAAGAAGAAAGCTCGGGTCTGTGCTCATCAGATTCATCAAATTGTCAATGAACTTTTCTGTTCCTTTTTTGAAAAAAATCGAGAAATTACAAGAGGAATCAATTAATAATTAGTGATGCAGAAAAATTCGCTATTGTGATGACACTCATATCCAGACAGAATCCATTATTGCAAAACGTTTTGTGTTCAGACAAAACGACCGTTTTTGTCATAAATTTGTTATTATAGAAAAAAGTGCGAAATATACCTGCCAGTAATTTCCGTAAATCGTAATTTCGTCTCTGTTCAAAAACCCTGCACAGCTGACTGTGTGTTAAGACACTGAGAATTTGGTGGTAGACGTAATTCAGTTGAACGAGAAGCTACAAGAATAGAAATAATTACACGCTTAATGTAACGATAACCTGCCGATCTAAACAACAAACCAATCTTAGAATACCTTAATTGACATACCCATTTGCTGTAGCTTTACGAAAACCATGACGTCATACGATTTGCAATTTTGCAAGCAGAGGCTGGCGACTGGACTGAGTCTCGATTGAAATTCTGATACTTCACAGGAATTAAAACATAATCATCTTCGTTTACCAATTGTAATATTTTATTGAGCCGTACTGTTTATGAAATTTTCAATCAACAACTTATTAAAAGCGGGAAAATTTTATAAAAAATGTTATTTCATAGCGATATAATATACTAAGCAGCTCGGGCAGTGTGGAAGGCCTTCTTCAGACAAATAATCGAATAGATTTTCGAAACCGCCACTCGACACTAGAAACGAGCAAAAAAACTTGCTGCAGGAGCAAAAAATTTAGGTTTAATGAACTTTTTTTTAAACAATCTAGGCCTATGTATCCCCACAAGGTGGTAAAAAGTTAAAAACACTTAAACTTTCGTATCATAACCATAAAACCATTAGATTTTTACAATTTTCTTGTATGTTACAGCAAAATGTGTAAAAGAGTTGTATGGCCAAAATTTCTAAAAAGTCTTTGAAAATTAATTGCAAAAAAAAATTGTTTAACGTTGCCCCAATACTTTTTGAACGGAAGTGTATAAATATATCGAATTGTACAATTTTCTTGGTTATTAAGCAGGGAGTTATCTAGCGCATACGACGTGAAGCACCATTACATTGTTTGATTTTAATCATATTTTTGAAAATTATAAATTCAAAATTAAAATCTCATTTGAATACGTAGAAGACTGGAATTTATTACCCCACGGTGACAGTAACAATACAAACCTGTGATGGCGAATCGTTGCCATAGCAAACAGCCACTAGTATTAGCGGGCCACGAACAACGAAAACGAACTTGTGCTTTCCAGCGCAAATAACCCTGGGAGATAAAACACTCTTTTCAGTCAATGCTACAAATGGCTCGATGCAAGATGAAAATGGTAAAATATAGTAGAACTGCGTAGTATTTACCAAGGGCAAACAAAGTACTCGGCAGAGATGAATAAATGATTAGTTCTTTGAAAGGTCTATATCATAGCACTTAGAAGATAGCATATATTCAGCCAAGTAAAACACAAAAAATATCATTAGGCCTAAAATAAAAATGGTCCAGTAATCTGTTCTCGTGGCATTTTCATACCTACAGATGCTTTACTTAGGATGTTTATATTCAATCATAAACGTAGTGAGTGTATCATACCGAATATTGTCATCATTATCCTGTACAAACGAAACAATGGCTTGCATCACCCCCATCATTGTTACGAGCTTCTCTTCATTTCCATACCTAGAAACGAACAATTTAACAGAGACTGTAATTTAACAGAAGGCAGTTTTCTCAGATAAACAGCAAAAACTCAACAAAAAATGTTTGTTTCCAACTACTTTGCTTCGATGCAAAACAAATGTAATCCATTTGAAGCAAAAATTTGCTTTACTATGAACGTTCTCATTTGCCACTAATTTTTGTGTTTACAATTAGCACAAAAAATCATTAAAATAACCCATCTTTCAAAAAAGCTAAATTCCTATACGTTCCCCTCAGCAATATACCAGAGATTTTTCAAGCAAATGCAGTGGCATTTAGCATTACCTTACATTACATTATATCACATTACATAGTACAAAGTGAGCTAGAGAAAAAGAGAAAGCAGGATACAGAGATATTGTAATAGGATATAGAAGTGCACAAATTGATTTTTGTGACATACACAAGTTAGTCATGGACTGAAGTGAAGAAAGAGACGATGAAAAGTATTTAAACACAATACATGGAACGTCATTACCAGGGATGACGTCAAAGGGGGGTATGGGGTACTGTACGCCCCCCCCCAACTGTAGCGTATTACCATTTCTGTAGCAGCTGCATTTTCAAAGTATGGCACTAAATTATGAATAGTGAAATAGAAACGCATTTAAGCAGCATATCAGATTATTTATCTAAGATGACTTATGACCACACTCTTAAAGTGTGAGAAACGCACAAAAATTTTTTTTGGCTTCACGCCTGGTCATTAGACTTAAATGTGCTTGAGATATGTCCCAACACTTGAAATACCTTGTGTAGATAGGTTTTCCTGCCTCACTCAGAATGAAAACATGTTTCTTATGGAGTACCCAGCCAGGTTCGCTTGCATCTAAAAAACAAGGGCTAACAACTTAAAAATATTTTAATGAATCACAGTCTTTTATGTTGTTGATGACTTTGTAATCTAAAACTTCACAAAGGGGGGAATCATTTTGATAATTTAAGTATTATCAAATGGTTCAGAAAATGTAAAAATACTATCCAAATACAAATATAACTAATTTAATACTCAAATGCTACTTCTCATCTGTCTTCAGCATGTTAGAATTTGAACAAAGAACCATGCTACAGACTTATGTGTAAAGGATTGAATGTAATGAAGGCAAATTTTCACCAGAATATGAATGGTGTATAAACATGAAAGTTCAACATAGAAGAGTTTTATGAACAACTTTTAACAGTATTACTATGGTGTGCTAATCTAAAAGTAAACTCACACCTTCTGAGGTTGAATCTCTTTCAGCTTCCAAAACTGTTTCTGCCCTTTGCTTTCTCACTTCTAAAAATTAAACAAATTCAATTTAACATGCAATGCAAGTTCTATTACTGTCAGCTATGAGATTCCTAGCGACAAAATGACAGTCAACACTATAGCAAAAATCTAAAATTCTGGCTAAAACAGCACATTCAGACTTAATCTAATCCTACTTCTACATGTTATGAACAAATGTTTATGAAAATTAAATATTAATGAAAGAAAATTTCAAAAGATTACACATTCTTACACTGCACATTTTCATAAGAAAAACCCAGATCTGAGAACAGGACTGATGATATGTTTACAAAACCCTTTGAGTAGCATTTAACAATGGAACACAAAGCAATTGACCCACTTATAATAATAAAACAGCACTGAATACTCTCTTTCCATTTCTGGACAATGGATAGTGGTTGAAGATATTCAAATTCTCACCATCTATGTCTACTTCTGTGGAGCCTGTTCGATGGTCTTTTGTTGGACTGCTGCTAACAGGAAGCTCAAACACATCTTCTCTTTCTTCTGGTTCATTTGCAGACACTGGATGAAAAAATCATATAATTATTCAATAAGTATCCAATTAACAATTTCTTGCAATAATAAGAGTAAAAATGTGATAATGGTAGTCTTAAACATGAGATAGAGGCATTTTAATTTTGAGAAAATTATAACAGACTGACAATATATAATAAGATAACATTGGTTCATTAGAAATTTTGAGGAAACACAAGTCAACTAAAAGACAACAACATCTTCAAACATAGCTGTCAAGTTTATGTTCCCAGACTTGTGAGATTGATTGTTTCAAATAACTTTATTTGTTTCTATTGTATTTTATATTGTTTCCACCTTCTAGAATGCATGAGATTCACAAATTGTGCAAATATGTGAAGTGTACCTCAGAAAAGTTAGAAATTGACACATACCTGATTACAATGGTATTGGCGGCATTTAGTCAAACATTATTTTATCAATGTGCCAATGTAAAGCTGGCAAAGAATGGCATAATGTCTAAATGTTAGTGCCAAAAATGCAACGACAGTCATTTAAGCCATTAATAGGCCTTTGCCTGATGATCATGGAAACATGTTGTTTTATCCTATTGAGTTAGAGCTGCCTAGTGTATCCTAATAACTGTTACATTTGCACTTTAATAAAAGTTACAAGATTTCACTAAATGTCACAATTACCACTGTATTCAGGTGTTAAGTTTCCATCTCAAAAAAATTAATGGGAAACACATTAGGAACATTGGTTTTCCATTTGAGAATGATTAGCTGAAGTAAGAAAAACATATCAATTAATATGTTAATTACCATCATTGTCATAAGAATCCGAGGTGGATTTCCTTCTAACTAAAAATTCTTCATCAATATTTTTCAAACTGATGTCATTGCTGAGGTCTTCAAAAGACTCCGCTGCAAAAAGGGTAGTGTCCAGTTTCCTAAAATCAAAATACATATAAACATAATATAATGATTGAAAGACCATAAATGAAATGCTTTTGAGAGAATATAAAAAATGATAAATAATCTACTGAGTGAGCATATGCATTTTGTAACTTTTGTAAATACTACTGAGTGAGCTTAGGGTAAAATGTCCATTTGATAGACTTGCACTAGCTGTGAAAGTGCCTCTATATAACTAGGCTCTCAGCAAAAACATGTCCTAAATTCCAGTTAGGTTAAAGCCAAATTGGAAACTGTGGGATCTTCAATATGTATAGACCAAGCTTCATCTATTGGGTCATGACTAAAATCAACAAAACTTTTTTGAAATGTAAGTGTTGATGATTACAATTGTGGATTTCAATTATTAGTCTTGCATGTAACTTTGAGTGAGTGTGCAAGTTTCCAAACTTTCCCAAATACCAGACTGGAAATTTGGCACACCTGGACTGCTTTCCCATATTTAACAAGCACACTTTATGTTTGAGGCTAATATCAGTTTGAATAGTTGAGCATGAGCTGCTTACATAGTTGCTAATGATCAATTTTTTAATCAAAAATAAAACTAAAAACTTTCAGTAAAAGATGTTTGTGGCCAAGACTTTTGTCAAGAAATTATCAAACAAAACAATTTGCAGGATGTTTGGGACTCATATGTTAGACCTTATCGAGCAATCGACATAACTTGATGCTTCCCGCCTGCAATATTTTACACAATTACCCTGCTCCTGGCTCCTCTCCTTGTTCCACATCTTCAACTTCCTCGCTTACATCAATCTCCCTCTTTGCTGCTTCTTCTGCCATCGTCCGCCATTTGTACACAGTCCAAAATGAATCTCGTTCTCATATCTGGGAAGGAGGTTTTCACTGCATAGCACCCCGGCGCTCCGGCATAAAGTTCAGCTTTCCCTCCCAGTTTTTCAATTTTTCTGGGCATTGATGCATTTCACTTTGATTGCGACCAAATGCATTGAAAACACAGACGTTGAAACCGTGGAGCATAGGGGACCCCGACTTTTCAGAAACAGAGTAAATGTATCTTTTCAAGCTTACGGAGATACCCCTTTTTTGCTTGTATATACTAGCCTGCGTCACAGTGATGGTCTGTAACGCAGGCTAGTATATACCCCCATTTCAAAATGCTCCCTACGAATGAAAAACAATGGAAAGATAGTTCGAATAAAGTTTATGGGGGTGGGGGGGCTACTGTGATATGTAGCTAGCTGAAATTTATGCCCAACATTTTTGGTTATCAATGTTCCCCCAAGGTTGCCGTGTCTCACGGTTTGGCCGTGAGACTCACAGATATTCACCTCTTCTCACAGTCTCGAGACGGGAGTTACTTTTTTCGCGGATTTCTTCCTGGGCCTCATTCTTCTTTCAATTCAAATCAAAGGCCTCAGTGGTTGCTGAACCCATTCCATTCCACTGCATTGTTTATGACAATCACTTGCCCAGACCTGCTGCGCGAATGATTGTCAAACGCGTTAATGTATCAGTATTATACATTATTATTGTTCATTGCTTCGATTGCATATTCTTACGTTTAAAAGCCTCTGTGTTTTTCTGGAATGTTTTAAACGTTAAATAAACAAATGTTTAGGCATTCTGAATGGTCTAGTTTTAAGCCATTTGAGCACTCCAGATTTACTGAAATTCAGAATTCTTCTGCCTCCAACCCTGGACCCCAGTTCCATATTGTTCACTAGCTGCGCTCATCAAATCTCACATGTATTATTTTCCACAACTTGGCAACTTTGTTCCCCTACCAACCACTGTGTCTAGACGAAGAGCACTAGTCGAGGGCGATAAAGCTGTACCCAGACTAATAAAGCCATTCATCTTAAAAGTAAAATCGATGTTCAATTAACAGGGTTCCCTATATCAACAAGTCGGAAAACTCGAATTAATTTCTCCTGTCCATGTTGTAAATATTCTGCTTATTTGTTCGTGCAATCGAATCACAGTTAACATTCTTTTCAAACTATCAGAAAATAAAGGAATTAAGATAGAGAATGAAAATTACTTTTTGCCGGTCGGTCATAAAGTGCTCGATACCGTATAGGCAGAACTGTACACGCTTGGTGTATAGAACAGAACAGTTCTTAGTTGCTACCCAGATTTTAAAATTTATCCAAGTTGCGAAAAAAAAGATAGTTGATTTAGCTAAACTTCTGAAACTAGAAAAATATCCCATATTTTAGCGGTAAAGTTCATAGAAATGCTATCGTCCATCATTGACAAATTACATGAACATAAATTTCCTAAGTGAAAAATAGACCGCCCTCGTCAATTAAACTGCAGCAAAAAAAATTCCCTGGCAGAGCAAGACGTAAACAGGAGACGTTTATTTCAGTGACAATTCATATAACAATTCAACAATCTTTAAGATATTTACAACAATATCAAAAAATATAAATTCTAGGCCTACGTAAATTTAGTACGACCATAAAACGATGCCCATTACAAGCTCATGTAATTTGTACATTTTGATCAAAATTTAAACACAGAACGTTACTGAGAATTAATTTTTACAGCTAATCCAAAATATAAAACGGAAACGTTGCTAAGAATATTATGATTAAATAATTATTGGGCTTTTGTCTGCAAAATGAAAAAGCAACCCCTGAACCAATTTTAGACAACTACACCCAAACTCAGTGGGCATCTGACTCTAATATGGGCTCAAAACGGTGTATGCTGAAGTATGGTTTTGCGAAATGTATACCCAAATGGATAAGACTACCAATACAAAATCTTGGAATATTATTCAAAGCTATGTACAAATGCATAAATGTTTGTAAAAGTTCTTTGATCCAACGACTTTCTCTATAATTCTTCATTGCTTGTTTCTTGAGCAGCGTCCTACGCTTGCCAAAGCGTGGTATCTTCGCCATCAAAGGTATTTCCAACTCCTTTAAAGGTATTTCCAAGTAATGAACCTACTCCAGTTGTAGGGTTCACCGTCTAAGAGTTCTATAAACACGGCTAGCGGGCAGTGGACACTTTTGCCATGATAATACTACATGAGACATTCAAATTTTTCGACGACTATTAACAACGAAATATAACAGGCTATATCATGTATCACTAAAACCATTACAATAGTCGAACATGTTATTTTATACACGGACAGATTGACCGTTGGCAATTTTCCTTTCAGATAGAATAATGTAAACCTGATTCAAACAAGTTTGTTTTTCTCCTTTAACAAATGGATTGGCTTTGACAAAGCAGAGTGGTGGGAGACTGGTTATGACATGTCGGACTATAGTCGTTAGAAAGAAAACCTTAAAGATAGAACAAAATATCCATGAGAAAGAGCTAAAGTCAAAGAATGAAGTAGAAGGCCTGTAAATGGAGAGTTAGGCAGAATTTAATCATGCGATAGCATGTATTTATGTAAGGCATCCAGTTCCATTCATTGATTGTGTGATTTACTTAGGCCTGGGGCCTGCATGCATTTCTACTTATAATCTGCAATCAAAGAGCGGACAGCTCCTGCTATCTGAGTAATGATCTGACGTAATCCATGACCAAAATCCCAGAAGGCGTTGCGGTTGTAGCAATCTCCAGTATCCTCGTCTGTATTTGCCTAGCGTCCCGGCCATGTGCGATTTCAAAAAGAACAAACTAAAAAAGAAAACATACTGCCTAAGAGGAACATTCCAACAGCCATGCATAGTGTTTACATCAGTTCAACGGAAAAGAAACGATGAAAAGAACGAATAACAAAGAGGAAGGCGTTCCAAAAGAAGCTTTTTAACTGAGTCATAAAAGGAGTGGATTCAATATACGTATTAACATAAATACTGAAATGAAAGGAGTGTCGTGTATAAACCAGTAAAACCACATGGATAAGATCATTTGAACCTGGTAAACTGGCAACGAAATTCCCTTACAATTTGACAAGCAAACTTTAAAACATCTTTTACGACTTATGTTTACAATTCAAGTATTGATACGCATTTTGCCAATAGAGATATAAATTCAAACACAATAAAAATATCAAAATGTCAAATAGAATGAATAGTAAAAAAATAAGCATCAAAATAGCGATTTAGCCGGGGTGAAAATGATTTGCTATTTTCGATTTCTACATTTTGCTTGCAGTCTTCAGTGTGAAGAAACGTTCAAATCTTATCTGATAAAACTGACATCTTTCCAAAGGGTTGCAGAGAAAGGCAGCATTTTAGTTGCTTCTTCATATAACCAACGGGCCTAAAAACAATTTTAACTATTTTACAGGGCGTACCAACACGAAATGCGAATAATACAGAAATTTAACGAATATAGACATCAATGTGAGGCAAATTTAAAAAGGAATCTACATATCCATAAAACATACCACCTTGATCTGATCCAAGAGCGTATTGAAAAGGGCACGTTAGGACCATTCTGCTTCGACATGTTTACTACTCGTTCCCATGGCAATTCACAGAGTTTTAATAGAGCATGGAGACACACAAGAAATCATAGTTTTAACTGCATTCAAACACAAAATATTGTATGTAGGTTCAAGATCATAAATCAAGATCAGAACTCGAATTTAAAAAACTGTAATTGCAATCAACTTACTACGACGTATTTCGAATTAAAAGCAGGGGCGGCGTGGGGTGGTATTAAAGGTATTAGTCTAATACCATTTTATTTTCAAAGGAAGGCGACTTTGGGTCTCTGAGATTGCAGGAAATTTATTTTGCTTTTTGTACGCTGCCACTTTTTCACAACAATTTTATCGATGCGACCAGCTCTATTCATATAGCCAAGCAATATTCGCTTTTCTGTTCGTTGAATGAAAGCTTTCCTAATCCTCATTGAAATCTTTGAAAAGTGTAATCCATGCCGTAATCAGCAGCCGTGGCCATGGTATTAGCCTCCAAAAACTAATACACTGCCCCGAAATTTCTTTTGTCTGTTGTGGTCTGCATGACGTGAATTTCTCTTGTTGAGCCATGGTCGAAGAATGGGTGAACAGCAGTAAGGTATTAGTTTTTCATTTCTAATACTACGAGGGCCACTGTCAGTGGAAGGGACGGTGGAAAGAGCCCCAGCTCTATTCTAAGGCCTCAGCTTATAGAAAAAATATTTCTGGAAATTAACTTTATGAATTTACAAAATGTAGCTGTACTTTGCTAGCAATGCCTTTGGATGGATAATTTGATTGACAAAATTTAGACACTGAATATAAAGAGCAACAGTCATGAAATAATTTGTTTAAGCTAAAGGCAGTTGTAAAAGTTGTTTTGTATGAACTGTATGTTTTGTAAAACTTCGATTCTATATGATTGTAGAGTCATAGGCAACATTCTCACATTATTTCTCTCGGTTTCTCAAATCAAATGATACATCTTACGTTTTTTTGCTGCATTACTCTAAAGTAAATCGCTCGCTTTATCGTAATAGAATCTCATTCGCGGGCCAAAAGCCTCATGGTATTAGAATTAATGGGCTAATACCTTGGGGCTCCATTACTGGGCAGCAAACCGCTGTATCAAAACACGATTTCGCTCGAGAAACTTGCCGCAGCCATAATTCATTTGTATTTCGTAGGACCGATCCTTCACCCAAAACTAGTAGGATGAGCTACATTACCACAGGTTCATCAGTGTCTGGGGGGAGACAACGGGGGCCAGTGCCTTCAAATAATTTTGTAAGATATGGTATTGCCAAAAGCTATTTTAAACCATCATATCGAAAAGGTCATTTTGCCCACCTTCTTAAATAAGAACATATAAGCTCCACCCCTGTTAAATAGTTTCAGGACCTTGCAGGGGGACCTTCTTATGTCTTAATTTCGGAGGCTAATACCAATACTTTTCTACTCCCAGCCGCCCCTGATTAAAAGGCAAATAAAATTAAGGTATTTTACCCCCTTTAGCAGGGACAGAGAAGGAATTGATGGATATGGAATCGTACAGCTCACTTTTCTCGACCAAAGCATATATTATTCTTCACACCAAATTGTTTGAGAAAATAAAGATCATTGAAGAAAATACTGATTGACAAGAACAGCATCTCAAAAGATGCAAATGAAAAATAAAGTATTTCAAAGAAAGGACGGGATACATGTTCTCTCTGCAACCTCACCTCTTTAATCTTCTTGCTCTTTAATTCAACTGATAATGCCCTTATGAGGAATAAAAACTCAAGTCTAACAAAAAAATTAGGGCAAGCTTTCTCAATTCTTTCATATCACCAACATTAAATTTACGAATGAAATCCGTTGGTTGGAGTTGTCTTAACAAAATTGCAAGGTAATGTCTTGTTAGCAAGTTTGAGTTAACTTAAAAAACATTTTTTGTGATGACCATGATAACTGATAAAAATGACGATAATGATAAGGGAATATGACGTTGATGGTTGGTGATTGATGATTGGCGATGACGTTGACGATTGATGATTGGCGATGACGTTGACGATTGGTGATTGATGATTGGCGATGACGTTGACAATTGGTGATTGATGATTGGCGATGACGTTGACGATTGGTGATTGATGATGATGTCGATGGTTGGTGATTGATGATTGGCGATGACGTTGATGATTGGTGATTGATGATTGGCGATGACGTTGATGATTGGTGATTGATGATTGGCGATGACGTTGACGATTGGTGATTGATGATGATGTCGATGGTTGGTGATTGATGATTGCTATGACGTTGACAGTTGGTGATTGATGATTGGCGATGACCCCAACGGTTGGTTATTGATGATTGGCGGTGATGTCGGCGGTTGGTGATTGGTGATGATGATTATGATGACTTGTAAAGGCTTGCAAGATGCAAGGAAAGGTAGAAAATAATGGCCTGTCGATTGAAAGCCGAACTGTGAAAATGCCAAGCTGATACCATCAGATACATTCTGGATGGCAATGACAACAGTAGGAGTTAACATGTAGAAAACTTACATCTTCCACATTGAATATGAATGAGGACAGGATTTGAGAATGAATCCATACACAGTTCGCGCCAATTCGCTGCTCCCACTTGCAAGGGCACATTGACACGTCCTGGTGATGACATAATTGGCAAAAGATAATTCTCAACAAGTAGAGCTATTTTTTGTTAGAATGTATGGGACAAAAATACGAAAGTCAATAAAAAACGAAATAAGGGGCTAGCAGATACATTGAAGGCACTATATCCAGACGCATTTTGCTGGCTATTTGAATTTCCCATTGGTTGGACTACACAATAGACCTATTATAACGTATCCAATCAGCACGTAAGGCTAATTCTCAGTGTTTTCTTGATCATAATTGCGCTGCGAAGCCTATCGTTAACTCTGAACGGTTAACGGACGGGACACAGCGCCTTTACAAAAATTGCATACAAAACGTCAAAGAACAACAAATTAAATCTCAAATTCACCGCAAAGCCAATTTCGCATTTGTTGGCATCATCTTCAAATCTTCCTTTAAGTATTTAATTTCATCTGGTTCCCGAATGTACTGCAGGCAAATTGCAATAACCTGAAAATTGAAAACAATTGGAAAAGAACGCGAATAGTATCGGGTAAGTATATTTTAATTCAGACCTCTACTTTGTGGAAACAGACTGTCAAAGATGTACCTTTAGCTGCAAGTCCATCTGAAGACGTGAAGAATAGAAACAAACGATTTCTCCTTAGGTAGTTCAGTTTTTTTACAGCACCTAAGATATCATCCTTCTAAATCATTTCTACTTGAGAAATCTTTGTTTTTCTCTAAAAAAAACCTACCAAGATACAATATATCTTCCAATTATTATTATAGCGTCTAAAAAAGTTGCTGCCTGACAAAACAAAAGCAGAAACCGAACTCACCTTGTTATGAAAAGTATAATCATTCCAAAACAGGTTGTGATGGTATGGGATACTCTTAGATGATGGGATGCAAGCGAGGCACTGTCTGCCCGAATCTAAGAGCGACTTGATTGCAACGTCGTTCAGGGAAGATCCAGTAAATGCTCTTTGCTTGAAATGAAGATATTCCAGCCACAAGATTTCACGATTTTCTCTTGTTGTATAAGAATTGACAGCAATCTCAAAAGCTTCCTCTGCTCCAGAGGTGTACAACGGGGAATCGGCTCCAGTTTTGGTCAATTCCAATAGCAAACTTAAGAAAATGGAAACCAATTATTACTTTCATTTACGTTGTACCCTTATATCTGTAAAGACATATGAAAGCACAAACTGTTATTTTCTAACTGCTTAAAAAAGAGCGAGACGGACGAGTAGATAAAAATATCATAAATGGTCTCGGGATGACTTTCCAATAACAGAGACTACATACCAGAAGTTCAACCAAAGATAGGCATATTCCCTGCTTTCTTTAGCTATCTTTTTATCCTTTATAACCGCCTTTGAGTTGGTCACAAGTTCGTTCGAAATTCCTAGCAGTCGACGGTACAAGCGGATTGATTCTGAAACAGAAATGCTCTCGATCTTCTGTTCTTTGCCTCGAGAATCAAGTTCAAATTTCTGTTCTATCGCATCTGTTAAAAGTTGAACAGCTATTTGCTCTGTTCCCTGTTAAAGATAGAAAACAGCATCAGAACAAATTAAAGAACCAAGCACGAGTTAAATTGCGGCTTCATTGGCCACAACAGAACACAAAATCATGAAACAACGCAGGATCTGAAGCGCGTAGATTTGAGAAACGATGAGACTAAAAGCTCATATAAGATTCAAAATTGTCCAAGCTAATCCTATATTCAAATCAACACTATCGTCTAGGCTAGGGTTGATCAAAATATACATTACTGATGATACCTTTGCAAGTGATATAGGGAATGTGACGTAAGTGTGGCTAATGTCAATGGGAATAATGCAAGGGAAAACCAAATGAAGATAGATACAAATCCAATGAATGGAGAAGTGATAAAAAACTTGCTAGATTAAAAAAACAGACCAAAGCTGATATCACGTGATAACAAAACTAGTGGAACCTTAGCCAATAGAAATGTGGCATAATTGTGAATGCACTCTTCGCTGCGAAGGAGCACAAGGTTGGTTATCTCGGCAACAACGCCTTGCTGTAGGACTGCCGAGTTCCTCCTCAGTGTTTCCAGCAACATCAATGAAAATGAAGGCCGGTGTGCGAAGCGTTTGGAAAGCTGGTTAGCAATGTCGACAGCATTTTGCTGTTGCCCCGAGGTGATTTCCAGCTGGATGCTGTTCGCATACAATTGCATAATGTTTTGATCCTGGCACTCCTTGAATTCAGGATGCTCTTCCAATGCTTTTGATGCATCTAAAACACAAAGCAAAGCCTGAACAATTAGTATTTTCTTAGTTACATCAAATCAATACAAAAACAGCAAAGGCTTATTTAACACTGGCACCAGAGGCTTATTTGTTTAAATCTACATTTGTTTAAAGCCTTTGATCTCATACAGCCTGGTTAAAAGTTGAATTTTCGTAACACACATGTTTCAATTTTAAACAACACATTTTACTGAAAAACTGCAAACGAAACGAAAGACAACTTATTTTCAAAAAAATATTTTCTTAAAGACAGTTGACATATCATCAGGGGTAAAGCTTACAAACAATCAAATTGCTTTCTTTATCTTTGACGACATAAATGTCCACTTCTTTAATCCCCCTCCCCTCACGTTGCCACTAGTAAAATTAAGCCAGAAATCTACTTCGCGCACCTTTGAACAGACTTCGAAGAAGTGTATCATTTCTAACATTGCCTGGCTTCCAGTCGAAAAGTCCCACAGCCTTGCTCACTATCCTTGACGGTCCGCAGTCAGAAGGGTCAAACAGTGCTTGCGGAAGCTTGCTGAAAGCTACCAGAGAAATATGACAAAGCCACAAAAGGACGAGGTCGGATGGGGAGAGATCTCTAGATATCTTGGGTACATTGATTGGTAGATCCTGTGAGCCATTTGCCAAGCCCAAGGCTGATTGTATCACAGTGAGGGCTGATTGCTTTTCATGCCTCTCTGTTTCTAATTTAAGGATGTATAATACTGTCTCCAACAGATGATGGGATCGCACTTCAAACGCATCTCCATTGTCAGCGATTTCCAACAAGAAACCAAGGATATCAAGACAAATCTCGATTTTATCATCATAGCTCTTCTCCAGCTGTAAACACTTCCACCATACTGCATACGAGCGGCAATAGTCCACTGCTTGAACGAACATCTCCCTTAGCTCAACAACGTTATTTCGCTTGGAGAATATATCCAGGTATATCATCCATAGATCCTGGAAAAAACCAAGCAATTAAAAATCAAATAATTCTGAAACAAGTAACTGGAAAACGTTTATGGCAGCCGAAGACGTTTAATAGGTTCTTTCACTGGGTGACTGCCTAATTAAAAATCATAGCTTTTTATAAATCAATGTTTTTACCAAAAAACGTATGGTAAAGAAGCAAACATCAAAGGGAATTATGAAAAGCTGTTAAAGGCAACAAAGGCAGAATTGCTGAAAGGCCGTCCCAGAAATGGCCAACTTTCAACCAGAGTGAGGAGAGACACCAGCTCTCTGTAATTCCAGGCATAGGAATCACGAGGTGTGGTCACATTGAAAGGAAGTTCCAGGACAGGCCTGGCTAAGCATACCTTCTCAGTGTCCTAAAACTACCTTTTGATGCTAGGTAGCAACAAATACAAAAACTATTACAGACCACGCAACAGACTACTAAATTTTTTAGAAAAGTTTCCCTGTAGAAATTGTAATTCTTCACAATATCAGAAAGCAATATCAGAAACAAGCACACATAAATACTATAAATCACAGGTCATATAAACAAAACGCTCACGGAAATGAACGAAAAGCCGTGCCTACCTCACAGTAAGGATTTGCTTCCAAGGCCTTTGATAAAATATTCAATGCGTGGTTTTCATTCTCTACTGTCTGTCCTTGCTCAGATAAGGTCATGTACTTTTTAGATGTTCTGTGCTTTGCAAGTAAAATCCATGACTTAACATCAGACGGATTCGAATTTACTAAAGCCTCCAGCGTTCGCCGAATATCGTAATCTTCTTCGAAATATCGCAACTCTTGGCTAAACGAGAGACGATCGTGATTTACTAGCAAGATAAAATAATTGCTTGCACACCTTTAAGGCAATCTGTCACGACGTTGATTGGTTATAAGAAAATAGGGATTTTTATTGTTTCCAGTCCCCCTTTAATTTATCGTATTGTAAAAAAAAGGCGGAGCGCTGGAATCGTGTTTAGGCTGTTGTTCCAGCTATTGTTCCGTTAACCAATCCACAACGAGACAGATTGCCTTTAAACCTTTTAAGATAAAGTACAATTTTCAAATCTTTTAAATTTCGGATTTTCAAATCAGATTTAATTCACATTAGAAAATTAAGACTTGGGATTGAGCCAGTTGCCTCTGTACAATAAATAGATCTTCGTCCTCTTATTAAATCAGATTTTTTGTTTATAGTTGGTTTAAATTAGTTTTTTAAGAACTATGTAAGTACGAACGGTAAATAAATTGATTATGAAAATTGAATTGCTCGACTTCGCTTCGCCTTGTTCCTGTTTATCGTTTACTGACCAGGATTCTTAGAAAATTTATCTCAAATCAATTCGACACATTTTCTCAATGGAAAATCTTGAGATCTAAGTTAATGACCGACGATGTGGAAAATCAGCCTGCATTTCAACGTTTTAATCAAACTCAGTACAAAAGGACAATATACCTTTCTCCCCTATCTCCACTTAGCTCTTTTTTCCATGACCTCTCCTCCAGTGTTAATGTTTCGCTTGAATACTTCACTTCATTTTCATTGTCATCTTCTGACTGCACTGGCCGCTTTAATGATCTTTTCACTAGGTTTACATTATAAGGTAGCGATCCTTTTATATTCTGCGCCTGTTTTCTAAGTTCTTTGATGTCATGAATCAGCAGTACAATTAAATGGTCTATTGTCATTTTAGATCCGTATTTTTCCCTAAGTCTCTTCACAAACGTAGTTATTTTTTCTCGCTTAAGTTTCAAAGAATCTTTCGCACTTATGTCTGCTATTCTCGGCTCATAGAGAATCAAATCCTGCAAGAGTTCGTCATCAGTTAGGCTAAAAGCTTCGCTTGCGTGTTGTTTATTGCATGTTTTATCCAAACACTTGCCACTCCAGTCGTACGGACAAACAGTTCTCAACGGCTCAATCTTGTGTGAGTATGTTTTTGAGCCTACGCCTTTTTTCTCCTTCATTCTGAACCAGGGGCTTAGCCTGCAAGAGAAGAGTTTGCATTGGCCAATCATTATCACGTGATGCAGAGAAAAAATCGAGTATGCAAATAGATTATAAAATTTAAAAATGGCTTTGAAAAAAGAAAACATTTTAAAACATAGGACAAAAACTTTTCGTTAGTCATGTGCTCGCGTTTCTGATTGGCCTTTTCCCATTCGCAAATGGGTATACATAGTTCATAGCGTTGAGCTTTCGATCTATATTCTAACGTTTTACACACTGAAGAGTGTCAAAATCTTAAGCATACTCAAATATTTGCTTTTTTCAAAGCCATTTTCAAATTTTATAACAAGATAGTGTAAACGGTAAAGACGACGTCGCTAAAAGATGGAACAATACAACCAAAAAAATTGTCAAAGAGCTTTTTCTACCGTCCAGAAAAAAGGTGTATTTCAATAAAAACAAAATATAGTAGATGAAGACGATCTTAGATGAAGCAGTAAGAAAAATAATTCTAACAAACATTTGAAACACAATGACCTGGGTTCAAACAGGCACGTGACACTAATAGCACCTAAGACGGCAGGAAAGAGTTCTTACCTGTAAGATCTGAAATTCAGCAATGGACTAGTATAAGGAATATAACACAAAGCAGGCCTAGCATCTTCTGATTCGGAAGTGTCTACACTTTGTTCATTTGAATGCCCCACTCTGCCGGACAACTCCACGCCTGTGCAATGATCTGACATCTTTTGTGTTGTGCTCAAGGCTTTGGGTTTCTTCGGAATCGACTCGAAATTCGGAAGAATAAACTCCCGTTGAAGCTAAAATACAATAAAGAAAATTCTATGTTTACATGAAATGAATTAGGAGGTTATTATTGAAGAGCATGTCTTTCCTGCATTGTAATTCTCTGTTATCTGATAAATACAAATGAGAAATAATGCAGAAACTCAATCGACTCCGTGAAGCAAATAAAATCCGGCAAATGCGGACAACAAAGAGATATGTCACACCTTAACGTTCCGTGGTGACCTTAAATGCCGATCACGCTGCTGAAATATGAATGTGAGCAGTGGTAAGATTAACAATAAGCAGAAAACTAACCAGTTCCTGTTGGATCCTTTTCAACTGTTCTCCATCTTGAAACAATACGCTTAATCTAACATTGGACTTTTCTATAAGATCGTTCCCAGTCTCTCCCCGTTCTCCGACATCACTCAAAGTAGAAGCATTTTGCAGAGCTCTTTCACTTTTCATCTCAGCGTTGTTGTTGTTGAGTCCAGAGCCAACGCCAAGTTTCCCAGTTACTGGAGAGTTACCAGGGTGCTGTACAGTTTTCGGGACATCAGACGAACTACCTGATAGAGCATGATTCAAAGAACTACCTGGCAGATCAATTAACGGTTTTGGACTGCTTTTAATTCCATCAATTCTATCCCTTGTTGGGCTTGAAACTATAGCAACCTTCTCTGACTTTCCTTTAGACATCCTAATGGCACTCAGTTTTTTTATACTTTCAAGTTTCTTCTGCAACTCTTTTTCCAGCCTCTGAAGCCTTTCTTTTTCGGTTTTCAGAGAACTTCTACCTCCAGAAAATGTCTCTAAATTCGTATTAGCAGCTACTGGTATATTGGCCTTCCTGGCTTTCCAATTTTTTTCGGGACTGACCTGTTGAAATGGGCAACCAGCATTATTCTAAAGACAGCAAGTAATCAAAATGAAAAAAGTACATCAAAAAATTAAAGGTTTTATTGTGGTCGATAATGGCCGACTGTCAGAGTGTAGTTTAAATGTATGTTGAGAAATCCGTACCTCTGATGACTCCTCCGTTGACTCCTTGCTTCTCCTTCTCGTGACGTGAACCAGCTTTGCACTACTTTTGGGAAGAGACTCTGTTTTTCTTGCCATAATAACCTTCATTTTAGCAATGGTCTTAGAAATTTGATCAACCAATGCTGAATTTGAGTCTTGATGGCTCCTTAATATCATTGAGTCTCTTTTTGAAGGGGAGGCAGCGGGAGAGCCGAGCCTCTTCGGAGTATTCACAAGCTGCTCCTTCGCAGTGATTTTACTTACCAGATTTCTTGCTCTCTGTACCTCTTCATCCAACTCCAGGTTGTTTTCACTCCGAACTTTGATTCGTTGCCTCAACGACTTAACCTAGAAAGGAAAAGGTGAAAAGAAACTATTAATATGCGCATTTTGGAAGCTGCTCACAATCTTTTCACACAATATTAAGACGAAAAACTCTCTTTTTTAAAATAAACATCAGTTGCTAGTTGATATTCAATGGTGAACTTATAGCGACTTTCAATTTCAAAACAAATTAAAAATTCGAATGCAAAACCGCAGCCTTAATTCTGATTCTAATTAAACCCAATATAATCTGAAAAAACCTGGCGTAAGCTACCATACACTGAACCATCCTAAACAGATCGCCCTCCTTACCCTGCCCAACCCAACCCAATCTAGGCTAAGCTCTAACTGAGCCCTCTCATAACCTAGCTTGATCTCAAACAAAAAATTTGAAAACAAGAAGAACTTACCTGATCCTGGAATTCAAGACACTGAGTTGCAAGCGTTTTCTTCGTTTTCTCGCCCGTCGCAAGTAACTGTCTGAGTCTTTTTAATTTCAATTCCTGTTGCTCAATTCTTGATTTTTGCGTAGATATTTTCTTTGCAAGGAATTTGATCATATTATTGTCCCTGGCAGCAGCAACTCTGCAGATTACAAAGGTGGTGTTAGGTGTCAGTTTGATGTGATATGTCAGCTTTCCATAATCAAATTAACTCTCGCTAATTGCAAAGGTCCTTGAATCATTTAATGTAACTGATCCCCTTATGGATTACTCGTAACGTTAGAGTGGGTCTAACAGCTATATGTAATATATCACATAGGGCTTATCATTCCAATTTAAAAAGATGAATTAAAATACATCACCCAAAGGTAGAAGTTAAGGAATTTATCCATTAGAAATTAATCATATTTCATTTTTGCGACCATATCAAGCAATTATTTTGGTCGGTCAATTCTTTAATACCCATGTACCCAAGTGATTAACTGGCACAAGCAACTTGAGACATTTTTAAATGGATTGATCCATATAAAAATGTGACAAATTCGTTTGGCTACAAGCAGGGTACTGGTTGCCAAGGAAATGCTAAGCTTTCAATATGAAAAGAATTACTTAAGAAGAGGCATGGCAAAACTAAAAAACAAAGTACGACTTGCTCGCAATCTCCCGTTTTAATATTCAGCGATTGATTTTAATAACAGCTTGGAAGCTTTACAAGCAAAAAGGATTTTCTTTCTTGGGCACGCCAAATCCAGAAACAGAAGGCAATACATCGTAAATAAATACATCACATTAAAATAATGATCACCTGTTTTTCTTGATCCCTGTAACTGCTTCTGAAATGCATTTTCCCAGTTTTTCTACCACTCCTGCATTTAGATTAGACGGAGTCTCTTTGATACCTAGGAAAGACAATCACATCTGAGCCGGCATACATACATATGGAAACATTAATTCATAGTCTACCATTAAACACAGTATACATAAGAAAATTCTTGCTGTCCTCTAAAAATCTACAAATAATTATACTCTACGCGTTTCCAAAAAGGGGTATTGATTGTTTAAATTTAAGAAAATTCGTTGTCTCCGTCCTTACATCTCTATCATGGCATATGTGATTTATGTTGGAGCCTGGTTAAGCAAAAATAACAGTAGACAAGGAAAGGAGAATTTTGAACAATGGCTTTGAAAAAAGCAAACAGTTTGAAACATGTTACTAAAACCTTTCATCTGACTCTTCAGAGTATAAAACGTCAGAACATAGATCGAAAACTCTAAGTCAGGAAATATATTTACCCAGTTGTGGATCAAAATAGGCTAATCAGAATACATTAAAGTTATATTTTGTACCACAAAAAGATTGGTTGAAAATTGTTAAGCCTTAGAAAATTGCTAGTAATCCATTATATACCTTTGCTTGCGGCAGGCCGAGTATCATCCGATGGCAAGGGACTTGAATTTGAACACTGCGAAAAAATGACAAATCAGCTTAATATCTAGAACCCCTACAATAATCCTTAAACATAATCTAACGGCATGATATTTATTCTAACAGCCTGAAACTAAATCTAACAGCCTGAAACGTAATCTAACAGCCTGAAACTTAATCTAACAGCCTGAAACTAAATCTAACAGCCTGAAACTAAATCTAACAAAACCTCAAACTAACAGCCTCTAACTAACAGCCTGAAACTAACATCTAACTAACAGCCTGAAACTAAATCTAACAGCCTGAAACTAAATCTAACAGCCTGAAACTTAATCTAACAGCCTGAAACTTAATCTAACAGCCTGAAATTAAATCTAACAGCCTGAAACTAAATCTAACAACATCAAACTAAATCTAACAGCCTGAAACTAAATCTAACAGCCTGAAACTAAATCTAACAGCCTGAAACTAAATCTAACAACCTGAAACTAAATCTAACAGCCTGAAACTAAATCTAACAGCCTGAAACTAAATCTAACAGCCTGAAACTAAATCTAACAACCTGAAACTAAATCTAACAGCCTGAAACTAAATCTAACAGCCTGAAACTAAATCTAACAGTCTGAAACTAAATCTAACAGCCTGAAACTAAATCTAACAGCCTGAAACTTAATCTAACAGCCTGAAACTTAATCTAACAGCCTCAAACTAAATCTAACAGCCTGAAACTTAATCTAACAGCCTGAAACTTAATCTAACAGCCTGAAACTAAATCTAACAGCCTGAAACTTAATCTAACAGCCTGAAACTAAATCTAACAGCCTGAAACTAAATCTAACAGCCTGAAACTTAATCTAACAGCCTGAAACTAAATCTAACAGCCTGAAACTAAATCTAACAGCCTGAAACTTAATCTAACAGCCTGAACAGATAACGGCTTAAAACATTGCATATCAAATTCAACAGTCATATGAGAACTGCAATGAATATCGACGATAACTTACTGAAACTTTAAATGATTACTTGGAACCTAACAACCAGAGCAATTTGAAAACTTACAGCCTTTCCAGTTAGGCCATGCCTTGCCTCTTTAAGAAAATCACTGATAGCTCCCCCAAAGAGGTTTTCCTTTGGCGCATCAGAATTTTGATGATGAACAGCTGTCGTACTGTCATCGTCCTCCTCGTCTGACTCAGAATCAAGGCCAATTTGGATGACAATGCTTTCTTGAATCTAGCAAGATCAAAATGACATTCTAATAAAAGTAACACAGACAGAATAACAGCAGTGGCACAAATGCAAACACCAGTACATAAAAAATAAAATTTTAATATAGTATAACACAGAAAATAATGGTTATTGTAACTACAGATATTTTCGAGCGACAAAAAATTGTCTAAACATTTTTTCCAACAGATAAAATCCTAAAAAATCAAATACTTCACTTTAAACAAAATAAAAAAGACTGGAATTTCCAACCCTTTGTTGCTCGAATGATGAGTTATTTCACAAAAGATAAGAAAGGCTTTAGAGTAAATTTTCTTGTGTATTTTGACAAAAGATTTGCTTTAGCCTTAGCTTTACTTGTCACTGCTGCCCGTCACAGGCAGTTAATCCAAGGTTAGATAGTGGTCACATGGTTAACCACTGTAAGCAAGGCCAATGAAACAAAAAATTGACTCAAATTCCACATCCAGCCCCAGCTGCCTTGTTTTCATTTTTTTCTAAAGTAGGTTTTCAGGGGTTAAGAGCAATGGCAAGAGGGAGTAAGGGTATATACTGACTATGATAAATGCACAAACAAAACAGCCTTCTTGGCCCGTTACCGTGGGTGCAATAAAACTCTCTCGTAGTGGGCCGTCATTTCTTGGTCTTTTATCAGCAACTGAAAGCGGCTTCGGTTTTGTGCTTGCATGCAATGAAACTCTACTTTGGCTCTTTTCTTGTTCTTTTTCTTGCGATGGAGACATTGAATCGTCAATCGGCGAATCAGCAGCTTGTTGTTCCTGCGATAGACAGAATTTTTATAAAGAGAGGTTGTTGCGAGCTTTTTTCAATAGAAAGTCAGATTTGCAACGAACCTGTTCTTGCTCCCAGACAGAGTTTTTGAGGGCATCTAGCAGCAACGATAGAGAACTTCAATTAAAACGTAAATCAGTTTGTTCTTCAAGTCTATCGCATATTGTGCAATGTAATTCAGAGCATCATTGAAAATTTATTCAAAGATGCATACCAGCTACAATATGTAAACATCATATGAACAGAAGACACAAAAATAGAGGCTAAGTGAAATGAAACCCACAAGCAATGCACAAGACCTGCTCGTGGCATCCTGATCAAAATGGTTCTTGTGCAAAAATACTCACAGAGATGACAGCTCTTGCCTTTTGTGCCCTTTTTGTTACAAGTGATTGAAGAAGCTGCTGCCTCAATGCAACAACATCTTCCAATTCCTCTAATTCATCATTGCACGAATCATCTGCATCATGAGAATCATGCTTCGTTAAGTCCACCTCCCTAGCAGGCGATATCGAGAGTGCACTTGATGTAAGATTGGCTTCCTCATTAGCGGAACTGACATCAATTCCAAGCGTTGGCGGTTCTTAAAGGAAATAAAATCAAAAAGCTTCAATCACAGACAATATCATTGCAAATAAATGCTGACAAGCTTTGGTGCAATCTCACGCAGAAGCTTGATATGTGAATTATATCCAAACCAAATTATGTTTTGGAAGAGTTCCCAAGTGTGACCTCATTAAATATAGGCTACCTTTAGAAATTTTTTTCTGACCAAATAACCTAAAAGAACACCACGAAAAGTGCAAAATCAACCATGGTATTTTGAGTAGCTCATAATGCTTTTCCAAGTTATGTGATCCAAATCCAGGAATTCTAAAGATAAATTTTATGATGTCCAAACTCTCTTTAAAACTCTATTAACAATGAAACTTCTGTGTGTGTGTGTGTGTCAGGTATGCAGTTGGCATCATACCTAGAATCTTTGTAAAAACTGTTGCAACACATACACATAGTCTTCACAGTTTCACAAAATTTTTCTCCATTCCTTCATAACAATGTTGCTTAGTTTGATACAGGTAAAACTAAAGACAAGACTATAACTGGTATTATAAACACCTTTAACAAAATAAACCAACATTGTAAAGGGGATGAAGAGAAAGTTTTGGCTGCATGATTGGTAACTTGGAGTAGCCAATTTTGTAACCAAATTCAATCCATCCAGGTAATTGACCTGATATTCATGAACTTATCTTAAGAAGGATATATGATGGCTGCACGTAAGTTCCAATAGTATAATTTTTATCTTTTCTATAGCTGTTGATAAGAAACTTTTATTGACTGTCAAACTGCAGTCTTGCAGTTGTTTATGGCTTTCTGAAATTGGATCAAAAATTTGAGCTAATGATACTTGAAAGTATAGTTTCTTTAGTAGTTTAGTAGTTTTTCTTGTGATAAATACAGAACAACCAGTAGGGTTTGCAGGCTCATAGAAAAATATGACGAGCCACAATTTCAACAAACCTGTAAGAATGTATTTTTCAAAACAGATTCACTGCTTGCATCTGGACAATGTTCAAGACTTAAGGTTTATAATTATATATATCACTGAAGTATGAAAATGGAAGTAGAAAGTATGAAGTATGAAGTATGAAGTAAAAATGGAAGTATGAAGCATAAAAAGTAGAAAATGGAAGAAACTTGTTTTACCTTCAGCAATTTGTGGTTCACTTGCCTTAAAAAAATAAAATTTAGTTTTAGTTTTCGTAGATTTATTTGGAAGTGTTTGGCAATATAAGATAAAAAATTTTTGTTCAATGATGAAAAATGATTTTAAAAGCAGATTTCTTTTAAATGTTGAGAATGACTTAAAATCTGATACAAAGCAAAAATGTTAAAATATATTATAAAGCGGATGAACTTAAAGTAAATTGCATCGTCTTACACAAATGGAAACTGAGATATATAAAGCATGCATAGGCAGAGATGCTGCAAGAGCATCAGGGCAGAGGAGTTGAGAGGCAAAGCAATCTAAGAAATAGGGCAAAACAAAGGGAAATAAAGAATAATGATAAATTTTGCAAGGACAAGGGGGCAATAATTGATGAAACCCTGTGTATGGAAATAATTTTGATAAAAAACTATAATAAACAGAACTATTCTAGTATCTAAAAAAGTTTTGAAGAAAAGGCAAGACTTGAAGCCTTCAGTGGTTGAAAGTGAACAATCTTTTATTCATAAAATCGGCAAATAAAATTAAAACCTCTACTAGAGCTATTGATTTGAACTCATCGGCATCTTCCAGCCAACTGTCAACAATCTCTGCAATAAGAAAATAAATGCTGATAAATTGTTGAACCGAAGGTTTTTTTTTCACAAAATTTTGCATTTTTATAATGAGCATGTCTGCAACCTACCAGTAAACACCCTTAGATGTTGGTAGATTTAAAATTTTTCATGTCAACTTAAACTTGTTAATCATACACTGCTACACTTTAAATTTGTGCTTGAGCAACTGTATACTCACAATGTTTTAAATTTTGCCAAAAGGTATATTTACAACCATCAAATTTTGCCCCAAGATTAACTAATTTGAAAGACAATTCACATGACCAGTCACAAAGAGGGTCTATTATGTAACTCTCAAGCCAACAAATTCAACAGTGCCAAGCAGGTGTTTTATATCCTGAAAGTAAAGTGTGCGATTCCTCTCAACAGGATCATCCTTTACTTACATAACTGAGGTAAAATAGCCTTATCTAATACTAAATACCCATTTCATAAATTACCAGCATCCAAAGTTTCAAAAATCATTCACTTTGTTGTTAATTTGTAATTTTTCAAATTAATAAATTTGTTTAGCTGTTGGTAAAATAAAATAGGAAAGTAAGAAAAAATTCACATCTAAAAAATTTAAACTTTAAATAATCTAGAAATGCTCAAATTCTATTGAACTAGAAAGTATGGAGAACTGATCAAAAAGGGACAACTTAGCAAATGGGTTTACCATATTCATCCTCCAAAGTCATGGGCACTACTTGGTAATTATCTTCATTTTCTTCCAATTTTCTCTTCTTTCTTGTTGACCCATTGTCTTGTTCAATACTGAAAAGAAAATTTTGGAATGAAAGTCTTAAAGAAAAATCAATAAAAATGGATTTTCGATGGAATGGAGATATGATAGCTATTATTTTGACGATATTTCTAATATGCAAGGAAGCTAGGTCCTAGTTACCTGATCTCGAAAATATAGAAAAAGAATTAAATCAATTGCATGAGCTCAAAAAAAGTATTGCATTAATACTTAAAGTCAACATGCCAAAATATTAAAAAAGATTCTAAGCTAGGAAACACAACCCATTTGATGATTAGAATAGACCAATTAGAAACCTAAGCATCAAGGTTGCCCAATAAGCACTGCTTGCCAATAGAAAATATAACAAAAGGAGTGGGAGAGTGAACATGAATTCCATCTGTCTTCTAAATAATGTTCATTTCGATTTACATTGATTCGGAAACTGCTAGGTGGAATGACTAGAAAATTAGAACAAATTAAGACCAGTTCTAGACTAGCTTATAAGTCAGAACCAAAACATAGCAACACCACAAGTTGTATAGGTCGCATATACTCACTTGTCTTGTAATTTGCTGTGATCTACTTTGTTTTTTGTTGCTTCAACCTGTTTGCTTTCTTTTGCAACTACTTGAAGGTTTGGATTTTTGCTTTTAAATTTTTTTCTTCTTTGTCGCCTTTGACGGTTTCGCTTCTTCTTTTGTGGCTGTGGGTCACTCACCTTGTCTACTCCTAACTCTTTATCTACAAATACTATATTTTCTGTTTGTTCTTTGTTTCCTACAACATTATTGTTGTCAGTATTTTTTGGCTGATTCAAAAATGCAACATCTCCTTTTGATTCAATAGAGGGATTTTCAGTGATTGCAGAATCATTTATCACTTCTTTCTCTTGGGCTTCAGGGGTGTTTTGAATATTTTCAGGTGACATCTGGATTGCACCTTCTGTAAAGCAAGAATCTGGATTTTCAACATTTTCATTATTCATCTCAGAAGATTCATCAATACAGTTTGGGTCAGGTACAATCACAAAGTCTGCATCATCTTCAAAATTTGCAGACCCAAAAGCTTGTGCTTCTAAGTACTCTTCTTGTTGTCCAATCACTGAAAGCTGTTGCTGAATAAGACGATGTCGCTCTAACAGCAACTGATAGTCATCTAAATCATATTCATCAGCTTCAGCTGAGTGTGACACTTCATTTGTAATTTTCTCATCACTTAATTGCCTCTTCCTCAAATGAGTTTTGGAATTAGTTCTACCGACAGTTTTTCCACTTGCTTGTGAAGATGGGTTTTCTAGGAAACCTCTTGCATATTCAGTAGATTTTTCATTTTGCTCTGTTAAATGGCCTTTTCTTGGTGATCTATGTTGATAAGGAATGTCTCTTCTATTAGTAAACTGTGGGACTGGTGCATGATATCTTCTTTGTGGTAAACTCCTAGTTGAAGCAAACTCCTGTCTCATTCTATGGAATCCAACATCGTTTCTTGGGCCAGATGAGTATCGTCTAGGCCTTACCCTGTCCCTGGCTTCAAAATAATGATGTGGTGGGAATCTCTCGTCTTGGGAATTGAAACGAGACCCTGTGGAGAAACTTTTGTCTCTTGGGTTTTCTTTTGGATCTCTGTCTCTTGAATCTCGAGGGTCTCTAGAATTATGTCTTGAGTCTCTTGAGTTGTCTCTCGAATCTCTGGTGTTGTAGCCAAATTGAGTCCAGTCAATATCGTCAAATCGTTATCATACTGAACAGGAGAAGCAGTCTTTTGACCGCCAGTCCCAATTCCATGATTATATTCAAACGCAAGAAACGACCTTTTGTTAGGCCAAGCCCGGTTGTTCTCTTCGTCTTGTCTGTTGGTGGAGACGCGAGGGGCCACAGACTGCCAAAAAACGGCAGAAATGTCATCGACCTCTTTTTCCAAGATCTCACCTTCCTCAAGATCACCCATTTTTGTTCGCTTAAAATCTAACAAGGCAGAGGAGCGTGAGAATCAACGTAAAACTTTTTCCGGATGGGTAATGGGGATGCCATTAATCAACTCGCAACTCCACGTTACTCTCGTTAGAAAACATGGTGCATGGTGTCAGCGAGTAGTTGAGGTTGCATGTCTTCTGAGCTCATTATAAGATGTGTTTGACATTGTATTGCATAGTTGATATCTACACAATACTTATAAAGTCATTTCCCTTCTGCAGCAATCACTTCTCTCGATAACGACCAGGCCAACATTTAATTTTGAGGGGCATGGGAACTAAGTAAAATCCTGTCGTCATCATAATCATCACTTCTATCTTCCCAGCCTGTCATGCGTCTTGAGGTTTCTGTGAGTTTAGTGGGGTAGACTGAGGGGGGACTGCCCTTTCACCATACTTCAAACAAATGTTGTAAGAAAACTCATGAAGACACGACAAAGCGTTTGTCGAAATATTTTGCAAAAAGATTCTAAGCTAGGAAACATAACCCATTTGATGATTAGAATAGGCCAATCAGAAACTGAAGCATCAAGGTTTTACCTTTACACTCTCTTTTCATTCGAACAATTTTATAAGAACACGAACTTCAAAATTAGTCAAAAGTTGAGAACAAATTAAAAATTAGCTGAGGCTGAGCTACCGTAAAATGTAACTTTGAAAAATATTTCATCTCAAAACGAGGAGTTTTTTGCCATCTTGGGCAAATGCAGATTTCCTCATGCACTTTGTTGGCAAATAAGGCCTGGACACCTCCCTAGAGTAAAAAGCAATCGCACTGTTTATACCCTATAAATTTATGAACAAACTGAGAACAATTCAGCCTCAGATTTTCGAAAGATTAAGAACAACCAGCCTGAATTTCAATGTACTGTCTCTCGTAAAGAAGACTGTAATGGTAAATTTTATAAACCTCCCTTAAGGCACTGCAATAGGAAAAACCTTTGCTCCAAATTATGCCAACATATTCATGACAACAATGGAACAACATATCTTGAGCAATGCCCCGATGGGGTGTAGTCAAATATTTTGGAAAAGATTTATCGATGACATAATCTTCATCTGGCAAACACAAGCTTGAAAACCTACAGGAATTTATAAAATACACCCTATATCATCCGCAGAAAATAGATATAAAAACCGTAAAAAAGTCACCTCTCTTCTTAAAGTCACGCTTCTGGTTATAGTCAGTGAAAAGGTTATAGTTCAAGCTAGGTTGAACCACCCCCCATGCCCCCCTCAAGTGACGCCCCTGGGTACACTAACGTCAGTTTTCAAGAGCAAAGTAAGCCATTCCACTTTCCCCTTTAAACAATGTTGGTTTATTACGAAACGACGTAGGGGTTTAGGAAGAACGCTTTTTTCTGTGACTTCTATGTTATCTTTATAAATTATCAACATTGTTTAGGGGGGAAGAGGCTGCAAAAATAGGAGTATCCGGGAAAAAAATTGAAAAATATAAAAGCACAAGCAAATTCCTGGATGTTCCAAGAACTTTTGGCAATGATTGTAGTTAGATTCCGGGTAATTGATGTGCATTAAATCAGGGATGCAGTTGCCATAATTAAAACATGCAAGAGCTTCGGGGTTGACAGTATCTCCTGCCATTTCCTAATATTGTTCTTGCTCCTAATCAAATGCATTCATGGCCTTTATGTCCAAATTTCACTTGAAACTGGCATGCTTCTGGATTCGTGAAAACGGGCCAGAGTGAAGGAATCAAGCCTTTGCCATCCCATCAATTCTGTGATATCAATCAGCTGAAATAGATCACCAACAGTGACATTACAGAAGTTGTAAAGTAGCTCAAAAGCAACATACTAGGCAACTAGGGGCAGTTGCCCCTCTCTCACCAAGTTGAAGCAAGTCTGGTGCCCCTTTTTTAAATTTTGCACCCCTTTTCAAGAATGAGAATCAAGTGAAAAAGTTTCTGAGACTTATAGGTTAATTTACTTCAAGGAGTACCTCAAAGTATACAACAATTATTGTGAAAATTCCCTTTAAAAGTGAATGGAGAGCCTTCTGTCAATAGTTAGGGACTGAAATTGTTGTATACAGCGTATACTCGTCACCAATTTCCTAAAATTTTACAGCGCCCCCACTACCAACTGCTCCTCCTTCAAATTTGCTCTGGGTCCGCCCTTGATAGTAATATGATGAATGCACATGCCATGTTCATTTTCATAAAGCTTGAGCAAAAAACTCGAAAAAATGTGAATCTTTTAGGCTGAAAAATTTAGAATTATGAGTTGGGTGTTGCACAAAAGGCCAACTTTGTATTAAGATCGACAGAACATTTTATATTGGAAAAAGAACAATATAACATTTTCTTTTGATTTTCAGGGAATTGGCTTTTTACATACAATTTACACAAGTATTGTGGACACACTGTTGCTATTGCTGTTCTGTTTAGGGCTGTTGTCGCTTGGCTGATTTCAGCCAGTTGCAAAAACAACAAAATATTGTAACTAACTTTAGAATCTAATCAACTGAAGGGCCATCAAGGATCTAATCACTCACGAATCAAATGCCATGGTCTTATGGACTGGCCACACAATACGTGTGAGTTCTTTTCACGAAAACTTCTCACCTTGAGAATACATCAACTAATTTAATTCTACAAGAGACAACTCTGAAAATAGACAGAAATACTTTAATTTTAAAGGCTCTAATTCTCGGAAAGACCTCTCCTCTGAATGTAAATAACCACCCTCCATAAACAGTTTGAATCAATGTCTTATTTAACTGTAAATAGCTGCTTGCATTCGATCTTTTTTATTTTGAATTATAGAGGGGCTTCGAACGTATGAATTTATTGTATCGTAGGTTACAGGGCCGTAAATCCCGGGGGGACGGGGGGGACTGGACCCCCCCCCAAAAAAATCTGGAGCAAAACGATTTTTTTGGAGAAATTACCATCATTTTCCTTGAAAGAAAGAAATCCCTGGTAGCCGGGTTAGAACCAAACTACGTTTTTCTGTGTTATTGCAACAAACCTCAGCCAATAAGGTTATTTTTGAAAGCAGGGTTTTTATAATTTTTACAAGATAAAAACTTACAGTTTTCTACCGTTTTTTACCGTTTTATTTTTGAAAACGAAGTACAAAATAGAAAGAGAGCAATCTGTCATTTTATTTTACCTATTTACTAACTTATTTACGTACATTTCTATTATTTGTCTATTATTTGCTTTTATTCAGTAAATCACTTTTTGTATCATTAAAATGTATTCATTTTTAATGTGTAAACATGGCCTACTGAAAGCACGAAAAATAAGGAAGACGCACATTTCTGTTCAGAAAGTAAATTTCTACCATTCAATACAACAGCGTCCCATATTTCCCCAAAGTCTGTCACTAAGGTTTAAGCATGATTCTTCCCCTCGAAAATTTCACCCAATAAACAATAATCTGTGTTCTTCTGAAAAGCGCCGAACTTTTTTAAAGGTTCAATTTCTTGGGGCCATCTCTGAAAAATGTTATCCATCCAATTATCAACACAAGTCAATGTACTACGGAATATCTGTAAATACCTTCTATAGAGCAGAAAGTCTTGAGAAATCCAAAAATATTGACTTTCGTTTTTAAAGTAATTTGCCCCTCAACTGTTTCCATAAAACATAACACATACCCTTGTGGTGCCATGACCCACTGCATACTTTATATTCATTCGCTCTGCTGACCCCCCCAATTCACATGACAGATTTACGGCCCTGGTAGGTTAACTCTATTTTCTATGATATTATAAACTTTTTATGTTATTATAGAGGAGGGTTTCTTGAAAATCAGCATTATTGAAGTGCTAACATCATTAACACTGAAAAATGAAAATAAAATGAAATGAATTAATTCTTAGTCTAACTTCCTAAAACTTTGTGACTATTATGGGTTCCTTAGACGATCAAAAGTAGTCATGCTGAAATTAATTTACACCTTTGTTAAAGGCGCAAGAAGGGATACATGACAAGAGCAAGGGACAGGATTAAGAACAAGAAGTTTAGAAAATGAATCGGAGCCTCTATCAATTGATTTGTAACTTAACTCTTTAAACATAAAAAGTGAACTGCTTTGGATACAGTCGTAAGCACTATCTAGAAATATTGATTGAAAGTGTCGTTACAACAAAAGACTCTTGCTCAAAACTCGATGCTAGAGATGGTTTATTTGAAAAGGGGCCTATTCAAAACTTGAACTTTTAAGGGTAGCATTTCCAATACGCAGCCAGAAAACGTTTAAAATGATTATAATAAACAACAAGATTTGTGACCTAAAAGCAGGATATTTAACGAGCTAGATAAAAAGTTATCCATTTGATTATGTGAAACTAAATAAATTTCAGTCAGTTGGCTGCTTTTTCAAAGCTTGACATCAAAACGGAAGGATTTTTCGAGAGGGGCATATTCCCTGGACGGTATATTGAACAGAGCCAAATGGCCATCAAGTACTCAGTACATGAAGTACTTCGCGCACCATAGAAACCGCGGTCACAGATTTTTAGAAATTATGGCAACAGTGATGCTCACTTGACGAGAATGCATCCGCGCAAAGTAACAAGCAGTACTGGAAATGTTTTCGGAATTAGTGCAAGGAAGCTGTAGCTGGGATGGATCGCTTGAAGTCGAAAAAGGCTTGTGCTCTTATCCATCGGTGAAAAGAGCAGTCAGCTCAGGAAGGATTCGTCAGGTAGGCGTCCTACCTGATAGATCTTTGACTTGTTACTGTTGAAACCTCTTTTGTCATCTAGCCTAGATCTATCAAGTTTGAATTGAAATAGAGAGAAAAACGAGAAACCTTCCATATTGTTCCACTAAAGCAAAATACTTCAGTTTTGGAAGTGATATTAGGGGTATATAGCCTGTGGGTTGGGTTGCCTTGTCATGATCTCGGGCATACAGGGCGGTTCTCCAATATATTTCGTTAAAATCACGGATTGTGTGAATCAGATTCCTGTGTGTAAGTCTGCAAGTCCTGTACGTGGCAGTGCAGAGAATTATGTACGCACAAGGTCAGAGTGTTGCACACTACAATTTGAGATACATACCAAATTAGCAATTAGCATTACATGATAAAAACTTTTGTTTGCATGCTATATGGCAGGTAAAAGGAGGTTTACGTGCAGAAAATGTGCCTGAAATGAGAGTTCATGCACAAAATCTTGTCAAAGAACTGTCATTTTCTGCCGGCCTGCCCACACAATATACAGGCAGCAAGTTTTTGTGATTTTTTCAAACAAAGCTCTGTTTTGTTTTCACATTGTAGCAAATGAGGTATTTACTGAAAGTTGTGAAGCTACTGAACCTTACTCACAACTTTCTATATTTTCTTTTCTTTAGGTCAGATCTGTCAGCTCATCATCAACATTTACAAGACCAAGGAATGCTTCATTATCCACTACCTTTTCACAATCAGAGTCTAGGCTCAGTGAGCTGGTGCTTCCAAAAACATATGTCACAAAAACTGGCCTGTTACTTCTTTTTGCTGTGATTGATGATGAATTGTTTGCTCTTGTTGATTCTTCAAATAAAGGAAAGAAGTGTCCTTCAAGAAAAGGAATATTTGGTGACAATGCAGAGCTTCTTTCAGAATTTAAATCTCTAGAGCAATTTGTTTTGTCTGTGCTTGAGTATCAACATCGGAAGGTAAAGTCTTAAAGCTAAGCCTGTTTAATTGTTGAAGCATACAAGGGAAATCTTTGGGAAATAATAATAAACTTTCCCATTTCTTGCTTTTGTTTTTACCTCCATGTTGATGTACCATAATTGTTAGAAAGAAATAGAAAGTAATCCTAAGGCTTGCTTACATCTCTAAACTATGGCCTCATTAAGTTGCAAAGCCGGGTTTAAGGTAGACAAAGGTTTGTTTCTATAATGCTTAGAGCTAGAATGATAATATTCAGTTGCCAACAACAAGATGATTATCTCCTTTGTAATCAAATTTTCTGTATGCATGTTCAATCAATCTGGGCCTTAAGCTCAAAAAGCTGTTTCATGAGCCTAATCAACTTTTGATTAAGAAATTTATCATACTACTAAACATTTTTATCAATCTTTATTATATTTCAATAATGAAAAGAAGAACTGTAATATATTTCCTTGTAGCTCTCATCCCTGCACTGATGACTGTATTTTAATTGCAGGAAAAGAACTTGTATGCATCAGCCAATAAAAGGCTGTTCCGGTTTGGATATCAGGCAAAGTATCATTACAAATCATTTGGTTATAAACAACGTGTGGAAGATGTTGCCAAGAGATGGGATAAAGAGAAAACTCAGGCGAAGACCACTGTGCCAAAAGAAGATGAAACTGACCAATCTGTTATGCAAGCATCAATGGTACCAAGTGTGATTGGAACTGCTGGAGGGTATGTTCCTATCATTTTTGTTGTTGTTGTTTGATTCAATCCAGTTTAATAAAACTTTTATTCAACTACAAGAAACCACAGATCTAATTTTAATTATTTGAATGGCATTTGATATAATAATGATAACTTTCTCAATCAAATACAATTACTAGTTGCTAAGGACCTCATAGATAACAACTCTGATATAAATAGCATTCCATTCTCTTAAGGCCCCAACTTCATTTAATATTGCTAACTTGATCTGAAATAATGTTAAAAGCAGCAATAGCTACAAAAAAGGCGAATGCAAAGAAGAGAAAGATTTAATAATTTGATGAAGGGAAGAGGAAAGAAAGCAAAAACCGGGATGTGCACAATCTGATATGCCCTGGACGTGCAAATTATTAATAATTTTATTGGGCAAAACAGAAAGTTGCAAATCTTGTAATTTCACCCTTGCAAGTGAGCTTCAAAATCTTCAAAGTCATTTTTCTGGAGAACTGCCTTAATTAGCAACCAACAATATTTGTCACTCTATTGCATCCAAGCAAAATTTTTTATGCAATTGTTGTTCTCATTTTGTGTTTGACCAGCTTGCTAGATAAGCCTTTAGGAAGCATACAGCATTGTTTGCAACCACTTGGTTTTACTGGGACAATCACAATATCAAGACTTTGCCCCACCATCCAAATTGAGTGACTTAATCCGGCTCTGAAGAAAATCCATTCAACAATGATTGGATCTACCTATGTGGTCCATTTCCGTCACTTAGTGACGTTTTATTGGTTGTTTTAAGTAGGGGGGCTGAGGGGGATTTAGGCCTCCCCACTTTTTGCAAAAATGCCAAATATTGAGTAATAAACTACCAGGAAAGCCTCTTTTTATACGGTTTTAGCCCCCTCCACCTTTTTAGGCCCCTGACTTTTCTCAACAGTCCGCGGTGCCTGTCACAGCAATGCAGTTAAATTGAGATTATTTTCGTTTATCAAGAAAATAAAACGGAATTCCGTTCCTCTCTATTTGCTTTCTGTTCCTTATCTTTCAACGTTGGATGACACTGTAGCCCTCCACGTTTCTTTGTCCATTCATATTGCTTGTTCCTGTTGCATCAAAGTCCACTCCTTGATGTTGTCATACCAACTCATCCTGGGGCTACCTCTGCCTCCCTGTCTATCAATGTGTTCTTCTAACAATGTTTTGTATATGTTATTTAGCCTTATCAAATGCCCAAAATATCTTAATTTTCTTGCCCTCGAGATACTGATCAATGTTCGTTTTATTTTACTGTTCAATGTTCATTTATTTTTTTAGCATTTCCTCATTTGTTACATTCTCTGTCCATGACAATTTCGACATTTCTCGAACGCTTCAAGACGTTTCTCAAGTTATGTTGTAACAGTTCATGTCTCTACTCCAAAATATAGGATGCTCCATACACAGCATTTCAGAATTCTTTTTCTTGTTTCAAGATTGATTTTCTTATTTGTTTATGTTGACTTTGTTTTATTAAAGGCACCTCGGGCTATAGATATACAACATAAGACTTCTTTTTCACATTAAACATTCTCTGTTAATAATTGGCCTACATATACAAATGAATCTACTAGTTTAATTGCGCCGTTGTCAACAGTTATATAAAATTTGGCGCTCAGCGTTACTTTTGATACTAACAAAGTCAGGTCAGAAAGAGCAGGAGACAGAACGCAGCCATGTCTCACTCTTTGTTTCATCATCCCTTCATCAGACAGTTCATTTTCTAGTCTCACAAAAGATTTTTGGGTCCATTACACAATTCTTATGAACTTGATATCCCTTCTTTGGTATTCCAACCTTTTTATGGTTTTCAATCATCATCTGGTTGTTCACTCTATCAAATGCTTTCTCATAGTCTAAAAATGCATGCTTATATTTTTGTTCATTGCGAGTTATCTCGCACATAGCTAGCATATTGAATATCCCTTCACAGGTTCCTTTTCCCTTCATACAATCGCTCTGCACATCGCTTACTTCTCTCTCTATTTGTGGTTTTTTCTCTCTTCAGTATAACTCGTAATTTAAGTTTCAAAATGTGGCTCATAAGGCTGATAGTTTTAAACTTTTTGCATGTGATGGCCTTTAACTTTTTGTGCATCATTCATATCTCCAGGTATTGTTGTGACTTTACATACCTAGTTGTAGAAGCTAGCAAGTAATTTAGTGTTCGTCCTTAAGTTCGTGATCGTATCTAAGACTTTAAGCACCCCTGTGTTGACTTTATCAGCACAAGAGGATTTTCCCGTTTTCATGTATTTATGGCATCTGATATCTCCGCCTCTAAATTGTCAGCTCTCCGTTGATTATGATGTTATATGTTTTATCCCTGTCATCATCAAATAGTTCCGCTACATATTCCTGCTGTCTTTCTTGATGTCATTTTCATTAAAGATCATCTTCCTTTCTTTATTCTTAATACATACACTACCTCTTGCTTTCGTTTCAGCACCTCTTATTTCTTTGATATTGCCATGCATTTCTTGGTGCCTTTTTTGTCTTTCTATATTATCAAATTTTTTTAACAATCAATTCTCTTTACCTTTATTTACACTTTTTAGATATCTCACGATCCTCTCATTAATTGAAGAAATTTATAACTTCAATATTAAAAACCAAAATATTTGTTCGTAACCCTTTTTACTATATCTCTGCTTGAAGCCAAGCAAACAGCCACTCAAGGAATGCAAATCAGCTTGTAAGGCATGCAATGATGAAGATCCTTCAATCTGGTTTTGCTGCATATTTGATTTTGCTTTCAGAAGTGAAGAAAGGCACAAATTTAGCGGTCAAATTTCTCCAATATCTTTGGATATCCGTTTTCACAGTTAAAAAAACGCTTCAACCTTCTTCGGGATGAAATTTTGTCCTTCCTCAAAATTTCTTAATAATGAAATTTAAGTGTTATTTTTATTTGATTTCAACGATTTGTTAGGAAGAAAACTTCAAGCACAACGGTAAATTCCTCTCGTTTTACCTACTTTGTCAAGTTATGCATTGGCCTTCCTACTGAATCGTTTGATGACCGCCTTTGGCTTCTAGCCGTGAAACTGTAATTTTTTCTGGACACTGTCTAAGAGTAAAGTTTTCTTATCAAAAACTGCTTGCAAAAGAGCATTTTTCGGCGATCTGAGAGAATCAGAATTCTAAGATATTCCCCCTGAACGTGATATAGGCATGGTTTTACATGTATAATTGTTGCTATTTTGAGTTGATCTTATTGTATTAGAATTCAAATATGTGTTTATCTTATTCCACTACTAGCAGATCATCAGCAGATGACAATAGAACTCATTCAGAAGAAAAGGAACCAAAGTGTGCCGGAAAAGAAGACTTTGAGCGCCTAGCTTTGCCTGCAAATGACGTCATGCGTGTGAGAGGAAAGCTACGCTCGCCAAGGCTAGAAAGAAAGATTACAACCAGGCATGACAGCGAGGAGACGCCAACGAAAGAGTATTTCATGATTAGCAGCAAGTTTGATGGCGGCAAAAATGAGCAGGATTGTTTAGACAATTCACCTAGAGGAGCCCACAGTGCTATGACAACTGTACCGCATCTGAAACACTTTAAAAGAGAGTTTCTTTACAGTATCCGCGGCTACTCCAACAACAGCAACGACAACAACGACAACAACGACAACAACAATAATCAAGCGATACCATCTTCTGTAAAGCGTTTGATACAAAACTTTAATGAAAACCAACTTAAGGCTTTTTCTAACTATGAAAGTGCTGCTTATTACAAAGATGAGAGATGGGAAGTAACAAGCCCACCAGGCAATGGAACCAGTAATATTCTTCCGTTTATGTTCGATCAGGAATCCAGCGCTATTAGGGGCCATTCGGCATTGCCTCGATCCCGTCAGAGCAGCGCATTTTCGAGAACGGATTACGTCAGATCGCCTCGTGTCGGTGATTTAAAGAATGCAAAGTTACACCCGACAAGTCCAAAGCAAGTTAGAGAAACGCGAGGTATGATTTCATTTGTAATGCTTAATTTTTAATTAATATCCAAGAAATCAAGGCTGAATGTTAAAAATATGTTGCTTGATGCAGTCAGGCTACACGAAAAATTGGGCTTACAGTTAATTATGCAGATTGTCAAATAGCTTTTGCTTGTTTTTGAAGAATATTTGGCAGCAGATGTTGTGTTTTGCAGCGTGGAATCTACTTACAGTAAAAAACATTTTGTATGACCGAGGCAAAGTGATATTTATATACTGAACTAATTCAATGGATGAAGAATGGTGTCTATATTATGTTTCAGCCAATAACAATGATCAGCTGATACCGAAAGACATTGCAAATAATGAAATCGATTTCAACCGAAGATCGTCTTTTTGGCCTTTCCTATTTAGGTTTATATTTTAAGCATCTATATAAATGGAAAATCTGCGAAGTTCCTAGAAAACGGCTGCTATTTGGAGCAACCGGGTACCTAATTTTTTCACTGCTGTGTTGGACTTAATATGCTTATTGCAAAAGAATTAGGCTTGAGGTGTTAAATTTTTGCTTTTTCTTTCCAACAGTCGTCAAAATTGATATGACTCTGTAATACATATAGAACCAAATATATATCTTCGCACACTTATCACAACTATGTGTTACTTTCGCATACGATCGATTTTTTTTGTATTTTTGTTCCTGGACCATGAACAACATTTTCTTAAAATGGTATCTCAAAAAGTATCTCAATTTGTCACTCTATATTGAATCAGAATTAACGTTTTTGTCACAGTTTAAAGAGATGATGAATTTACTGATTGTAAATAAGAATCACAAGATTTTTATGCATTTGTCCTCCTTGAGTCTGATAAAAAATTTTTCAAGTTTCTTGTTGATCATTGCAATAAAAAGCACAATAATTTATTCTGAGCAGCTGAAAAGATTTCCTCGTTACAACGTTATTATATTTTGCCTCATCGCATGCTGTTTGCAAACAATTGGTTTTTGATGATATAATCAGAACGTTTGCCAATACCAAATCCTCAGCTATTATTCTTTTTAACTGCAAACGCATGGATATTATCAAGATATTGAACATATCGAGTGTTTTCACACTGGTATAGAGTTGATTTTGAAAACGAAGCTTCTTTTTTCCCACTGTGCGATTCAGATTGAAAGCTGATAAGATTTCCAACTAACATTGAGAGATACATACATATTTGTCATATTTTGTATATCTACGTTTTGAGATGCTGAAAAGGTTGAGACGTAAAAGCACTTAAACGTGGGTTTTGTGGATTTACTCTTGCTGAATTGCTCCTGAATCTATCGTCAAGGAGCCCAGTGGTATTCGAGTAGTTTCAAAAGCACGTACACGGCATTTAGGTTTTGTTACACTTCTAGCACTTTCAAGGATTTTCCGTTTTTTCTTCAAACAAAGTAAAACGGTTTCCACATTTCATAGACCATACTTAGAGCGAAAGTTAAACATAAATCATCATTTGGAACTTTCCAGAAAAGATCAAAACTTGGCTTTTACAAGATGAAATAAAAGAACCTTGCTGTTATATCGAAATGTAGTTTGTTTTGTGTTTCGTCTAGATCCGGGCCCAATAAAAGAGCGAGCCCTTTCAGCCATGTCTTCACTGATACATTTGCGAAAGGTTGCTTTTTAACCTTGATGAAATTAAATGAAAAGCTTTGTGTCCAAATGGATGCGATGCATTTTCAAATCTTTTCCCATTTCCAAATGTTCCACTCTGGAAAAAGTTTTTAAATTTTTACGTTTTCGATCTCAGATTTACCGTTTTATTGTAAACGCTAAGTAGAAACATAAAAATGCTTTTATTTGAAAACGTTTTCGAGTATATGCGACCTTGACCGTTTAAAGCCTTTGAAGTAAGATAAAAAATATGTACATAATTGACAAAGAAACAGTGTGTCTTATTTTCATCCGTATGTCAAGCAATTTGTAATGAGATTAAATTTCTTGCAGTCCTTGGAGTCACACCATCGGCAATATCTCTGACCTCTGAGGAATTCGCACGACTGATTGAGGTCAAATCAGCAGACAAATTTAGCCTAAACTTGCCTGTCAACTATGGGATGGATGATTTTCAATTCTTAAACTCTAAAACCATGGCAGGTGATAAGGTGAGGACCTTCTGTTCCTTTAGTTTCATCTCCTTGCACAAATTCTATTTTGAGTAGCTAGCTTTGCTACAATCTTGGCAAAAAAGATTGAGACACTTGCAAGAAAGAAGCTACTTACAAATCATCTGCCCCCTTCCCCTCAAATCAATGTTATGATTGGCTTGGTAACCAATGCAGTAATCCCTACTGTTTCTTTAACCATCTTAACCAATAACCCCGGGGGGAAAGGTGGTTTAGGTCACCAGCACGTATAATATAATGATATAGCTTGCGAATTCCTTTTTTGTTTAAATGTCTCAGCTATTTTTCGCGAAGACTGTAGGTGGATCTTTTCTCAATTCTTTGTAGTCTTGCAATATGATCTTATAAAGAATTTTGGCTTATCATCTACCAAGACTGAGAAAAGCTGTTTTGGGGATGTTTAATATTTTATTTGTAATCGATGAGTTTGGCAGAATGCAGCTTTTGAGCAGAACTGATGGCGGGTTACTTTTTGTTTGTGTTCTTTTGCGCATTGTAGTTGTTGCTTGTGGAAGATAATGCCAACTTGCTGATAACAATGTGAGAACAGCAGGGCTACAAGAAACGGGAAAATTGCAATGAGGGAATAAAAAGAGGTTCAGTTACGAATTTGATGTCCCTGGATCACAGCAATGAAACAGCCATCGTAATTCCCCAAGTCTTCACCTATTTCCCTGTGCTGAACTAGGATATCCCCACTTCGCGTGTTTGCTTTTCATGTAGCTATATTTAGAATCAGTCAATGAAGTGTTTTCCAAGAAAACATTTTTACTTTAAGAAATCACGTAATCAGTGATAAGCCACTGCATGTTATCGACATTAAATCTAATTATATTGCTAGAAAATATGATGTGAGGAACAGGGAGCGAAAGGAATTCACACGAAAAATAAACAACCCTCTCACTTTTCCGACAATCGTCCTCTTCTAACGTTTCATTGTATCGAAAAAATCACCTAGGTCACATCAAGATATTTTCAATAAGTCATCCGATACTTCTTGATACTCTTTCTATCTGTCTGATCCAATTTGTAAAACTAGGCCTACTTAAGTTCAGTCATATCTCTTGGAAAAGAAGTCTTTTGGCATTTCAGAAATTAATATATGGAATTATTGAAAAGTATTTGTAAATACGCCATGGTTTTGCGAAACCATTCTCCTCATAAAAATTCTGAACATTTAGAAGCATTTCAAAGAAGCATGACCGTAATTTGGTATCATCTTTCTTTTGTTTTTTTCTTTTGTAATTTGGTTTCGTGTTTGTTTGTTTCTTGTTTCAGTAATTCTTCCATGAAGCCTGTCCTTTTGACAATATATTTTGAAGAATCTTTAGAAATTGTCTTTTGAGTGGTTTTACAAGGCTGCTATCTTTTTTAATTTTGAATTTATGTGCTTGAGCTTCAATTTTGTATTTAGAATGTGCTAGAAAGTGGAATGTTATTACAATGTAATGTGGTGGGACAATGTAAGAGAAAGGAAACAGTCAATTTGAAACTGAAACCCTGTATACTGCTCACTGAAAGCAAATGTGTTTTCAAACTTTTTGCAGATACGAAAAGTTGTTATTGTACAAATGGTTTTCATTGTTTTAGGTTGAGGCTGAGAAGACAACGATGCAAAATGTGGATAATCAGACGCCTGAAACATCGCTTCATGCCGATGGTATGAAAGAACGGTCTTCACAAACAGAGGCCGGGCAAACCACAGATCTAGATTCGGATTCAAATGAAAGTGTTTCAGAAAAGAGGCTTGCTGGCAGTTTCATTGGTTCTCTTGGCTCCTTCATTGAGGAAGACAATGATGACGACAGAATTCTTTTCAGCTACATCAGCCCAAGTTTACGCAAAGGATCATGGAACCCAATGATCTCATTTTCGTTGGAAGGGTCTAGTGATTTGCTGATGGAAGGGTCATTTTCAGGAACAGAGCAGTCAGAAGTAAAGACACCAGAGTATGAGATGGAGAGAGATTTATCAGCTGAAAGTAAAAGCACAGGCGATGTAACTAAGAGAAAGGGACTTGGTAACTTGGATGGTTCTTCAGCAGTCATAAATAGTAATCTTGTCGGAGGAGATATTCACCACTCTGGCCTAACTAACAGTGTAGGCGCTAGTTCTTCTAGAAAAAATGCATCTGCTTCGCCCGAAGAAATTTTGCCAAATCAATTTTTGAGTTCATTAGACAGTTCCAAAAACATTTGTGATCTGAGCGAAATGTCAAATGTAAGATCGTCGTCAGGAAAGCCTTTGAGTTGCGATAGTGAGCCGAATAATCATACCAACAAAAAAGATACTTACATAGAAAATTCTTACAATGCTCAGAGTGCAGGAAAATCTGAGCAGAAATTTTCGAGTTCATCGGCTGGGATGGAGAATCTACTTCCATTTCATAATGAAGCTATGTCACCACAAGGAAACAAGTCGTCTACTTTGGTTGGCGAGACAGAGAAGCAGAATTATTCTGAAATTCTGATGGCAGTAAAGGAAGATGTTTGTACAAATGGAGATGGTAATCAGATAGGAAAATCTACACATAATGCAGTAGATGCCCAACGACAGGGAATTCATCGTAGGCAGTCATCGTTTATTTCAAATAGTGGAACGGTTGTTTCTGTAAGGGACAGTATCCCCGATCTAAAGCAGATCAATGATAACGACCCATTTACCCATAGAGTTCTATCAACTTATTCTGGCAGTAGCTTTGAGTCGCTAACACAAGAGAATTCGTTACCATCAGTTTGGATATGTCAGTCTGCAAAAGAAGGTTCGTTGCTCATTGATATTTCTTTTCGTTTTTTATTAACCAATCATCTTTTGTACTCTTGTTCTCTCTCTCCTTTACTTTTTCACCCACGAAAATCACCGACACACGCTGCCAAAAAGCTCCTCTGTGTTTTTCATTTACTTAAAATTACAATCTACTGTCTGTTTACTCCGTTGCTAATGATATTTAGATCAATACGCTACTTTTGATGATTAATAATTTAGTTTTGTACATTGTAAAACATTAATGCGTTTTTGTTAGTTCGTTACAACATGTCTCTTTGTTCCAGGGCTAAACAAAGAAAGTAAAGATCTGATTGATAGTCAAACAGAAAGCGAAGATAACGAAAGCAAAACTGTAATTGGCAACCTGACCAAGACCGACCCCCTTGCACTTGCGGATAGTGCTTTGCCAGAAGATGTGGTCGATAAAAGCTTTAAAAAGAAACCAAACTCGCAGAAATTGACTGATCCGATTAGCAAAGAGCTAACAAAAACTCAAGGTTTTGCATTCGTAGAAAATAGCGTTTTCGGTGCAAGGCAGATGGTGAAGAGCAGTTTAGCTGACAAAAGCGAGATTGATTTTCACAGTCCTTTCAACAAGAAAGTGTTGAAGGATAATACCAATGTAAAGGAGATTGCCAGCTTAGAACCGACGTACGAAGAGGGATTAATCGGAAAACAGCGATCTTTGCAATGCAGTGCAAAGGACACTGCTGATAGCAAAGAGAGTCTTCAGAAAGTTGATAAAAGCGTTGTTGACCTGAATGTCATGAAAAAGCAGAATCCTCATGAAGTAAAGGAGATGCAACCCTCACAGAAACCAGCAAAAGAGAGAAAAGATGAAGGCTATAAGAGGGAATCAAAGCCTGAAAGGCAAACAACTGAAAAACGAGATAAACAAACTGTCGAACTTAAAATTGATCTCAAGGTAACAGGGGACAGTAGTCCAGAAAACGGGACCATCGATTTGGATACGGCGGCGGTGAAACCTGCAAATAATGTCAACAAGACGGAACTGCCTTCAAAGGAGACCTTGAGGCTAGATGGTGTTAGTGAAGGTGAAATCAAAAGGGAAAGCCAGAATCTGGAAGATTTGAAGTTGCTGCTGCAGCAAAACAAACCTCCCGAGGACACCACAAAACTTAAGGTGTGTAACAAAAATGTGCTGGCGAATAAGGCGCCGAAAAATGCGATGTTTGGAAGGATTAAGAGTATAAAACGCTAAAAGATGCATCTGTTATATTTTATTGATCTTGCGTAAACCCTTAAAAGGCACTGTCCAAAGATTCTTGCTTTTCCATAAATATCTAGTGCAAGCAATACATCTTGTCCGAAAATGCAACAACCCCTAATTTACCCCTTTCACGCCGCTTTGTTGGACCTTGAAAAGGTAGTAGCCACCGAAAATTCAGGCAGTTACTCATTCCCCTTAAGTCGCAAATCGTATTAGCCCTGGTTGTTTTGGTAATAATGTTCATTTTTGTAATGAAAAACAGATCTCATCTTGTCTGCGAATCGGCGGAAAAGGTCTCACGTTTGGTCTGTTCCTGACTACCTGTTACATTTTTAACATCGCTATTTCCATATGTAGTTTTTGCCTTTTTAAAAGTAAATTTGAGGCTTAAAGTTGCTCTATTGACGTAGAATTTGTAAAGCTTAGAATGCTCTTACCTTTTAGAAAAAGTTAGGGGAAACGGCACCATTGAAAAGGAATGCTGGAAAAGCGAAGAAAAAGCGTGGCATGGCATCACGCCAAGGAAGTATCTCCAAAAAGGGGACAGATTCAAAGAACCTCTCTCCTGTATTAGATTTGCCCAAAAAGATGGAAACAGTTGAAACGATGATAGGCCGACCCAATCCATCAGACAACCCAATGAAACCAAGTCCAGACACCGAATCCGAGGTCATCATTGAGAGGGAGATTACTTTCGAGAACCAGTTAGAGCAGAAAGAAACTGCTGCCTCTAAAAATGTTCGCATTCAAAACGTCGAGGTTAAGAAGGTTTCGGAAGTTGACCCTGAAAAGAAAGGGGCTTATCCACCGTCTAGAACAAAACGTGGCAAGAAGGCCTCCAAAAAAGCCACCGTGATAAAGGAACAGCCCGAAGATAAACTAAGGTATGAGGAGCAAATGAAACTGTTGCATGAAAAGGAGGTTGAACAACAGAAGGCAAGAGAGGCTGCAGTAGCCAAACAGAAGCTTCTTGAAGAGGAAAGGGAGAGATATAGACAGGAAGAAGAACTGGCGAAGATAAAGGAAGAAGAGGCAAGAAAGAATCTCGCAGAGGCGAAAATCAAGGCGAAAGAAGAGAGGGAAGCGAAGAGACTTGCGGACGCTGAGAAGAAACGACAACTGGTATGTAGATGTCTTGGAAGATATCGTCGTAGTAGTTAGTATGAATTTTCATGCAATATCACAATATAGTACGTGTTATATTAATCTTCGTATTACGGTTTTACGAGCAAGGCATTTGAAATTAGCACAAAGCGGCAGAGAACATAGTAATACGTTAGTGACTAAAGAGACAACAGTACCATTCATTATATTTTGGATATTTGGACCAGAACTCTAATGCTGGAGGCATAATGCCAAACAACCACTAAAGCTAACAGTAATGATGTTTAAGTATACTCAAGGGCCCTGAATATCTCAAAATACTTAGTTATGCTGACATGACGCAATGACGTAATCACTGTGGAAGATGTTCTATTGTTTTTAGCTCCAAATTCCCAGGATGAACTTATTTAAGTTGATTACATAATCATGAAATTTCACCCATGAAAATGGTATGGTATGTTATCATATGCCAAGAGAAACGCAGAAAGCAGGAGATGGGACAGGAATGAAATTTAGATCCTTGTTAGTTGTCGTACCACATCCCCGGTATTATGTTATCATCAAAAGCAAGAACATTATATAAAAAATCTCAAGCAATTGATCCATGTAATCAAGAGAATTTTCCAAAAAAACTGACCAAATGTAAAGCCTTTGGTCTACTTGCTTGCTGCAAGTAATTAGTTTGTGTATAAACCAGGATAATTTTGATAGGGTTTACCTGAAGCCTTCCATTAAAGGACGTTTAATACCAAAGCAGCCAGATATAACCTCACTTCCTTAAATCTACTTTAAATAGATGTATTAAGCGTTTGAAATAAAAAAGAAATGTGTTGAAGCACAGTATCACTTTATGAATGCCATAATTTTCAGTTTTTGTCTTGAATCAATTCAATTTTCTTCTTCCAAAGGTGGAGCAACGGCGAGAAGAGCGACGGCAAAAGGAGACTGAGATAGCTGAAAAGGAAAAAGAGGCTGAACGACTGAAGCATGAAAAGGAAAGAAGAGCAATAGAATTAAAGGAACAGCGGGAAAGACTGAAGGAGCAAGAACGAATGGAGGAGGAACAGCTGCTTGAAAAAGAGCGATGGGAAGAAATGAAAAGGGAAGAAGAGGAGAGAAGACGGGAAGAGGAAAGGATCAGAAAAGCACAGGTACGTGCAGAATAGCATGAGTGCTGGTTTTGAATTCATTTTTTCCTTTTTGATAAGTTTCTAGGTAGAGATGGTACCTCCCAAATCCCCGCTTACAAATTAGTAATTCCACAAATAGAGAATAAAGTCATAACGGTCATTAAGCGGTTTAAATCATTTAGCAAAGACAACACTTTTAGCAAGCATTGTCAATAAAAAGTTACAATGATCTACTGATAAGTCGGTTCAATATTATGAGACAAGGCCGCGTTTCCACTAAACCGTTTGCAAACCTTTTTTATTTCTATCCGTTTTTCTTCAACCGTACTTGAACAAAAACCTTTCCCTTGTGCCACTTTAACAAAAGTGATTTAAAACGGAGGATTACTCCTCAGTGATTTACTTTCTACTTCTTTACAACATTACAAATTGTTAGACATAACTTTTTCTTTCCTTCCGCGATTGATTTTTGTTACTATGACGATGCTTCTAAAAGCCTCCGCTTTTGGTCTGTTTTTGTTGTTTCCATAGCAATATGAACGTTTTTAAGTGAAGTGTTTTTCAAATCCTCTATTTCAATCAGCTTTGCAAAAAATATTTGTCTCTGATGGCTGTTTTTCAAATTTTTATTTGGTCAGACTTTCGACATAGGTTATTTTCTATTTGTTTTGCAGCAGAAAATTTCAAGTTTATCTCGGGCCTAAGAAATATAATGAGAAGCAAGTACTTTCGAGTTAAAGATTCGTCATTTTATATTGTTAATTTATTTTTATAGGAAGAGTTAGAACGTCTCATTGAGGAGCGCGAGTATCGAGAGCAATTGCGACGAGTTGCAGAAGTACAAGAGGCGAAAATGCGAGAAGTTGAAGATCAAAGACGGTTACAAGAAGAGGAAGAGCAGAAAAGAATAGCAGATGAGCGGGAGCGACTGAAGCGCGCGGAATATCTGAAGCTTCAAGCTGAGCTCGAAAGGCAGAAGGAGGCTGAGATAATTGCCAATGAACGGAGACAAATGATGCTTGTCAAGGCGGCTAAGAGGAAAGCTGAGTTGCTGAAGCGAAGGGAAGAAAATCTGCAACGAATGTTTGACCTGAAATGCAAGCGTAGCTCGCAGGGCATTTCAAGGTCATTCACTTTCACTTATTTTGTGCATATACCAAGAAGTGTGTGGGAGGTACCTATTGGATGGTCGAACAAAAAAAGTAAGAGTGGAGCGAGAGGGAAAAGTAGGCCCATATCAGTTTCTGCTAGCATGAAGAGCACCAAGTGATGCATCAGATTAAAGCTGTGATTTAATTATGGCTACGACTGGTTGCATGTACTCGAAAATTCAGTCATTCTCCATTTCACGACATCAGAAGGGGTGGTTTTGTAAAATCATCTTTGAAATACTTTTTCTTTCATTTGGCGAAGTAAAGCTCGTAAAGTTTCCCGTGTAGTTTTACATAAAACTTGCTGATTTCAACAGCCTTTTTTGCTTAAATGCAAGAACAAACTTATCGCCCAACGACCAACTTTGAAAAATTCACATCAACAAAACAAATCGTTGTCCATATTTTTAGTTTTCTAGATCACCCTTTCGCAATATCTGAAAAATACAGTTAAAACATATTTCATTGCAGTCACAGAACAGCAAAATTTGATAATCAGTATAGAAATTGCTTGATGCCGATGGCAAATGGCGATGAAAATGTGGATACTTTTTTAACTGTGCCAAACTTCGATGGTGAATGAGCAATAGTGAGCGACTGTATAGTTGAACTTCGGTTTTCAGACTCCGCTCGATAATGTGAGTTGAAGACGAGGTGTTCAAAAGCTAAGATTTTTATTTGTGCAATTTTTGAAAATAACAGAATGCTATTCACCGGAGCAAAGAACTATCTTTTAGTAGTGGTGTCAGGGTTAAATGCACTAGCAGTCGTGGATGATTGCATATACCGCACCGATTTGGACGGTTTTGGGAAACGGCTGCCATCTTCAAGATGATTGAACTTTTAACAGGGGGGTCCAGTCAGAGTCAAAGAGAGCCAACGCTAAAATTTTAAAAAGTTACCCTCAAATGGTAGTATTTTTTCACAATAACCCTCAAATGGTAGCAAAAGAACCGAAATCTATAATCAATTAAAGCTAAACAAAGCAGTTGAGTTATTTATCGAAACTAGACCATTTGGTAAGACCCTCAAACCGACTGGACCCCCATGTTAGGCCTTAACGAGAGTGTATCCCCCCGGGGGGGGGGGGGGGGTGGAGTCGCTTGCGGTCCATAGCTGTTTTTGCACCTGAAACAATTCGAAATGAAGTATCGATGAGATTTTAACTTAATTGTAAATTTTTTGTATAAAGTATTTTTAGCCTCTATTAGAAATTATTATTATTTATTAGAGTGTTTCAAATTGCTATTTATGAGAACGATTACCTTTTTTTGTTTCTTTGCCAATCTTCTGATTTTCGTCAGCGGCCAAAATGGCATGAGAAAATTTCAAGTTGGTTTGTTTTGGGGATTTTGAATATTTCTATTTATTGCACAGGAACGATCGTAACACAACAATGACGAGAATCTTTTTTATGAGAATACTATAAGTTTTTCCAGCTTCGATATTGTTCAGAATTTTTTTTGTTTTTTGATCCTGAATGTATTTTTACATAAGGAATTATACAGAAGGGCCTTCACATTTTTTAGACATTCCCGATAAAATAGATGCGTAAATGCTGAAATGCTCGATTCCTTAAAAAACTAGATACTGAAATGCTTGTCCGAGGACATTCCAGTTGAATACTGTTTATTATTTTTAGATATTTGTATACCAATTAGGGAAATCAGTTTTTACACGTAGATTTTCCTCTTCTGACACGATTCAGAATATTGTAAAATAACGTATTTTACAGGACAGGTAAAGCTCATAAATCAGACTCCAGTTCGCAATAACGTTATTAAAAAAACCAAGATTCTTCAACAGAGATAGTCATGGCCGGCGAAAGCGGGGGGGGGGGGGCCGGGGGGCCGGGGGGGCATGGCCCCCCCACTTTTCTGTAAAGCTAAAGGATAATTGTAGTATAGCAAAAGTGGAAATAAATGTAGTATAGCATTCTGTAAGTAACTGTGTTTAGTAATCTCTTACATATGCCTTTAGATTTAGCTTGGTTGCTATGTCTATACCATAGTAGACATATATAAATTTGAATATGGGAAATAAGATCAAAGAAATCGGTCATTGTCTAAGTTTTACAACGAGAAACAGCTTGGCTTAGGAAATAGATCGAGAAACCTGATCCAGAATAACTTGGTGCCAGCACAAATTGACGGAGTTTTGTTTTTTCTATTGCCTAAACGTGGCTCACAAGGTCTATTTGTTAACAACAAATTTCTCAGGAACATTGCAAAATGAAAGAGAAATTGCTAGCGATGCGAAAAATTTTGAGCACATGAAAAAAATGGGCAGATTTGTTCTAAAAAAGTAAAATCAAGAAAACTTCAACACTTGATTGTATCGATAATCCATTCCTACTAAAAAAGAAAATCTAGACGCAATTGTAAATTCTATTAAAACTATTTTTGATTTTTGTTAAAAGCACCTTTTTTCCGAAAAATTTAAGATCAGATGTTACAAAACAATATCCCAAGTGTACAAATTGCTTAATTTGCTTTTATTTCAGTTGATAGTTCTCCTGTTTTTGTTGAACTTGTACATATTGATTAAACAAATATTGCCTCGGAATTTCCTTCAGTAAAAATCCATTTTAGATACAGTCTCTGGCCATCCCTAAAATACAATAATCCTAAAATTTTCTTGCCGCCAACCATGGTGGTGGCCTAACCTAAGCCCTTTCAAGACCTTCATATTTGCCCCCCCCCCCCACTTTCAAATACGTTTCGCCGGCCCTGATAGTGCAATGTAGTGACAACCAACAAATGCAAAGCAACAACTTCGTTGAACGACAACTTCGACTCGACTGGACTTGCACTGAAAGAAAATACGCTTTTAGCAATATGAGTGACGCACACAAAACCCTAATGACACAAATTAACGGCAAATAGACTAGAAAAAAATAAAATAGAGATGGCGCGATGAAAAACAAAATGGACTGACGCAAACATCGAAAGACATTCTCATTAACAATAGCGAACCACAAACACGATGCACGACAGACAAAACTAAATGTATAACAATATAGACGTTGGAAGAATTGTGAAGGAAATAGACAGTTGTAGAATGAGGCCAGCCACAAAGAGCTACATATGACTGTTATTGTGTTTGATTAGCCAACCAATATAAAAAACCATAGCTTTTATCAACTGCATTTACAAAATGGGGTGCTTTCCCAAATTCTTGAGGGTGTGGTCAACAACAATTTCTCGGAACCCCCTATCGCTACACTCTTCTTTGCCCCTCCAATCTTCCCACCCTGGCTATGCCACTGTATGGAGGGAGACCTTTACATACCGTAAATCCTCGAATTGCCCCCCCCCTTCGAAACCCCCCCTCGAATAAGCCCCCACCCTAAAACTACAAATTGTCAATAAGCCCCCCTCGAATACGCCCCCACTGCTACCGTAAATTCTCAAATTGGACCCCTCATTTTGATGATTTTTGCCATCTGTGGACGCCTATGGCGTTTTATTGAATTACCACAACAAATTCATACTTTTGGTAGTAATTAATTAACTGCTCATAAAGAAATTTCTACAAAAATAAACGAGGTCTTTTAATAATGTCTTCTTAATGTCAACAATGATTCTTTAAGCCCCCCCTCGAATAAGCCCCCATTCAAAAATATCAAAAATAAATAAGCCCCCAGGGCTAACTCGAGGATTACGGTATAACGCAATCAAAGAAGGGGGAGGGGGAACAGAAACATTTACCGCCATTGTTATGACCTATTGTTGCACTTATTAACTGATAAATAAGGAGAAGGGTTTTTTTAAAATGTGCGTATTCCCTATGTTTTCCCTGTTGGATGATAGTGCCTTTTATTTTGGCCGTCGAATACCCCTTAATAGTGAAATCTCCTCTACGTATGTTAGAGAATAAAGCCGCATTTCGTGTAGAAAGATAAAAAATCCCTTTGACAATATCTATTTGCGTTATGGCAAGCGGAGGTTAGCTTCGTTTTCTGACGGGGCTCGCTTTTTGCTCCAAATTATCTTGCAAAAATGGCTCCTTTAACAAAGAAGAAACTTCGTGTGTGGGATAGCTGAAGCACTACTAATGTACTATGAATCTAAGAAAAAAAGACAGCGAAATTGGTGGGTTAAGCCTTGGGCGAGCAATCGTCGCAGGCAGATCAGCAGAAGAATAAGCAGGTCGCTTGATTGGAGAACTGTGACTCGCAGACCCAAGCAGTTTCCAGAATTTGTTTCAGTAAGTGCAACGGTTAAAATTTTGCGTTTGGAGTTTGCAAACCTCCTGTGACTGACTCAGGGACGTAAATTGGCAGATATTTTTTTGGGGGGGTGAAAGGCCCAAAATTTCCGACTGACAAAGGTCAATTCTTATTTTGTATGAGAGCCTAAACTTTAATAGTCTTTTACCAACAAAACCTTATATATTGTCTCGTAAATAATTATTTAGCTTTATGATAAAGTTTCTAGATTTCGTAAATTTGGAAGATCGAGCATAAAGACTGTTAGTTTAATTAGTGCATCAAAACATACGTAGTCCAAAAATTAGGTGTTAATTTTCTCCTTCTACGAATTGCCCATTACTCCACTATCTTATCTAAATTTACGTTGTCCAAAATGTCTTTCTCGCAAGTTAGAATCATGAGGTTGTTTTATGCTTCACGCTATTTTATGCCTATTATTTTATGTGGCACTCATTATGCTAGCGGTATGTTTGAAGGGGCCAGCGGGAGGTTGGCGGAGGCCTCAAGGATTTTCGAAAGAAATGGCTTTCCTGCGAGCGAAGCGAGCAGAAAATTTTCACGACCACGCTTTTTAGATTAGCTTAAAATACATTTCAGAATACTTCTTGCAGGTATTTTCTTGCAATCGTTTAAAGCATATTGTTATTTTCTTGAATTCATTACTTTCTGAGACCCCATAGACCTCGGCGTATTCCTTGGAAATTTAGCAACTAAAGGATTTGTTTTTTCTTTACTCTTTTTATTTGCTTAACAATACATTTTTGCAAAAAATGTGTGGGGGGGGGGCTGAAGCTCTCCACCTGGCGCCGCCTATATTTCATTGGTCGATCTCGAACGGAGAAAGTTTTTGACAAGTCATGGGAAATGTACTGCGATTTTTTAAGCATTACTGATAAATATTATTTAAAAACTTCTATTTCTTATCCCGTTTTTAGAAGCAATTTGATGGAATGATTATCACACTATCCCCATTACGACGAATGTAGTTGAAAATACTTGCATTTTCATACAAAACTTCGTTTTTTTCTACATTGCGTCGCCTCTCATTCTTTTTAGGACTGCCTTTTACCAAATAACTATTTTCTTTTGAACTTATACCTTTCTTATGCTTCTCTTTGAGCTACAGTTCACAAGGTCATTTGAGTCAAAACTTCAATTTTCACAAATGATTCAATTTTTTTTCAGATTAACCTAGCTTTCTACCAACAGCTTTAAATTTTCCGACTGTCCTCAAATTTTCCGACTGGATGAAAGCTTGGAGGGGGGCGGGTTTCACACCCCCCCACACCCCATAGTATTTACGTGCCTGGACAGACTATCTTATGTTGCGATTCAATAGAGAACTCATAAAAACCTCGTTTCTGGTACAAAAAACTATGAACATTGTCAAGACTAGGAGTTTTGTTCTAAAAAGAAATTTTGACTAACTGAAACCAAAAACTGACGGGGCCCTTTCTCGCCTGACTAATCACTAGCAGTATCCCCCTTTCTACACACCCTCATTTTGGGTGTGAATCCTAGTTCAATAACAGGGAGTATGAAACGCAAAATATCACGTTCTGGTGTCCCATGTGCCTTTCAGGTTCGAGAAGGACATGAGGCAAGGTAGGTATGACCAAAGTCATGGTATGACTGGAAAGCTAAACGAGTGTCGTGAACCAACTGCGGTTTGATTGTTCGGTGCTGATATGCTGGGATGTCAGCTCGTGGAGCACCGAATATGGTTTTACAAAAATAACTTTTTGCAAAGTCTTGTGCAATGCTTTCGGAATATAACCGGGTTGGAATTATGCTCCAGTTCCGGGTACAAATTACTAGGGTTTCTATGTTCTATTATTTCAGAAATCTTCGGCACAAGTGCTGGTTTTTTGGAAAATCTTCGGCACTCAGTGGAAAAAAATTACCAGACCAAAATGTCGTTAACTTTTACTCTCAGATTGTACTATTTGTCCTTAGCATAACTTGAAAAGTATTATTGAATTTAAATGAGGAAAGAGTTTAACATGCTTTCATTGTATTAGCATTATTTATTGTGTCAACTATCATTTTTTGTGTTAGCTAAAATCGGGGATATTTTTGCTTCAGCAAAGAAACTCCCTGTCGATATGCATATGCGCTGACACGGCATTCGCAGTCGTTATTTCCGAACGGTATTTCTGACAAGCCCATTGAATTAGATCGCTTTTGTGTGGATGAATCACCTAAACGCAAGGGGGAAATCACGATTAACGCCCAGCTCTTGACGTCATTCACGTGACTCACTGTAAATAATAAAGATGGCTGCACGGTAGCAGCGAGTAGAGTTTCAGTTACTTCGGATGAAAAATGGCTCACCAGTATTCAAGTTCTGATCTTATGTATAATGAACTTCTAGAATGTTTTAATGAGACAAGAAGACGCAACATTAAATTGTTGGAAGAAAAAAGGGAGTTGCTTTTAAGGCTACAAGAAGAAACGCGACGGTCGAGCAAAGGGCAACTCGAGTCGATCTATTCTGGCGAAGATGATTATTTTTTGGACATAGAGTCGAATTCAAGCAATGGCAAGGTATGCCGAATCAGTCGTTGATATCTCACTTTTATCAGTAAAATGCATTTAAGAAATAAATGCCATTTATTGTTCTAGACATAAAATTTTGTAGTATTTGAAAACATGCATATCCACTTGCCTGAAATCTGATCCTTACCCAAACCCTACCCTAAGAGGTGCGAAATTGCAATAGCCCCCAAAATATGCCGGGAGTAAAATTGTTTAGCTTTGGTCTATAAACTGTGATACCGATAATTTAAAATTGTGCGTTTGATGAGATTGAAGCAGTGGTCTAGACGATATTGCGTGGAGCTGCGAGTGCAAGTCTCCAACCCTGACATAAGGCGCTCTCGAACATGCTGGTGGTTCGATACATAAATAACATGCCCTTGAATAGAAACCACACTTTTTGAAAGACGAAATATGTCATTTATGCGATTCCCTGTCATGAACGTGGCAAAGCAGGTAACTGCTGTAAATTGATGAGATGCAAGCTAAGGCTGAACAAAATTCTTAATTAAAGTATTCTCATAAATTGGATGATTCTGAGCCTGAATATTCTCATATTTATAAACAGAATTCTTAGAAAAAGAGTGCATGCAAAGATAAAGCATCCCCAAAGTCTTGTGCAAAGGTGAAGCTCAAAAGTCTTTGTCGACTTTTCAGGTGTTTTGGGGAAGTTTATAGGAGAAGGGCATTAAATAGAGAGGGGTGTTTTATAGAAAGAAATATTCATAGCTTACATTCACAACATCAAGGGCAATGTCTCAAACTAAAACAAATTTACAGTAAATATGTAGTCAGCATCTACAAAATCATCTTCATTATAACTAGCATCAGCAAATTTGCTTTACTCTTCACTGGCTTCATCAGACAGGAAAGTGGCGTTAACCTCATCATTATTTGAAAGCAATAATAGAACAAAACTCTCAAGTCTTCAAAACATAATATGAATCAGAGTATGTCAATTCCTCCTTTCATGCAAAATAGGTTGCTACAACTACCTTTTACAATGAACCCCATCCCACAAAGAGGGTGCTAGCTAGATAATGGGCATGCATCAAGGAGGGGGTGTTCACAAAATTATGATTATCAAATTAAGGCCTCTTATCAAGTGTTTAGTAAAACTCTGGATGTAGGATTGAATGAACTCATGGTAAAGCTTATTCTAAATGATTGGAAAAATTTTCAGTGTATGTTAAAGCATAGATAGTATAATGATGTGCCTTTTTAAAAATATCATTTTCTTATGCAATCAAAGTATAAAAAATAATATAAATAAAAAAGATTGATGCTGTCTATAAAAATTGTAGCTAATAATGTCAGTGCTGTTTTTTAGAGAACATTTGAAGAGTTCGGCACTTGCAAATGTAAATCAACAGAGGGACTACACGAAATAAGTGTGTTTCTAACATTCTTGAAGTCACAAGTCAGAGTAATTAAAGTTTTCAATGGTATTCATTGCAAAAATTTTCTTTGTACTTCAATATGGCTTGATTTCCTCATAGGAAATCGTTGTGAAAGTATAAGTCTAGAGTCAAAGCTTTAACAAATAAAACATTTCCCATAGTGAATTGATTTTATATCATTTCCATAGCTACTTAAAGGAAATCATGAATGGAAGAGGAAATATGAGGCTGTATCATTGGAGTATGCACATCTAAAAACAATCTGTGAACATATGAAGAAAGAAATTGTGGAGGACAAAGAGGAAAATGACAAGTTGAAACAGCTTGTTTGCAACCTTAGTGCAGATCTTAAAAAGCTTGGTCTTTCATCAAAAATACAAACATCTAAAGCCAATGATGTATGCAAGTCTGATGAGATGGAAGCTTTGAAACAACAGGTAAGACAAACTCTAGTTAATTTAGGGCCTGGCAAGCATGTTTCTATTTGAGTACCAATTACATTTTTGGTTCAGAGAATCTCCAAATTTGATGTCCAGATTGTTCAGATGATTTGGACCTTGTATTGTTGTTTTATAATTTTCAGAATGGTTAGCCGTATCCCAGCCAGGTTTGGCTGAATTTTTAATGAGCTGATAGCATTTTGATTATATACTACAAGAATTTAATTTTTCTGCCTTAAAACCTAGCTAATGATATCTAAAACATTTTATCATTAAAAAACCCTGCAGTTATAGTTTAGCTACATGCTTATGGTATCCAAATTAATTCAATTAGATTGAACTGTATCAAGAAGACTTCAACAATGAGCGAAAAGACAAAGAGAAATTGCTGAATGAGAAAAATTTTTTAGAAGGACAGTTACAACAAGCAAGTGAAAGCTTAGAAATGGTATCTGCCGAGAATCAGAGGTTCAGGCAATGCCTGAACAAAGTCACTCACCAGAAAGAGCATATAATTTCAGAAATCAGACGACTGTCTGCCAGTTCACTGCCTTTCTCTCCAGTCTACGAGCAGCGAATTCCACCAGACACTCGATTTCTGTTTGAAAGCAGTGAAGGAGAGGTGTGTAAAATTAGTGTTATTTTGCTATTTCTACAAAGTAGCACAGTGATGATGTGTTAAGAATCTATATTTAGAATCTTTTAATTTTGATCAAATGAGCAGAAAGAGCAATATAATTGATATGATGTTTTGACTTTTGGTCAGAAGGCTTTATTAAGGATCTGAGGTGCTGTGGAATTATGTGCCAATGACAGGCAAATATGTGCTTCTAAGAAATCACCCAGAATTCTCAGAACAATATGAAAAGTACCCAAAGGGCTCATGCTGCAAACTGTGCTTTATGGTTGATTGTTGGTTTTAACCTAATATCTCCTGCTCTTTTTGTTTCCTAGGATGTTGTTGCAAAATCTTTGGCTTCTTCATCATCAAGACCAGATATTTCGAAACCATCACGATCAGCCTTTATGGGAGGACCAGCAGTTGAAGACTCCAAGTGTTGCTAAAATTTTAAGTGTTGCTAAAAAGCCAATTTCTACAATGTTTTATAAAAAGTATTTATGAGAAATGCTTGGTTAAATTGCCAAACTGTAAAGTATTTATTTATTTATATGTTTTTATGCAGTAATTTATTAATAAGAAAAATAATTAGATGAAGTTTGAGGAATAAATGCAAGATATTTGTCTTTTTTCACATATTTCCTCTGTATATCCTATCTCACTTGATACTAAACCATAACCATACTTGGTTTAGTGAGTATTCTTAATTCTTGATTTGCTAATAAACTTTTAAAAAGTTCCTTAGAAATTGCAAAAGAGTGATAAACATGTGATGTATTCGTCAGCACAGATGTAGGAAGCATTTCAAAAGGGAGGGGTTGCACATAGAGACAAACAGGGGGTAATCCATGAGCTGCAAATAAGCACTTTTCCTCTGTTTCTGAAGAGTGAGGCAGATGGCAACTTCCCAGCTATCTTTGTCAGTATTTCAGAAAATATACATATATTGCCTATAGTCCTGCAGTTCTCAGAAAGCTAAATCTGAGATTTCAAAAGTGGATTCGGATAGTTCGTAACAAGCCTAAGCCACTTTTTAAAACTGACATGAAACTTTTCTTAAGTTTTCAATTTTCATGAAAAAACACCCACACCCGGCGTACTAGCACTCAAAAAGTTGTTCGCAATCCAACGCGGAATGCAATCCAATGCTGAATCAACAATTTCCTTGTGAATGCTTGAGACCTAACTACAGAGTAGGAATAACCAGAAGCTGTCTTGTCCCAGCGTTTTGTCTGAAGCCTGAATTTATGCGTTATTTTTTCCTAACTGAAATGCGTGGCACAGCAAGTATAGGATCCAAGCTACAGAAACTTTGCTAGAAGCAGCAACAAACATTTTGTTCTTAAAGCTTTGTCGCAAGAAAAAGAAGAGAAAGAAAGGTGTGTCTTTTGATCCTTTACCCATACCGAAGCAGAATCATCATCCAGCCCAGAACACTCTTTTCTATAAAAACCAGTAAATTTTAGTTCATGCTGGCTGTTCTTAAATTTTAAGAAAATATTAGACTGGATTGTTCTTAATTTGTTCCTAAATTATAAGGGTCTAGTCTAAGCAATGGAATTGCTAGCTATTGCGCTCTAGGAAGATGTTCAGGTCTTGTTTGCTAAAAAGGTGAGTAAGACATCTTTTATTTGCCAACAGGTTTGAAAATTCACCAAAAAGCCCCGCTAAATGGCAAAAAATTCCACGTTATTAAGATGAAACATTGTTCAAATTACATTTCACTCTAGCTCAGCCTCAGTTTTTTCTTAATATGTTCGTAACCTTTTGACCAATTTTGAGGCTCGTGTTCTTATAAAATTGTTCTTATAAAGAAAGCATGCTTATCGTCCAAGTCGTTTACAGTTTTGTAGTAAATACTGAATGTAGAGGAGACATCAAAATTGAGAGGTATCAGTTAGTGGAATCATCATAGTATTCTGTGTTACCATCCTTGTGCTATCATGCTGACGTCATAGGGGAAGTATACATTGAGAGCCACCGCAGCTTACAAAGCGTGACCCAGCGTTGTTATGGCACTTGCAAACCAACCCCGGGGTCGAATGCAAAGATACCTTACTGACAATTTGGCTTTGTTCTGTAATATAGACACGGCCGCAGCCCTTCTTTTTCTGATGTATTAACAAACTATTATCATTGAATATGATATATATATATACCCAGCGTTCGCTATTGTTTAAATTAGTGTTTTTTCAACCACTGTTCCGCAGCACACTAGTGTGTCATGAGAGATTCTCTGGTGTGCCGTGGAAAATTCTCCAATTTCACCTAATTGGTCTAAAAGATTGAAAAACATCTCGTCTTTGTTTAATTCCTGCCAGTCAACCATGTGTTCATCAACACAGGCCCAGTCCAGGTTTCACACTGAGTGAATAAAAATATTTATTTCATTACAATATACTTTTATCTTTGTGCTTATTTGATTCCTATTCAAGACAATTGGACGAGAACGACTTTATATTGTGAATAAAGGCTACAAAATTTCATTTTCATTATTTTCTGTTGATGTTTTTCCTCGTCGTTTTTTCAACGGAAAATTGTTCCGTAGATCAAAAAGGTTGAAAAACACTGGTTTAAACTATACACTATATACAAGATAGATGCCATCTTAAAAAGATAAATGGTTAAAGCTCGTGTCGGTGTATCAAGTACCTCAATTTAAAACCGAGGAAAATAAGAAAATGCCAAAAACTCTATTTGTAACTCAAGATCTTACTGCAATCAAGGGAACCATTGCAGATGAATAAAAATCAATTAAAAGCCTCGCACCGGCAAATGCCGATTCTCTACACGAGGGTGGCCAATTAGACAGAAGACAGTGAAAACAATCACAAAATTAGAAAATCATACTTTGCTTATAAAATATAACAAAACATAACACACTAATGCTAAGTATTATCTATCGAATCTGTAAATGAATGGGAATTTCGGGAAAGACAGCATACGAATGGGGAAAAACGTCACTTCAACCGAAAAAATATCCGGCTGTGGGTGGCATGTCGCTAAGCACACGAGGAATGTTTACGCAACAGAAACAGGATAGAGTTTGTTAAAGATAAAAGAAACTAGGGTTGATTCGACCACTGTCGATGTAACCAAGTTACGGTAGATGGGTTCAGAAAAACCCGTGCTAGCTACATCGACAGGCATTGTAAACGCTAGATGGAGCATAGGCAGGCAAGGTGTGACTCGTTCATGCGCAGTAATATTTACAAACGTTAAAACAAAAATTTCAAACCTGGTTAAATTTTGTAAAAGGGTTAAATGGGTTGCAGAAGTGAACAAATGTGACTGTAGTAGCCTCATGTTTACAAATTACACACCCTTGTGGTTCAAATGTCCGTGGCATGTAACATGGTCCAAAATGATAAAGGACTAGTGATTAGCTTTTAACAGAATAATCTTTTGCTATATCGGTTTAAATATGGAAAGCTGTGGAGTCATTCGACTATCAAAAAATACAGTGGCTTACAATCTTTGGAATGAGTGGCAGTGTGGGAGGACAATCTTGTCCCGTAGTGAATAAAAATGACGTTTGCTCGGTCGTTTAGTTAAAATACTTTTTCATATGAATTTAAAGAATTCTGCAATATGACGTCAAACTGGGATGAGCATTAGTTTCTTTACGCACGTACAATGCCTCGAAACGTACAATGCCTCTTTTACTCATCAGTATCTGTGTCGATAAAATTTGTGTCGATAAAATCTCAACGAATTTCATCTTCACAAATGACCTTTGAAACTGCTAACCCGCGTGGTGGATTTGTGAAGGTCCGTTGCGATGGAGACTTTTCTCTGCGATGGTGATTCCGTGTCAACATTGTCTTATAAGCCATACTCCAGGCAGTCTTTTGATCAAAGCCATAAATAAATTCATATATGATAACTAATGCTTCCTGGACAATATAGCAATAATAGACTACGCTGTCATCCCAACGATAACATTTTTTCAAAACTGTTCATAACCGACTTGTCTGGTTGCATATCCGAAGCAGAGAAAGAAAGCTAAAATGGTAAATAGAGAAACGTTTTAGTGGCTAAAATATGTTAAGGCTGGGCAGATTATTGTTGTAAATGATCGGAACAGAAGAAAGAGCTGCATAAGTCACCAATTATTTCATTCAGTCGTTTGACTCAATGAAATGAGCGTTGATTTTCGATACATGACACTGGATTTCGATTTCAGGCAAGACCTGTACAATACAACTGGACACACTCTCGTTGAAAAAAAAATCCCTTTGTCAGTCTATGAAAGCTTACTTATAGATTGGAATAATCACTTGATCAAAAGTAGCATATTTAAAATAAAACATAACTAGCAAGATGTGTTTGAATTTGCCTTCGACCTAACGAAATTACGAAAATACAATGTCAATCTGAATAGCTTCTAGATCTAAACACTTAATTATCAAAACAAATACAAAATTTCATTCATGCAATACCAGCTGTCTGCTGAACATTTTCAATAAGTAAATCTAAAGTAGAAATTTTTAATTTTTACAATAAATGCAGCTCTTTAAAAAACGCCCTATTCTTACAAATGTAGCGTCAAATTCCCAAGAAATATATATGAGCCAGGGGGCGTTTAATAGATAAAATACAGTACCGCATTCAAAGAGCGTCGGATAATTTATTCCAATTATAATAATTTACTTGCGAGGAAATAATTTTAGATGGGAGAGAATGGTCTGTCGCAATCCAAAAGTAATACTTTGATAAATGAAGCGAACTTTAGCGAATTGTGGTGTTCATAGAATTATAACAGGAGAAATTCACTGGAAACCAAACGTAAAACGTCAATTTATGGGAAGAAGTTTCAACTATATTAACAGAGCAAAACAATACGACTCTAGTTTTTCTTTCCTGAAATTCCTAGTGGCATTGCTATGTACGCCCGCTCTGTTCGAAATTAGTCAAGACCCTGGGCAGATCTAACAGGAGGCGAGCAACCAATGAAGCTTGGAGTAATCCCCCGCAAACTTTCATCATACTTCATACGCAGTTGGATGTGGGTAGATTTTGTTATGAAACCGCGATAACAACATACCTTGGAAACGGCAATTACTGATACAGCCTACAGAATTCCCTGAATGTTCTCCATACTTCATTTATTGCAGTAGCACTGAAAAACAAATTAAAAAAGTCAAAATAGCTAGATATCAATGCTGAAACATTGAAATTACTTCCAGTGGCGTACCCAAGGGAGGGAATGGGGGGGGGGGGGGGTCCGGAAATATGGTCCTCAAGAGATTTGTCAAAAAACGATGTAAAAACCATTGGCGGGGGGGAATTGGTAGTATACTGTATGCTTGTGTCAATAAAAATTGTAAAATGCTTTGTTATTTACCGTAGCTAGCATAAATAAAAAAATGGGGAAAAATTTTGCAAAAAGGGCGTTTCCCCGCATTTGCGAGTGTTTGATGGGCGTGGTTAAAACAAATTCCTAGGGGCTACGCCCCAGATCCCCCAACTACTACAGCCCTGGGTACGCCACTGATTACTTCAATGAATAACAATGCAAAGGTAGTATCAATGCTGACACATGGAGCACCCAAAAGACAGGGGGGCTAGCAAGAAGAAGGCAGGGGAGGGGGCATGGGCCCCTCAATGTTATAGAGGGTCCCAAAACTAAAACATTTGCAGATCTTACTGAGTTAAAAATGAGCACATGTTGTCTCGTAACCCTGTCTCCCATGAATGTGTTGGTTTGTTTATGTTTGAGCATTACCTCTGTACGTTATTATTAATATACTGTAGTTATTTCTTTATGTTGGTAAAATAATTTTGGACTCCCTAATGTCTAACAATCCCCATGCAAAGAAGTAACTGCTTTGAACAACCTGTTTCCGATACTGAATGGCCATATTAAGAATTCAAGACATTGGAAACTCATCTCAAAGAATACAAGCAGGTTTAGCCAGAATGCTGAAATAAAGACTTCTGTGGAACTGCTTACAATAAAAGCAGTGAAAGAATGCATAATAAAAATAAAAGCGATAAGGAAAGAGTAAGTTCAAGGGAAGGGTGGCGCAAGAGAGCAAGTTGACTCCAAGAGAGATCGAAAGACAGTTTCTGAACAAGCAGAATGACTCTGCATAACAAAACGTGAAAAAAAACAAAGTAATGAGAATATATAATAATATAATAGAATATATAATAGAATAAGGCAATTTATAATATTTACCTAGTAACTGACTGGTAAAAATTTGCAATCTGCTCGGGCGTTGCATAAATAGCCCCAGTTGGACTATGGGAAGGCAAGCTGTTTAAAGCATCTTTCAGCCATTGACAAGTAGGCTGAAACAAAAACAAAGTTTATACAAAACTGCTGGGCTAAATATTGGTTATCAAAACTTTTGATTCCTACGGAAAGATGTAGCGATGGCCAAGTGGAAACAACATTGGCCCATGTCAATAAGCAAAGCAACGCTACTGTTTGAATGCAGATACAACTGATATATAAACGGCCATTCAGCGCTAGGGTGGGCAGTGATTTTGAAGTTTCGCAAGACTCCTTTCTTCCCTAAAACCCATGATAATTTTCGTTCTCTCTCCCTGCAACAGTAACATGACAACATTCTTTTACCGTCAACAATCGTATGTCTCTGTATATAACTAAATTAAGAAATGATAAACAAGATTTGCTATTCTTGCAGCGGAGAAGAAATCGAGAGACGGTGTCGACTATTTAAATCGTGGCCTGTCAGACTCAATCACACTAAAAGCCAAAATGACCGAGTCACAGACCTAAAAGAATGGACCGTTTCAATTGACAAAATGTGAATGTGCATCAAACAGAAAATTTTGTTTAGATAAAAAGGCTACTGAAAAAATTGTCAGCAAAAACCAAAATTGAATGGTAACGTATAAAGTTAAGTAATAAAGCGAAATTGAAACAGCAATATTGAGAGTGACAGCACAGAAAGATGAAGACAAGTTTCATCTTAAAGGTAACACTAGTTTCAAATCTTTTGCCTATTCGAGATACACTATCTTGTCTCCAAGAACAGATCCCGTTATACATTCTTAGAAGAACAATTTTATGAGAACAAGAGCCTTGAAATTGGTCACAAATTAAGAACAGATTAGGAACAAATTAAGAACAGGCTAAGGCTGAAGTACTAGAAAATGTAAGAATACAAGAACATTGATTTTAAGGATGTATAGTCCATGAGAGGGTATGTCTTTTGCCAATGTTATTAAAGAAAAAAATGCACTTTACCGGTCCAACGCTAATCTACAGTTAAATTTTGCCTTTTTTCATAATTTCTTAAACTTATACCCTCATAATCAAATAAACCAAGTTAGAACAATCCAGTCTCAAAGTTTTTGAAAAATTGAGGATAGCCAGCCTGAACTTCGATTTTCTAATACGTATTTAAGAAATCGTTACAAATAGCAAAAAGCATTTATTTGCGTACAGATGTAAAAAGAGAACCAATGCAAAAAAGTTTTTAGCTGCTATTTTATAAAAGAGTTCTATGTCTCTGCTACCAACCTCACGGTATTGACTCAGCAATTCCCAAATGACATCTGCTACGTCTGGGACCATGTAAGTTTGGACCTCTCCTGCTGTGGCCTTTATCAGTCCTACAAACGATGGTCAGTATAAAAGACGTGGCGATATGCAGGCAGTCAGAGGACGAAATGACCTTGTACAGCAGTTACTAGTTACTTCGGAAAAAGCAGAGTACAAAATGGCAAAGTTTATAGAAAATGCAGCATTTACCCCTCACAATATTAGCGCCATGTTGATTGATAAGACCAGTTACCAATGTGTTGCGTCTATGCTGTTCTGATCGTGACTGCAAAAAAGGCATGAACAATTAGTATGATTATCATTTGGTAATTTATCAGTGAAAACGAAGGAAAATTAATTTTACCCACAATCAACATCAATAAAAATCCTCATTTGAGCAAAAAGCTCCGAAAGGCGAAGGTTTGAGTGTTCTTGAGGGCTTTTTTACGATTTGGGTATCACGTTTCCTAAAAACTTACGGATTTAAATCACGGTCGTCGACGAAAAATAACTTCTAATTCCATTAAATTTGGGTAGGAAACAAGCAGTTTCAATGGACGTGATTGCCAGGAACATCTCGGAGCACAAAGGAGTTTCATCTTGATATTATTGGTTGACGCTTCGTAAAGATGGGGATTGCTAATTAATATCTATTGATTATATTCAAGCGAGATTTTTGACTGGGAAAGATTTGTCTGGAACGTGGGCGAGGACGAAAAGGAATCTAAGGGGAAAAAGATTCAAAACTGCAAAGGCGATAGGGGATACAAGGTCACGTTGAAATGACCCATTGAGAACTAATCTAAAAAGTTGCCATCTGTTTGACAGGAAGATCTGGTTTCGAAGACAACTGATGACGTACTTTGCTCGACCTTCCAAGGGAATTTTCTAACCTAAAAAGATATTGACTTAGTGCCGGAGTTCACATTTCAAGAGATCGTGTCTTTTGAATCAGTCTTCTCCAACAAATATGAAACCAAATACGTGCAAAATTGGGCACAGTTCAGGATTTTATTGCAGCATAGTTAGAGAGGATTGAAAGTCTCCAGAGCAAGATACTCCCCTCAATCGTACTTTCAGTAGCCCTCGTGGGTTTCTGTATGCTCAGGATTAAATAGGTACACCAATGAGGAAGAAATGAGCTGCAGAACGTGCTTCCGCGTTTAGACATCACAGTACAAAAAGTTTTAAACTAAACAGAGATGCACTTGCAAAGTTTTGTTTTAAGGAAGATAAGCTATCATTCCTTATCATTCAAAGGCGGAGGAATGGTATAATGAAAAGGCAATAATGAAAAAACCTGAATGAATCGAAAATGTTTTGATAACATGGACTCCTAGTTTCTTAGGATACAAATAAAAAGCAATGTGATAGAAACATCATGAATAAAAAAAGAGAGTCATTTTTAAGGATTGTGAAGGATTGTGAATCCTTCAGTGGAGCATCGTGCAGAAATTTGATAGATTTGATTCAACCTGACTTTTGACAAGCTAATATTGAAAAAGCCTTATCTAATTCTGGAGATTAACTTTGTTTTTGGCAAAGTTTAACTTTGTCATTAAAAGATTTTAAAGTTTGCTTGAGATTCTTAAAATACCTATGTCGTCATGAGGCTTAAAACAGCAGCAGAGAAAACTAACCATAGTTCAACAAAGGGTTTGGAAAATATGACACTTCTTCCTGCACAATGTTTTAGTCGTTTGGTTGCTATGCAGCCATATTGGTTAACACACTTAAGGCATAATCTATTTCGAGCTATCTCCTCAAATACAAGTTTCAGATATCAACGAGTGCTCTTCCATGGCAACAAGAAAACAAGAGATCGAAAGTTCTTAGGGAAATAATTTACCGGATCATTGCCTGTGCAGCGTACTAAATCAACAAGGAATCGCAGCGTCGATGCATGTGCTTCCCTGTGGTTCAGTGTTGATGCTGCTGTGGCTAGTTGTAGCACAGCCTCCATTGACTCATTCTCGAGGAAGGGTATTGGACATTTTTGAAGAAGTCTGGAAAAACAGAAATACGAAAATGAAAAATAAAGAGCAGTAAACTTCTATGAATCTTGTGCATAGAAATGAAAAAATAACAAAATTTTGAATATCAAGAAAAGTTCCATGAATGTGTCCCATGAATTGAAGTTTCTGTTGTTCTATCTCATTTACAAGTCCTTTAGTTTCCCCGATCTCGTCGAGCACACTTCTGTTTGATCTCTTTTTCGTCCAGCTGATTCTTAACAGTCTCCTTGCTATTTCAAGTTAAATTAGTGCCTGGCCTGATTCAAAACAATAAAACAGACGCAAAGTTTCTTCCTGCGATGGATGTACGATGTTGTAGCGACATTGTTAAATGTGACAGACTAATTCATGATAGCATAGTTCAAGTGAAAGGAACTGTGCTTTATACATGAAGACAAAAGCTGAATAACTGAGCTGAGGCAAAGGAGAAAGGACGGCATAAACAGTGCGTAGTACTACGATTGAGATTAAATGAAAAGCAAACTCACCTTATTGAGAGCCTAAAAAAGTCATCAACCGTATCCGGGTGATTCATGAGACCATTTTCAGCTGACAGCAACGTGAACGTTGGTCCAGAAAAGGCCTAGTTGAAAACAAGTGTCTTTAGATTGTTCAGATCTGGGAAAATATCAACTTTGTAGACGGCTTAAACAGCTAGTTTTGTGAATTCTTGCATTTAATTGAAACACCAATTACAAATACAACAACGTAAAATATAAAAAGTACCCATTGAGAAAGCTAAACTCTCATATTTTCTCATATTTCATGAATAAATCAAACGAAAAAATCTTGAGCTATGAATGACAATTATTCTGATACACATGGTGCCGAAAATGGAGATTGACTTAAGCAATTGAAGAAATGATTGCTACCTTGAGCATTTCAATGAGTCCTTGTGCACAGTTAGGTTCTTGGCCGTATTCATCGACTAAAACACTTCCAAGGTAAAGGAAGCACGAATGTTGGTGTTGGTAGTAGATTGTTATCATCTGCATGAAAACACAAGTTAAAGCGAAAGAGCATTACGTCATCGAGAATACTTTATTGGTTAGAGAAAACGCTTCTACTGCATACCGACAATAGAACTTAGTCAACCATCTTAAATGCAAAATTATTGTAAAATTAGTTTGAAATAAACGAATAATAGTCTAAACGAAGTTCAATAAAATTTAGTACACTTAAAACTAGTCTGCTTGGGCATTGCAGAGTTTTAGGAAATTACACAAAATACAAAAAGGCGTTTAAATGCTAAGAAAACATACTTGTTCAACAAATGGCTGTAGCAGGTTTCTGAAGCCCTTTCCAACACATCTTATGGCGTATCGGAGGCACCTAAGTGTAAGGATAAGAAAGCTTGTGTAAGCACATACTCAATGTACCAAAAAAGACGTCAGAGAGCTTAAAGATTTTACAATTAAAAAATTCAAGACCTTAGTTTATTTTTATAATGATAATACACAGAATGTACGTCATTTTTGACGCGAAACAGAACTGGTAATGCCATTTAGTAAAAGGTAATGCCTGTGCAACAGAGTCCAAGTATAAAGGGAAGGGCAACGAGGAAAAGGAACAATAAAAAATACTTCAAAATATTGTCATCTGTTGAAAGTTAGTCTTTAATCCAGACCCCTATCTTGAAAGAAGACTTTCATTTTCAAGCTAGGGTCTGGAGCACACTCCAAGTATATCTTTTACTGGAAAAATTGGAAAAAACGAAATTGAAAATGCCATCATGGGTGTCACTAACCTACAAATCCTTTCCATGATCCTTTCGTCGTGTTTGAATTTATCTGCCACGTGCGATAGAACTGGCCAGAGCTATGACGTAAAACAATAAATGTCACATACTGCAATAGTTGGAAGACCTTTTTGCCTAAAGCCTTCAAACACCTACCTAAGTGATAGTTGATTACCCTAGTTAGATCTTACAGAAAAATAGTAACTTAAAACTTAGCACAGAAATATTTTGCCAAGGCAAAGTATACATTTTTTACAAGGAACCTTAATTTTTGTTGAGTCTTAATGCACTGTGCCTCAAGCCCAACTATCTTTTTTTAAATAATTCTTAAATTCAACTGATTCCGAGCCTGAATATACTCATAAAATGTATTCTTATAAAAAAGTGTCTGGAAAGATGTTGAAAGAAATATAGCTATGAAAATCCAGATGTGCTTTGAAATAGTTACCCTGCCCCTAAGATGACTTTGTCATATACTAGTATGACATTAACCTACGTATACCTTCTCGATAACAGACTGACAAGGATGTTCCTTTCCTTCAGGAGCATCAGGTGCAGTGTTCCTTGAATAATAAAGAAGACATCACTTTCTAACGAAACGTGTACATGAAACTCGGTACAGAAAATCATGGACCCGAGTTCACGTCAAAAGGAGATCCAACAGCAACATAGCAACAACAAATAAGAAACGGATATATTTTGACATTGTCGACGCTAGGGTACATTGACAGGAACACGTTCAGAGTATGAGGGAGAAGAAATGAAAACATTATTAAGGGAAACAATATACAAAAGATTCGACCTGGGATAATATTCAGGAAAAATAGAATGAACAAGGAGCAATGCAAGATTTGAGGGATTGAAGAATAAGAAAAATGGCAGGAAACTGCATTAAAACCTGAACCAATATCGCAGGACACAGCAAGGAATGGACAAACAGCGTGAATATCTGCTACTTGTTACTAAAGGTTTTATAAATTCGGTGTACTAGCATGATTTTCATTCATGATATTCAAAAGATTTTCAACTAACATAGCACTCTGTTTACATTAGAATGAAACAACTAGTGTCACATGACATTGCTACAAAGTTTAAAAAACGTTTAATGCTCTTACTTGAAAATTGTAGATAATCGATCAATAGGAACGACTGGGTCACTTGCATCTCGGGGTCTTTTGACACCTTGGGCTTCTTTTATGATCTGTCAAAATATTCAAAGAAATACTTCCAAAATAGCTCTGCATCTCAGCAATAAGCAAGAACATATTCTCTACAACGAAACAACTAAATAAACTACAGAAAAGACAATAAAATCATGAAGCACACTGTAGGAATTCCTTGCTAAAATTGTGACCAAATAATGACTTGTTTATGATTTGTTTATGACATGATTTGTTTATGATTTAGGCCTATTAAAGATATTAATAAGCCCCTTTTCGTACATTGCTATAATTACAAAATTTATCAATGTTGGTTAACAATGTTGGTTATCGTTTGAAAGCTAAATATTCAAAAACTTGTTGCAGCTCTCTAGAACAGCAGACATTACCTGGTCCAATTTTGATACATGGGGGATACACAAATGTGTGAGGGCGTCTTCTATTTCACCATATGGCAGCGATGATAAAGCGTAAGCCGCGCCTACAAGAAGAAAGAGTATGCTTTAAAAATATTTGTAATTTAATCATAAAAGACGATGGAAATCAATAATTAGTTAGGCAGGACTTTGACAGCACGTGACTCAAGAGCTACTCTCCGTAAATGTAAAAGAGCGTTCTATTAAATAGAGCGTTAAAAATTTACCTCGCAAAATACTGTCGGCTTTGGCGACTGGAAGCCCAAGGGAGTCGATGGCATTGACGACCTGCAAAACCAATCGCACACGCATGAAATGCAATCGGGTAATTATAATCTTGGTGTATGATGTCATTGATGTAGATTGTCAGATTGTGCACGACGTAAAACATAAAAAAGGGCAATCCTTATACTGGCATCTGAATACATTGTTATTGTAAAGGCTGCTGTTCACTAATCTGAGTTTTTGCATGGCTGAATAAATAAATTTGGTACACAACGATCTATGAAGCAGTCAAAACAAGCTGACAAAATATTAGCGAGCGAGATCGCTTCTTTTCTTCGCATCTTGCCGTTTGTAATATAATTGCATTTACAAGTATAAAAATGATTGACCTTTTGGCGCCAAATGCGAGTGTCGACTGTCAAATTTATATGTCACAGAGAGAAAAGTGGAGTTAAACTGACGGAAGATGATCTACACTACGAAAACAACTCATAGATAAACATACAAAGAATAAAGACGAAAGAAGAAATCATTCAGTCCTTAAATCATGACCGAATAATTATTAATTTAAGAAAAAGCCTGTAAGATTGTTGGCAATTTGGAGGCAGATAGATTACCTGGACAATGATTTGGAAGTTAGAAGTCAACTTTCTGCTGCAGTCAACCAAAAGATGCTCAAATGCAGTGGCTGATGCTGAAACTAATTCTTTGCTTTGTAGGCCATTCAAAATGAACTGGAATACAGAATCTAGAAAACAAAAACCTCGCTTACTTATGGGATTCGTTATCTTTGATAATTCACAATGCTTGCCACAGCTGGAATACCCTAAAACATCTAACAGCGTGAATATCTTTTCTGTATTTATGTCTACTCCTGAATATGGCAACATTCGCTCTGTATTATCCATGCATAATGCTTAGCATGTAGAACAGGATGGTCTTAAGTTGTAACGCCTAGTTTCAAGTTTGACGCAATCACCAGGCAACTGTTCTGTTCAGTTCTACCCAAACTGCATCGTGCAAAATTTTCATGTGTTTAGGTCTATAACAAACTCGCCATATGAACAGGCATGCTTTTTCATCGCATGCCAGGTCACTAAACATGCAATTTTGTAACAGACTTTTGTGTAGGGGTTATAGTACACATGTTAGGATAGATCTGAGAGAAAATATCATAAAAAAATATCAATTCTTGTATGATCTGAGAGAAAATATCATAAACAAAAAGTTTCTCGAAGGCCGAGGATTGTTTCAGGAGGAAGGACATTTTAAGCATCAAAAACTAATTTAAAATATGTCAACGACAAGGGCTGGAAAATATCCAGCAGCGGCGCTGCCAGGAAATTTTTAGCACAAATTCATTGCAAGAAATTGTTGCTGTTTGCCAGAAATTTTTAGCGTGAAATCTACATTGCTTGATTTTAATATGAACATTAAACTTATGTTGCTCATACATACTGTATAATTTTTGTTCTGCACTACTGACAAAAATGAAGATTAACTTTCAAAATACAATCATCTGGTATCATCCGCGTCTGTTAAACCAAATTTCTGGCAAATCGGGCACGATTTTCAGCTACTAATTTAATTCAAGCAAGCTAAAACAAAGTTCATTTCTTTTTTTACATTAGCCATTCTAGATAAATGAAACACTTAAAGACAGCCAATCTTGTTACGTCAATTATATTGAAGGTGAACATGCTTCAAAACCTGTGTGGATGCGTTCACTGTTATTCATACTTTTCTACTGCCATTTGCATACATTTGTCATAGCTAACTTAATAGAATTTAAGCGATTTTGGCCTACATCTTTGTCTCTAGCACAACCCCTGACTCAAAACATTAATTTTAACCATTGAAAAAAATAGTATTCTTACATGTTGTGTGAATCACTAGCTTTGATGATAAAAATGAGCAGCAAACATGGAACCCAGAGAAAGATGTAGGATATATAAATACTTTAATAGTATCTAGTTTGCTAGTACGGATATGAAACTAAATTAAAGTTATTATAGATTTTCAGATCATATAACTTCAACCTTGAAAACAAACTATAAGTGTTGTGCACGATCACGTTCTCCTTAATCATCTAATACAGTATAACAAAATCATTGCTGTTTAAATAACTATGATCAAACGTCGAGGACCAAAAATTAGTTCCTTTTAGTATGACAGTTTATTTTTGGGACAAATGTTTGAACAAATCAAGCAACTTAAAATATCACTTTCAGTGACTGGGCCGGGTCGAAGCTTCACAAGAAATCTTGAATTTTTTATTTTGCTGCCAGAAAAAGAAAACTTTTTTCAAACCTTGTCAAGGACATAGTAAAGTACATACCTACAACCGCGGGATGTTCGTCTACCCAAGGAGTCAGTTCTGCTAGTAATTCCAAACTCGTCATCTTAAGGGCTATGTGTGAATTTTGTGGCAATTGTATAATCAATTTAACTGCATCACCAACGCTTTCTTCGCTTCTAAACATGAGAAAACATGTGGGCGTTAATTTCAATACACCCCGTAACAAGCTATGATAACAGGCATTTTAACAGGCTATAGTAAACAGCCGTAAACCGTAATAAGCGGTGATAACAAACAGTTATAATAAGCGATAATACCAAGCGGTAGTAACAGGAGGTAAGCAGTATAAAGCGTTAAATACAAGCAGTAACAACAAGCAGTAGCAATAAGCGATAATAACAAGCAGCAGTAAGATGCTGTAGCCATCAGAGGTAGGCCCTGGACGAAGCTACTAAATAAACCTTTTGGCATCTCTCTATTAAAACAAGGCAGATAAACTTAGCAGGCAAACGCTACTTCAAGTATCATTGAAGTCAAAAGGCTGGCAAGAATTTTTTTGCTAGCATTTTCAAAATTAGACAGTACGATAGTAGGAGAAGGAGAAAGGATTTACTGCTTCGCCACATAATCACATAGGATACCTGGCAAGGTTGGTCAAATCAAACATTTCAAGCAGCCAATCAGATACAGATCTAGATACCTGGTAGCTGTCACGTGTTACAAGATTGCTGCAAGCACACACAAACAGCGAATTCGACTGTCGTGCATCAAATATCAAATCATATACAGAAAAGAATGCCACTGCATTTAGATTTGCTGCATTGCAAGGAAAAGCTTTGACAATGCCTGTGAATTGTCATAAAATGCAGACTAGGCATACCTTTGGCTGACTTTGTTTGCTATCGATCGCATCACAAACATGCCAGCCTCGATTCGATTCCACGAAGTCCCTTGCGCGCAAATTTGCTTGAGAATCTGTTTAGGGTAATTAAAGTTTAAAGTCAAATGAACTGAATAGAAATCAAAATAAACTCGTTAAAAGCATTTTCAAACATGAAAAAATTAGCAGAACAAAAGAGCGTTTCTGGTTACGCAGAGGATTAAGCGGTGTATGGGTTCGAATTTGGAACAAACTGAAAAATATACGTAGCAAGACGAAACAGAAAATTGGGCAACATGAAGTTTGTAAAATTGTTTATTAGAGAGAACGGATACTGTACACTATCACAGAAAACAATGCCATAAATTCTGCAGGTGTTTTTATTTGCCGTAAAATGTTTTACTCATTTGCCATAAACTGAATTTAAGCTTGCGGCTTAACACCAAAAAATTTACCTCCAGGAAGCAGGTGGTGTAGCCAAATATGAAGACTGTATCTTGAACAACATCAATAGCCCGATACCTGAAGTCTTGAAAATCATCAGATAGATCGACAGGGCCTTCCTGGAAACAAAATGGCAAGTTGTTTGGAACAACTGTTTATATAAAGAACAATTAATTCTGAAATATGTAGGAGGGAAAACCAAAAGATGTGTGTTTGAAGAAAGCACGGATAAGCATAACATACTAAAGTACTACGCTGATTGGCCAAAAATAAGACCAATCAGACGCACAATTGTTCGTCTCACGCTACTTGAGTTTGTTTACTTCCGTTTTTCCAGATATGTGTTTTGCACCATTTTTGTGACAGAGATTCTCAAATAATAAAAACAGCCATATAGTTTTAAGTTTGAAGGCCGGGAATAAGCAATTTCACATAAATGTACTGCCGAATCCTAGAGCTATTTTTGAATGAACGAGACCTGCAACCAAGGTTTAAGCCAGTTGATCCATCAAGGTTGCTGTAGTTGTTTACAAACGAGTATTTAATAACTACATGATAGCCTTTATAAATGACGCAGATGAATTTAGCATTGCAGTGGGGAGACGTACATCCATCTGCAATGTTTGTAAAGAGTTTTTTTTTCGTAGGCAGATAATTCGCATTAACTCACCAAAAAGAGCAAAAATCCCTAAAACAAACTAAATGTCCATGCATTGAAGTGAAATTTAGAAAAATGAAACCATTAAGCTATATGAACTCACGTGGTCTGAATCTAATTGACATCGTATGAATACTTTCATAATTAGCGTTTGAACATGCGGCCTAAATTTGTCTAAAATGCTGTCTGGAAAATCTTTATACAAAGTTTCTGCAAAGCGGTACCAAAATCGAAAAGTTATCTCTGCAACCTATGAAAGCAAAGACTTCATTAAAATCAGTCTACAAAGAAACATGAGCAATTCATCACCAATGTGAACTTAAAAGTACTTTAGATTAAACCAAAATCATTGTGGAAAATAGTTGGGTAATATTTAGATTCAAAGGGTAGCGGCGGCAATCCAATTAGTAAAATCTTTGAAGTATTTTTTGGCAAAGATTCTGAATAGTCCTTTGTGTGGTCTTAAAAAATTCACCCGAATTAAGCCAACGATTTAATAAACTTAAAGATAGATACATTTAAACATTTGAACATTCTTTCAATTTTCATAAATTAATTTGATAAATTTTCTTTTCAAGGGAAAATGTAGCCACGAAAATAAACAATAACAAAATAAAAAAGTCAATTACCCAAGGCTCTTATTCGTGAAGCGTCTAGGGTAAAATCTTCAATGAATTATTACATTTGTATAGGAATCTAAAGCCTTCTGTAGGACTTTGACATTGACAAAAACTAGAGCATTGAATCAGTGTATCTACTGTGCATAGGTACATACCTCATATTCAGGGTGATCTAGAAATAACAGCAACATGTGTATTGTTTTTGAGCTTTCGGTGCCCTGGGAAAAGATGAAAAGAAGATACAGCATTAATAACGATTTTTAATTGCTCGTTTGTTTATAACAACCTTCATCTTCTTACTCCCCCCCCTTCTTCCACTGTAACAGGAATAGCCTCTTCTAATATGATTGGACAATTTAGTATCCGTAGTCTCGTTTTCGTGTAAATTATTATTTAAGTGAGTTATTTGACATGAAAAGCGTAAACAAACAAGATGGCAAAAGCGTAACAAGAGCGTCTTTTTATGCATCTCAATTCTTCGAGGGAAACCTTTCACACCACGTAAACGGTGGACGTTGCACCTAAAGTTGGTCTGCAATATTTCAATACAGATGGAGACTCGAGGCTAATAAACTTGATTACCTCAGTTTGACTTAAATGAAAGATTTATAAAAATGGTAGCATTTACTTACCGATCCTACCGAACTTAAAACATCATCAAGCAAGGAGCAAGCCATTTCTGTAAACAGTCGAGTGTAATTGATAGCCCTAAAACAGAAATACAGTGAATAGCAAACAAAAGGCGGACACTAATGCGAAGAAGGGGAACACTTCATCCGAGTAATGCAGTAGTAGCAATTGATCTGGCAACAACGATAAGCTTACAAGGTGCCATGAAGGACCCTTGAAGGGTTCTTAAGGACCAAGAATCCTGTTGGCAGAAATTCTAAACGTAGCCTTATTACAGACACCGTCGGAAATCATTTAATAATTCAATCATTTATGCAATCATTCGTTTACTTATACATTATTTCCTTCATCTTCTTCATTCATTCATTCATTCATTCATTCATTCATTCATTCATTTATTCATTCAATCATTTATTCATTCATTCATTCATTCATTCATTCATTCATTCATTCATTCATTTATTCACTTCATTCATTCAGCAATTTATTCATTTATTCAATTATTCATTCATTCATTCGTTCATTCATTCATTCATTCATTCATTCATTCATTCATTCATTCACTCATTCATTCATTCATTCATTCATTCATTCATTCATTCATTCATTCATTAATTAAGCATTTGCTTCCTTAACAGAATAGACTGGTCAAGTCACAAACCTGTCTAAATCGCCATCTTTCACAGATTTCTCGTACGCAGGGGCCAATGACATGACGAAGTTAAAACACAGCTCTGCCAGTTCGCGATGTCGATTTGTGTCCTAAAACAATATAACATAATTGCGGGATAAAAATAATAAACAGAGAAGGTAACTAGCTGTCATGTATGCCAGGGAGCTGCTTGAGTATATTTTGCTCACATAGGGTAATTTTTTTCTCTATTGAAAACATGATATCGAGCAAATCTTGGTCTTTATCAGGATTCACAATGTCAGCACTGAAAATGTACTAAGTGGAGACGTTGTAACTTGTCTTCTGTGGAAGATACAAGAGAGGAAACTATGCACGGAAACTTTAGCACAGGATAACAGTGTTTGTTGGTAACAGATGTGAATGAGAAGCGTAGAGACCTAAGCATAATATTGGTTGCGCTTACCTCTGATATGTACAAAGCACTGCATATGCAGTCTGTTACTGTGTCGTGAAGAGTCGTACTCGTGTTGGGAGCAAGCTGAAACAAAATGATAATTAGTGAACTTGGCTATACGATTGACCTTAAACAAGTTACCTAAAAGCACAAATATGGGGGACATCATCAATACAATAGCAATTGAAATGAATTTACATACTTCATTACAGGTAGGTATGATCTTAAGTACGCCAGCCACTTCGACCAAGATCAGTTATGTAATCATCAGAAATAAACATCACAGTCCCATCTAATCTTTATAGCATAGAAAAGCAAGTGGTGAAGGTTGTTATTCCATTGATTTATAGTAGAAAAGACTGATTTTCTTTCTGCTATTCCAAAATCGTTTGATATTAGCTGCACTCGATGAAATTTTCGTTTTAATCTCTGAATCTTCGCTCTAATCGTTGATTATTCTGGTGAGTAACCTGATTTAATCGATTTTGTACCAGTTGGTACCAATGGAACAAATTTTTAGTACAAACTATCCCCTGTCATTTCCCCGTTTTTTAGGAATAGTTTGAAGATGAAAAAAGGAGATAAACTGAAAATCTGCCACTAAAAAACAAAAACACAATTAGGACAAAAGAGATTCTTATTTAGGGGAGTCAAACATTGGAATCGATTGGGCTCCAAACGACAACAAATAGCTTCTCTACTTTCAAAAAATCTGTACGTGGGCCATAATGAAATAAAGACTTATTACTCTTTCAATTTTATATCATTTTAAATTTGAAATATCGATGCAGTTAGGAATTTATATTCTATTTGCTTTAGTTTCCAGGGCAAGCTGTAAAGCAGTATCTAATTTTGATGATTGTTCCATGTATAAATATTTAAAAATGAAATGAAACGTGGTAACCACAAATGTATTTTATTTCCAGTTATAAAGGGCTTCAGTTTTTGTGCTTCACGTACTTTCCATTGCATAATCGCATCAACATATTGACAAACATTATTCCTTGCTTCTAAAAGTTGCTTAGCAATTTGGCCAAGCCTCTGAGCATTTTGGGTGTCCATCCTTTACTAGTCCCGGTGCTTTTTGCATAATTGCTGCAAAATTGGGTCTTTTATCATAATAAAAATCTCCAAAACATCATGCTATCTTTCAAAGAGACAAGAACTTTAAAAATAAAATGATCCTTGCAGTGGTTTTTAGCAAGGCCAATAAACTGAAAGACTTACCAATGTTTCAAACACTGACCGCAGCAAATCACTGTTTGCAATTATACTAGGAGGAAATGACCCCAGCTCCAACCAACTTCCAAAGCAATAATATATCTACAAAGAAGATGAGCCGTGTTTGATTTGTCAATACAAATAAATTATATATTAGAAGATTACATGAAAAAAGTCATTATCATTTAAGTTACCTGCAAATCACTTAGATTAGCTAATAACAGTACTCACTTCACTCTTTAATTTCAAAAATTGCAAGTTCCAAAGAGAATTTTTTTGATAGTTTAATTGCCAGTGTTTTACAAGAATACTTACAAGCAATACAATATTGACATTTTTAAAAAATTTCAAGCAAAACCCCTTTGCCAAAATTTTGAAATTCATTAAGATTAAAGACATACCTTGCATTGAACTTTTTCATCAGCTGGACAATTTTTTTGACAATGAAGCTAAAATCATTAGATGTTAAATGATCATACATACACAGTATCATTAAATACCTAACAAGACAGTTAATGAAGCCAATTTTGTCATAGAAAAAAATTATATTTTACAAACCAAGATCAGAAAAGAAATTAAAAGACATCCCAACATGAGAAATATTGAATATATTGAGCATATTAAAATCTCTGAATCTCAGAAATATGGAAATAAAAAAGCAAAAAGAATGAGCCATAAAGCCAATCAACATAATATCCTTATAATCAGCTGCTGGGTGGCCCATTTCTGTCTTCCCTTTCTCAGTTTATTTACAGCTAGAACAAAGAAAAGAAACCAACAAGACAAATCTTAGCCTACCATAAGCACTAGAAAGTCAACAAGCTGTAACATCACTCACTAGTAGATGAAGAACTGTTTCAGATGATTTTCTGAGCAAGGTTGAGAATTCCTCACGTCTGTTTCTACCCACTTTCAAGTGAGGGCTCTCAACCTATAGAGTAAAAAAAAGAAAAATATTGATGCAGGATTCTCTAAAGTAAGTACAAGCATAATTTACAACATGACTCACCTTGTGCAAAATTTGCTTCTTTGTTAGTTCACAAAAAATACGGAAAATTGACCTAATTTACACCAGCTTAAGATTTCAGGCTATATGAAAAACTGAGAACAACTCCAGGTGAAATAATTAACACAACCATTACTTATATATGAAAAAACATTTCAGTTCTGGAAAGATTTTAGAGGAGCCTTGATTGGAGAGATCTGTTGTTATACAATATAGTCATTTGCCAAAGATAGAAAACTTGCTAAATGATATTTAACCTCTTCTGGTAGATATGCCAAAATTTCCAGCAAAATAGGAAGTTCCTCGACAGAAGTTGAAAACCTAAAAACAACGAAGAATAAATTGCATCAAATTTACATTATATAAAAATTGGATGTTATAATATATACAAATCAACATGTTTGTATCAGAAAATTTGTTTCTAAGGATTAAACAGTCTAAAAATTACCCTTGAATCAATTCATTGACTGGGCTATTCCACTGAGGAGACTGTGTTGCCAGATCAGCTAAAGCAAGACAGAGCTGTTGAAAAATATAAAGTTTGCTTAACATTGTGACTTCCAAAACTCATCAGTAAAACATCCGGGCGGCTTATTTAATCTTTAGTCTATTAGGAGGGACATGCATTTAGAAGAGGAGTTTATTCCAGTTCTGATGCTTATCACAATTTTGAGAATACCAAATTTTAATACTATTTTGTTTTAAAAAAGAAACAAAATACTCAATAATTTATACTTATATAGTGCATATTTGTACCTAGGCACTTATTAAGGCATGGACCACATTAAAAAAAAATTGGTCTAAGAGTAGGCATTTGTTCCAACTAGGCCTTTATTCAGACCTTGGTGGCTGCTTCATCAGTCATTTATATAATTTGAATAATCATAATACACTTTTTATGAGAAAGTCAGCTTATCAAATTTGAGAAAAAAAATCCCAAAATTACAAAGATACAGAAACAGAATACAAAATGAAAATGCTTGATAAAGCAACTTCTCAATACCATAAGGTGCTGTATTTCACACTTCTAAATATATCGACATTAAGAACATATTTGGGAGGAGTGCAAAAATAGGAGTAAAAGTGGAAATTGGCTCCTTTTTGGCATAGATAGTGGGGGTTGAGCTCCTATGGCACAACACCTCTGGGTCCTGGGTATGATATTGTGACATATTTATTTGTATACAGTATCATGTGAACAGGTTGCACACCATATCTACACCAGTCCTTTTCGTTTAGCGCGTGCGATCGCACCCGCACACGCCTGCACACGCGCAAGTTAAATTGCGCGTGCTTTTGACCACACGCGCAAACAGGTGTTTTTGCAGTTTTCTGTTAAAGGGCCTCTCCAGCCAAATTTTGCACTTGCATTTTATTGGCAATTTTAATAAAGAAGTTGAGCCTGCTGATCACGAATTCGTTATTTGTTTTTCGATATTTTTTTACAGTTTGTGAGATATAAGCTCTTGCATTTCGATAATTTAATTGAATTAACCGACAAAAATTTTTGGTTTGGTGACACTGTGACGCAATTTTGACGTCACAGTGTATTTCGGATAGTCTCGCCTCAAACCGAATCGAACGACGGCGATTCGCAAATTGAACACTGCAAGTGATGGTACTCTCAGTTCTGTTCCACCAGCTTTTAGTTTGAGCATTTCAGACACCAATTCTGAAGCCTTTAGTTGTTCATCGTTTCTGGAGAACAACTGAAGTGACAATTTCGATTTATTATACGCGACGCGAGGGAAGAGCTGGAACAGGAACTGGAACTGGATGCAGTTATCAACGCGTTACCATGAGTCCTTCACGCTCCGGTGGAAGATATACGAAATTCATGGCGAACGAGAGCCGCACATTGTGACGTCAGAATGTCACCAAACTGATTCGGCTTTTGTCGTTTTTTTTCTCGGAAAGGTGCAACTGTAAAGCCTTACAACTTCTAAACTAATTGGAATTTTTCAAAAACAATGACTTTGTCATAATACACGCACCAGATGCTAACTTTTAAGTCATTAAAAAAATTTTTTTTTTGCTGGAGAGGCCCTTTAACATCAATTTCCCATGGTCTCATGATTGTTTATCCTTTCCCTTGTTACTTGATTCGCACTTTTGACCACAATATGATTTTTCCAATTTTCGGAAGTGATGTTTGGCTTTTGACTGAGTGCTCGATTCAACTTAGCGTCTCGTCTTTCAGCTAAGTCGCCATTAACATGTTAAGTGTAATAACTGATTTCCTGTCAAAATGTAATTAGGCCCTGAAAGCAGTTGCTGTTGGAAACAATTTTTACTTGCTCT